>CM042011.1:53033853-53633853 GCA_023525715.1 Cichorium intybus
TACCAAATGGATCGATTTTTGAGGATAGGGATATGATACGAGAGCCACTGCTTCTGAAGAGCAGGGTCAATACGACATCGCAGATCGCCATCGTTGGTGCTAACATCTGTCCAATCGAGTCTCTTGATTACGAGTAATTCATCACTCTCTGTGTTCATATTTAATGATTTCTATTTATAACCAACAATGGCTCCTTCCTACAGTTAATGGATCCGTTTATAGATTATGATCGATTTGTTTTTTTTCCTTTTTGGACTTTTGGTTTCAGAAGTGAATGATTGCTCTGGGGAAAAGCTTATTAAGTCGTGTGATTAGCACGTTCATTAGGTTGACCTTAAACCTTCCCTTCTTTTGAAGTGAATGAACATGATTATGAAAAGAATGTGAATAAATCATAAACAAAGATACTAAATCTCGTGATCTTCTTTTGGTGATAACCATGTCTTATACATGGAAACGTTTAACTAATAAACTCCAAAATAATGTTCTTTAACTCTTTGTAGGTTGTTGACATGTCTTCCAAGTTATAAGAACGAGATTTTGCGGGTACTCCTTATGTTCCTGTTTATGTATTGCTTCCTCTAAGTCCCGTATTCTTGCAAAAACTTAACATATATCCTCTTTTTATTGCGTACTTAAAGGACTTATCAGACTCTTTACAAATTGGTCTGCAGTGAGTATAATTGGAAGGGATATAAAAGACTGTTTGAAAAGGTGCGCGAGCTTTACCGTTCATCCATAAAGCCGCGAGCCACCAGGTAAACACTACATCAGAGCATCGTATAACATCAATTATCTACATAAAATCGATTATCCTCCATTTTTATATTTTTTTACTGATTGGTGGAAAGTCATGTGTAGAGAGATGGACAACACCGTTAATTTTTCTTCCATGTTTCAGATATAGCCGTTCCACTGAAGGTGTAGAGAAGGTGTTCGATGAAATGTCTAAGTGGGTGGATCTATTGCATATATCCTGTCACTTTGTGTTGACGATTTCAAAGACATTCTATTTGTAAGTAATATATGTGTAATCACGGTTGTAAAGAAAATAAGGAATGTCAATGTCATAACATTAATTTAAAAAATCTACTCACAAATAGCATTGTACTTTGAATTCAATCTACCTGATGGATGATATTGGTAAAGGCAAAACTGGGTAGAATGATTTTCAAAAGTACAATTTAGTAATAAGAAGAAATGAAATGTAACAAGATTTCGGGCTTTGCAAGGCCAGTTGTGGCTGGGCTAATGGCCTTATCTCCAATATCTCACTTTTTACCCATTCTAAGTTCTGCTTTAACTGTTTTCATATACTGTTATGAAACAAAATCATGAAAAATGTTTAAATGGTCATCTGTGGTTTTGTTTTTTTGACTTGTCTTCGGACCAATCAACATTTTGCGATGCAGTTACATTTTACTATAAATTTAATCGCCTTTATATCATTTTAGCAACATGATGTGATGCAAGTAGAGCCTTTTTCATTTTTGGAAAATATTATCAAGCTATTATTTAAATTCAGAAAATCTAAAGTAGTTCATCTCCAGGTATGGGATTGGGTAATCTTTAGAGTTTATTCATTTTTTATGATGTTAACAAAAAAATTACATGTTATTGCGTTACAAAGAGGTTGGCATTTGGATAGAAACGTAAATTACTTTTTGATGCTTTGCTTTTCATTTCCTAAAGATTTTAACATAAAGTAACATGTGTTAACGTCAACTAAAAAAATAATATTCATATTCTCATCGTGCATAAAAGCATTAAAGACTTAATGTTGTAACATACAAAAACTTCAACCCAAGATTGAATTTTTGTAACTTTGAATAATTTAACCCAATTGTAGCAGTAAAAATTGCTTTGTAAGTAGATAAAAAGCAATGAACTTTATGTGAGCAACAGAAATAGCAGTGAACTTTACAAGGAACAGTCGGTTACAAGTATGATGTACATGGCAAGAAGCAGGTATGAAATTTATGTAACAAAAAGTTTTTAACATGTACAACTCTGATGTAATGCCACAACTGTTAATGTTATAACATAGAGGTGGTTTGCAAATGAGTGAGGTACTGAGATAAAAGTGAAAGAGGACAACATTAATACTTAATAAATATATTTATAGCATTCTACTTTCATTTATTTGTCTCAGTTGCATCCTACTTCAGTTCTTTGGCATTTTGTTCTTTCTAGGGGTTCCGCTGCATAGCATGGGAACCAAATGACAATGGCAATATACGAAAAAATTTCGGTAGATCTTTTCTAGCTTTAGAAAAATGTTCATGATGACGTGGCAATTCATTTACCCAAATCTCTAATAACCTCTCTTTTTATCCATCTTTCCCCTATTTTGTAGAAGAAGATGACGATGATGACTGTGATGATGATGATTATGACGCAGATTTTTGATCTACTAGCAACAAAAGACGCACTACTAGAAATGCAAAAGTGAAAAAATCAAGATGAAACAGGTATGTAAAGATAAATCACCAGAATTTAGTTTTTAAAATGCATAATGGGAAATATATTAATTATTTAATATTCTCTTTTTTCAGGATTTCTGCTGCAGCATATAACATACTTTAGAAACTTTGCACCATAATTGGTTTTCTAAAGGATTTACTAATTATAGAGCATCTTTCAGATACTTGCATTTTGCTCTAATCTTTGTGAAAAATATCAAAAGATTACTATATACTGAATGCCTAATGAGTTGCGGGTAAAATTGTCTTTTTGATAAGTTAATGACTTGTGGATTTTTCAGGGAGAGGAAACTCTATATGTGTACTTGGAATATGTGTCTGGTTGTTCCATTCACAAATTACTTCAACAATACGGTCCAATTGTTTGAAACTGATATATTAGTGGAGATGTTTACGGAGTTGTTAGTTGTTATATTAATATTTGATTCTTTTTAGTTGCTATTTTGAAAATGTTTGATTCTTTTTTCTATAGGCACCGAAAGGCTCTACATATGATGTACTATGCAGATCACCAGGGATTCCCTATTATCATATTCATTGCACTCCAGGGGCATTAGGGATTCCCTATTGTTATATTCATTGACACTCTAGGGGCATTTCCTGACCTTAAATCAGAGGTGCTTGGTCAGGTATGTATAAACATATGCATTGTTTTTTTAACTTAATGGGGAGTTGACTTAATACATTAAGAATGTACAAATATGGTAAGTCAAAACTTGGTTTAATCCATTAGGACATTTGTTTTGCATCCTATTTTATCGACGCTTTCCTTTTCATTATTTTTACTTTGGTTTGTTAACTTTGTATGACTAAATTTTATTACAAATAAATTTGATATATTCTAAAATTATATGAATTAAGATATAAATTTAAGCTTCGTTTATTCAGAATTAGCTCCCTAGGTTTTTTAAGTGATAAATAAAATCATTATAAAAAATGATTTTTTCAAATAGTAATCATGTGTAGAATTTTTTGATAATCGGTTTAATGTTGTGCATCCTTGCTTCTTCATGCTTTGATTTTGTGTAAATTTCTTAAAATCTTTTCAAATATTTGTTGGTACTTAGAAATGGTCATTTAGAAACTTTATTCTATCCAAAAAAGAAAAAGTTTTTATTATATAATATTAGAAAACCTCATTCGATTTTTGTTAAAAGAAATGGATTTTGTGGTTAGTGTGAAAGAGTGACTCTTGCAAAATGTATTTTGTTTACACATATACCATTTCTATAGTTTGTATCTTTTTTTGTTACACAGGGAACATTTCTGTAATTTTCTTACATAGGGTCCAATTCTGTGAAATATTTTTTATTTCCTACGGACCGTTTGTATGATTTGCCTATTTTTTCTTACAGGCATGATGCATCTGAAACTTGCTCCTTCTATATAATTGCAGGCCAATCATCAAACTTCCAAATGTGGTTGTACGGTTGGTTGTTTTTCTCATAAAATGGATGCATTCAAATGTCAACTCCAGAAACCTTAAGAATGTTTCAGTTTATAATACAATCCATTTAATGTCACACAGTAGAACTTATAACTGCTCCGCAGCTGAGCGCCACATTGACTACTCCCCAATTGGCTCACTGGATGTAAGTTTTATTCCTCAAATTTTTTTTTCTAAAATATTTTGTTACTTTTGTAGAATCTATATAGCATACACATGATGTTAGGTATAGTATACTATGATTTTTATTAAGTCATGTACGGGTAAAGTGGTTTAATGACTAATGATCTTTGTACGGATAAAGTGCTACATACATAAGGCCTACACTAAATAAACCTTCTGGATGAAACTATATGACCATTTTACCCTTACATTCAGTTTTTTTGTGAAAATTTGTCCCTCAAAGCACCGTTTCACCGGAACCCGTGCGGAGCACGAGGCCCCACTAGTTAGTTTTTATTTGTTAAATTTGACGAAAAAATATATTTTTAATGTTATTGTATATATAATGTGTAAAATTTGTTGAGTCGGTATACGAAAGTCTCTAGCCTGATCAATAGTTATATTATTATTATTTTGTATTTAAACAAATTAGTATTTTAAAATTGACAACGTTTTATCAACATTCAATAACCAATTTAGTTGAGGTTGAAAATACATTATTTTTTATATTTAATGTTAGTATTATTCATCGTTTTAAATACCATAAGTATCAATTAACTATCTTAACGTTAGTTTATAATCGTAAATGTTACGACAAAGTAATTTATTATAATTATATTATCACATGATTCATGGTAATTCATTTTAAATAAACATTAGTTTTTAATTGTTTAAAGTTTACGATGAAACATGATTTTAATTTTATTGTATATGTGATTTTTAAAATTAAACGTACGTAAAACAGGTTTTTAGTATACTTATTAAATTAATACAAACATTATCATTAGTTAGTAATTGAAAATATTATGACAAAGTTAGATATTATAATTATATTATCATATTAATTTAGATGGTTTAGTTTAGTTAAACATTAGTATTTAGTTGTTTAAGTGTTGACCATAAAAATATGTTTTTAATTGTATTATATATGTAATGTATAAAATTAGTTGAACGATACATGACTGTTTGAAGTTTATTATAAGTTAACATTAGCGGGCTCTGAGTTTGGATCACAACTGTTTTCTTAGAAGTCTACCTCATCATAACATAGTTTCATCAATATGAATATTATTATTTTGTATTTAACTAATTAGTGCTTTCTAAAACTTTAGTATATAGTCGTTTTTTTAATAATAATTAATGAATGTCTTGTTATAAGAAACCATTTTTTTTGTCTTTTTAACTACTCAAATTTAGAAGATTTTTTAAATCATTATATTTAATTCATCAATTGAAAAACTTTTAGTTAAATTTAACTCAAAAAACCCGTATTTTAAAATATATAACTTTTGTATTAACCTTGAAGAACCAATTTCGTTGAAGTTGAAAAATATAAGATATTTTTTTTTATTTTTCATCGTTTTAAGTATCATAAATATCAATTAAATATCTTAAGTTATATATATCATTTGAATTGTATAAGATTAGTTAGAAGCTAAAGAGTTTGGACATTAAAATAAATATTCACTGGAATTAGTTTATTTTCATTAAATATGTGGTTTAATATAACCACATGAAAAGACTTCATTTCAGCTAGGCATTTTACAATTGTAATGACATATACTAAGATAAATGAATTTAACATGTTAACATATGAATGAGTTATTCAAATGTAGTTGTATACAATATTGAAATCAGTCAATCTTAATAATAAAAATAATATACCGGGATTGGAGATGATATTCGCCAACGATATAGTATATTTGTATTTATATTTATATTTTTTTGTAGTTATTGTAGAAAAATACATAAATATGATACAAAATAAGTTAGATATTTATTTTGAAAAATAATAATCTGAATATTTTTTCGTTAATTGGTATAACTGCTTTGAAATTATTTATTTTCAATTTTCTAATAAATGTCTTTTTTATGGTTAAAGATAATATCAATAATCTACATCAACATTTTGTTCTAATATAATAATTATTTCATCGTTAATTATAATAAGTTAATTATTTTTTACAGTATATATCGATTAATATTTTGACTACATAATGTTTTTTATACGGAATGCGTGGGTATTCGCCTAATAGGTTTTTAATGCCAAGCGGTGTGGAGGTACGAACTTGTGCGAGCCCGCGGGAACACCCAATGGCGGATTTATAAGGTATCCTGGGTCACCCATGCAACAACTAAATTCCAGAGAAGTAGTGCAAATTATTTTTTTCCTAATAGGGTGCAACTCCGTAGAAAAAAGAGTGTCACTACTTATATTAGCTCGGAAAACAAATTTGGTGCCACGACTATTGGTAAAAACTGCGTTCGCCCTGGAAACACCACCCCCTAATGTGATGACCCTGCAATTTGAACCACGCATGGGTTGAAGACGTCGAACGAGGAACACAGCTTGTAGATCGTTGGAGGAGCCTCAAACGACTATATAGCCGTTAATTTAAAAATAATAATTAAAAATATACCATACACACACGCATGCGCACACGCACACACACGCACACACACACACTCACTCACTCTCTTTGATTCGTATGCACACACACATGCAATCAGTGTGTGTGTGTGTGTGTGTGTGTGTGTGTGTTTGATTTAAACGATTTCTAGTTTCGTTTCCCAATTTCAGGTTTTACGCAAACAAGTACATAGAAAGAGATACGCGAACCTCGACAATTGATTTTAAGAACTAACTACAATCCAAATAATAGGACAAAGAAAACAATAAGAAGAAAACAATAAGAAAATTGCCAATGAGCATATAAATAAGAAAAGAAATAAAACCAGAACCGAGTGCAAACAATAACGTGCTAATCTCGTTTCCCTATCTCGTTTCTTTCTTGATTCTTTTTGAATTGCAATCGCACATGGGCTAATTTCGTTTCCCCGTCTCAGTTCTTCTCTTGATTCTTTCTGAATTGCAATCGCACACGTGCTAATTTCGTTTCCTCATCTCGTTTCTTTCTTAATTCTTTTTGAATTGCAATCGCACAAGGGCTAATTTCGTTTCCCCATCTCGTTTCTTTCTTGATTCTTTCTGAATTGCAATCGCACACACAAAGGATTTGTGTGTGAGTTCATCTTTAATCTCCGGATCGATGAAGCATAATAACGGGTTAATAGGGTTTTCTAGTTTCATTCCTTAATTGTAGGCTTTTAAATTGGGTAATTTAATTAATCAATTAATATAAATATAATTATATTGTGGAAGTTGACTAATTTACCCCTAGATGATGATTGGTCGATAATGAGTATTGTGTGATTGTAAGACTCGTTATGGACCAATCATCATGTAGGGGTACATTAGTCAACTTCCATAATATAATTATATTTATATTAATTGATTAATTAAATTGCCCAATTTAAAAGCCTACAATTAAGGAATGAAACTAGAAAACACTATTTGACCCGTTATTATGCTTCATCGATCCAGAGATTAAACATGAACACGCACACAAATCCTTTGTGTGTGCGATTGCAATTCAGAAAGAATCAAGAAAGAAACGAGATGGGGAAACGAAATTAGCCCGTGTGCGATTGCAATTCAGAAAGAATCAAGAAAGAAACGAGATGAGGAAACGGAATTAGCCCGTGTGCGATTGCAATTCAGAAAGAATCAAGAAAAGAACTAAGACGGGGAAACGAAATTAGCCCGTGTGCGATAGCAATTCAAAAAGAATCAAGAAAGAAACGAGATATGGAAACGAGATTAGCCCGTTATTGTTTGCACTCGGTTCTAGTTTTATTTCTTTTCTTATTTATATGCTCATTGGCGATTTTCTTATTGTTTTCTTATATATATATATATATATATATATATATATATATATATATATATATATATATATATATATATATATATATATATAAATATATATATATAGACTTAGGTTCAAGTATAAATTATAAGTATTGTGTGATTGTAAGACTCATTATGGACCAATCATCATCTAGGGGTAAATTAGTCAACTTCCACAATATAATTATATTTATATTAATTGATTAATTAAATTACCCAATTTAAAAGCCTACAATTAATGAATGAAACTAGAAAACCCTATTAACCCGTTATTATGCTTCATCGATCCGGAGATTAAACATGAAACACACACAAATCCTTTGTGTGTGCGATTGCATTTCAGAAAGAAACGAGATGGGGAAACGAAATTAGCACGTGTGCGATTGCAATTCAGAAAGAATCAAGAAAGAAACAAGATGAGGAAACAAAATTAGCCCGTGTGCGATTGCAATTCAGAAAGAATCAAGAAAAGAACCGAGATGGGGAAACGAAATTAGCCCGTGTGCGATTGCAATTCAGAAAGAATCAAGAAAGAAACGAGATTGGCCCGTTATTGTTTGCACTTGGATGTCGTACAACCATAAAGTATAAAAAGAAATAAAATTCACAAAAATATTGGAACACGAAGCATAAGCAAAACCATTTTATTAAAAAACAACATAAAAATAACATACGTTCATTTTATACAATATAACTATACACTAAAAAACAAAGCAATACAACAAAATATCATAAATATCTTCATTTGTTCATCCTTAATTGTCATGTAGTCTTCGGTTTATCTTCACTTCTTCGACTTACTCGGCAAAGTCTTCAAAATCTACAAAAACTTTAATAAAAATGGATAAAAATGCATGTTGAAAAAGTTTCATAAAAATGCATATATATGCCCACATACGTACATATGCACATGTGAGCATACACAGACACACAAAATGCACATATATATACACACAAATGCATATACATATATGCACATATGCACTTACATGCACATATGCACATATGCACATACATATATGCACATACGAATCTATGCACATATGCACTTACATCACATATGCACATACATAAATGCACAAATGCATATACATACATGCACATATGCACTTACATGCACATATATGAACATATGCATATACATATATGCACATATGCACACACATATATGCACATACATTTATGCTCGTATGTGCATTTGCACATATGAATCTATGCACATATGCACATATGTATATATACACAATATGAACATATATGCACATACATTTAATCTGTTTTTCGTGCACATATGTATATATACACATATGGACACATTTACATAATCTGTTTCTTGCACATATGTATATATATACATATGGACACATTTACACATTTACATAATCTGTTTCTTGCACATATGGACACATTTACATAATCTGTTTCTTACACATATGTATATATATACATATGGACACATTTACACATTACATAGGCTGATGTAGTTTAATTTAACTACATATGTATATATACACATATGGACATATATGACTATTTTAGGGGGTGTTTCGAGATTACAAAGAATGGTGTAGTGGATAAGAAAAACTGGTACCATATAGGGTTTCGAGATTTTAGAACCTGAGTCGCGCCTGCCTCACGTGTTCATGTTTATCAGGTTGCAATAATTGGATGGTCATGCATTCCACGTTTATCGAATTGATAATTATGTAGTCCACGCTTATCGAATCGGAAGACAAATTCCAATTGAAATCAAGATCGATAATACAGAAATTGAAATCAGGATCAATAATACGATATCTGCAATCGAAAAAAATTGAAAATTAATTTGCTCTTGAAATATTGTTGATTTGCTCTTGATCTTTTTGAAGGAATAGATAAGCCTAATAACAATTAAGGAAAATTATATCCAAATCCAGAACTTTTGAATTGTTGATTTGCTCTTGTAATATTGTTGGAAACCTTAATTTGTTCCGATGGAAAATTATATCCAAAAATGATAAGCCTAATATAAATTAAACATTAATTTACTCCGATGGAAACAATTGGAAGATAATTCCGATGGAAACAATTGGAAGATAATTTCTAACATCAAAGTGACAATTAATTAATTGGAATAAGAAGTAATAAGCGCACCTCTTTTTTGCATTGCAACAATCTTCTTCGGCGGCGGTGGTGTTGCGACGCCGGCTTATCAACAATCTGCTCTGATGGAAACAAAACCCCATCAATATCCGGTACACATATTCTGTCGCCGATGTAAATATTCTGTCGCCGATGTAAATATCAGGGTCAAACAAATCCGGTACACATATTCTTTCTCTGTCGCTGATTACCTGATCACTCATCTCTTCCAATCGTGGGTTAGGGCTGGAGTACGTAAGGCTTGGTGTGACTAGTCGCTGATTACCTGATTCGTTTTGTTCTCGATTCTTCAACACTTGGGTATTGGTATTTCTTGGAAAACTCTTTCAACATTTTAGGGGGCGTCCAGGATTGCTATGGCCTGAGAAGACAGTGGCGTTGGCCTGAAAAGACGATGGCGACGACGGGAACTAAAAGGCAAAGGCGATGGCCTGAGAAACCGTTTCCATGGCCGACGACGGGAATAAGAACATACCCCGACAACCACCAGCTTCTACCTCGGTCTCTCTTCTTCTTGATCTCCCTCTTAATCCCGAAAAAACTCTCGGCCCTCACTCTTTCTCTCACGATAACAATATCATAGTGGCTTTTTTGGATGATAAAAAATTAGGGTTTTGAAGGAACATTCATAGACGTCGGTAGAGAGAAGATGAGGGATTCAAAGAGAGAAAGCTTGCGTAGAATATGAGAGAGAGAGGCGGAAAGAGAGTAAACTAAGCTGATTTGTAGGGGTTGCATATTATCAGGGATTTGATCGATTTTTAGTCCCTGATTTACCCTATATTCATTTTTAAAAAACCTAACATGTACTTAAATTTGATTATAATTACAATTATGCCACTATTGATCTAGGCCATCAAAAATTATGATTTAAAGTCCAGATTTGGTTCCCCGGTTCTCGTGATTTTTTGGTTCTCATTTAATCTTTACTATATATATATATATATATATATATATATATATATATATATATATATATATATATATATATATATATATATATATATATATAGGGAGATGTTATATAAAGTACCAATAAAAGATGGAGAACTGGAGAACCATTCTGAACCAATCATTTCATAAAGGCACATTAGTAATTATGAATTTTAGTTAAATTATAATAGAATAAATTAATTGATAATTTCTTAAAATCTAAGGATTTGATTAATAATTAATTACCTAAAATCTAGGGATTTGATTAATAGTTATCTAAAATCTAGGGATTTGATTAGTAGTAGAATAAATTATCATTTAATAGGATTTTTATTCAAAAAACGTTTTTTTATAGTTCAACGTATTAGTGATTTTTTATTCAAAAAAACGTTTGTAATCATGAATGAATAAAGTATAATATAAATAGAAAAAATGAAATACATTTGTAATCATAAATGAATACAGGACAATGTATATATACAAAAAAGTTAACTACATTTATAATCATGAATGATTATAGAACACAAAAAAGGGGGAAAAATACAATATAGTCATCAATGAATATAACCAGACTGTCCAAAAAAGTTAACTACATTTATAATCATGAATTATTAAAGAACAATGTCGTTGTGCTAAATCTTTTGACTTGAAATAGACTGCTTCGACTTCTCATTCATGCAACTCCAATACTCTGAAAAATCTACATTCAAAATGCATAAAAATCATGTCAATAAACAAAGGATAAATGCATAAAATGACCCATAATCATCAATGAATAATACTAATAATCATTAATAAATAACAAGTATAATCATCAATGAATATAACCAGACTGTCCATTTAATCATATTCATTAATGAATAAGAATTATGCAGTCATACATAAACATCAACAAATATAATCAGGCTGTCTATATAATCATATTCATTAATGAATATGAATTATCCAGTCATACATAAAGGCAAAATAAACAGTATGTTGATATAATCAGAATTGATTATACCTGAAATCATAAATGATTAGACCTGAATGAATAAGGCATTGTAATCATGAATGAAAATTGCCTCAATCATCAATGAATAATCATATTTGTTGCAATTTCAATGAATGAACTCATATTGTTTTTAACTGTGACACCCTACTTCTATTGTTTGCAAATACTATGATTTTTCTTATAAATACATGAATACAAAAATACGGTTTATCAAAAACCGATAATTTGTATGTTTAAAAACAGTGGGTGTTACAAATCCATACCAAAACTAACCATAGTAAGCAAGAAAGGATTAAACCTTGAGTCCAAGATAGGAGCTAACTCGAGCTCCACTCCAGCTAAACTTCATCCAATTATAGCATAGCATTTTAGCCTGGAATACATGGCAAAACATAGAATACGTAAGACAATAATGTCTCGTGAGTTACATGAGTTTTAGACTCAAACATTTAACTTCTTTTTCCAACCTTTTTATAAAATTTATAACATAAAACATTTGTCAAAACTTTATAGTAGTAACATACTATAACTCTTTACTTTTCAAAATCATTTCATAACATACTTTGCAAAAATAGCATCTTTCTTACTTTCTTTGACTGGTATTATAAACTTGCTGGATTTTTATACTTAGGGCTTTAATCACCATAAGTGATACCCCAAGTCTCTACAGCTAGAAAGAACAAATCAATCCTCACCAGTAGAAGTTGCTTAGGAAATCTACTTCGCGATGGGGCTTTTTCCCCAGTAGACTCCATACCTAACTTGCTGGATTTTTATACTTAGGGCTTTAATCACCATAAGTGACACCCCAAGTCTCTACAGCTAGAAAGAACAAATCAATCCTCACCAGTAGAAGTTGCTTAGGAAATCTACTTCGCGATGGGGCTTTTTCCCCAGTAGACTCCATACCTAACCCGGGTAGGTGGAACACGACATGGTTCCCTTACTAACATTGCTTGCTACAAATACCAGTCATACAAAATACTTTCTGCTTACTTGAACATTACTTACATATATAGTGGCTAAATGCCAAACTTCATCACTTTCTATCTTTATGGCTAAATGCCAAATTTATAACTTTCATCACATATTAATCATATGTTTAAAACATGTCTTTATAACATTCTAGGCTTAATGCCAAATCATACTTTCCAAACATCTTATGGCTATATGCCCATTCATACTTGAAAACATATACGGTTTGTAACCAAAACATACTTCTTAAACATCTTGTGGCTATATGCCTATTCATACTTGAAAACATATATGGCTTGTAATCAAAATATACTTTCACATAATTGGTTCATAGACCAACTTACTTTCACTCAATTGACTCATAGGCCAATACATACTTTCACTTAATTTAACTTGTAGTTCAAAAACATAACTTCAAATATAGCGTTATACTTTCATAAACAAGTTATAAATAATACTCTTGCATATAATTTCACATATAGAAATTTTATAAGAAATCTTGAATATACTTACTTGCCATGTACCCCAAAATGGGTAAAAATACTGCATGTACTCACCTCGTATAGTTAGAGAAGTCTAACTAGAATCACTTCTTCCCGTTGTGTTTTCCTTCCCTTCAACTTTACTCCTTAATACCTAAGGAGTTCATTTAACACTCTAGTTAATACAAGCTAGGCCTTAGTAACAATTAAAGACCTCTTAATCTACATCTTAATAGATTAATATCACATTATTAACTCATTTTTTTTAGATTTTGACATCTAAGACGCATAGTCAAAGAATTGACCATAACTCCCAACCCATAAACTTGAATGGCACAAACTCAGACATTCTGAAAAATAGACACAATACATGACAAGTCTCGAGAATATACCGAGACTTGAATCACACTCTAAGACCTTAGAAAATAAGTGACAAGATTGACAGTGCAATCTGTCACAAATCTGGATTAGTGGAGGAATCACCAATTCCATTCCACTTAGGAATGGAATCAAGGAAAACCCTCTTACATAGGCATACTAGATATAACCAAGAGACCATCCTCCGAAATTCAGACCCAAAAGACAAACTAATTAAGAATTAAAAATCACACAACAAGAAGGAAATGAGCAGCAACATTTCTTTCACAACTCAGCATAGCTTGAAAAGAATGGTCCGACAACCTAACTTATAAAACGAAATAAATCAAACCTTTTGGACGAGTTACACTAGACATGAAGATAAAGCTCTCATCAAAAAATCAAACTCAAAGCATAAGCCAATTGAGAATTAAAAATCGTGCAACAAGGACAATGTGCACAGCTACAATTCTGGTTCAGTCAAAGAGAAGGCATTGGAACCCTAGCTTCCTAATGGAATTGGATCAAGCCCTCTGGATGGAACACTGTAGACATGAGGATGACCTTCCCATCAAATTTTCAGACCTAAACCATGGAACATTTGGGAAATAAAAATCCTACAAGTTGACCTAGGTGTGCAGCAACCAATCTGTGGAGGTCGGATTGCACACACCAAAGTCCAAACCAAAACAATGTACTGAGTCAATCCCTTTTGGTCGAGTATGGCTCATGACAAGGTTCTTCTCCACACAAAATTTCAGAATAATCCAGTGAACACACGATTTTACAAGAATTTCACAACAAAATTGGACACAGAAATCATACTCGTGGAAATCGGGTTCAAAACCCTAGAAAACGACCGAATGAGGTCTGAACCCCAACTGATGAACTGAAAAAGACATCGAAGCGAAACCATGGGCACTGGAATCGCCTGATTTGGACAGCGTATGATATTTCTACAAATTATACAACATAGGACAAATTTCCATCCGAAAATCAAACATTTGATTTCATTCTTCACTCATCCTTGGATTAATTGGTATGAACTTAACATACCATCATGTGCAGAACTTAAAGATCATAAAAATCGTTTGGAATCATAACTGAAACTGAAATTTTAGTTCATCCCGTGAAGAACATGTTCAAGAATTTGACTATAAGATCAACTACTAACCCTTAATCTTGATAATTTTCAACTTCCAAGCTTTAATTCCAATTTTCCTGCTTCAATTCTTCTAAGATTTCCAGAAATCGCATGACTAGAACTTCTTCCCGTAGCTTCCAAATGATCAGCTCAAAGATGGGAGATATTTTCTCCTTTTATACTTCCAGATTTTACATTTTTAGTCCCTAAGTTCACTTTCTTAAACTTTAACCACTACAATCAATTTTTATCACATAGAATTTGGTTTTCTTTCATTTTTAGTCCAAAAACAAAAAATATATTTCATAATGAATCTTGAAGATGGTCAAATGACCAAATTACCTTTTTATGGTAAAATGACCAAATTACCCTCACGAACATAATTTTTATCACACTAACTTCTACTTCTCACACTTTTGCCCACAAACACAAATATTTTTATTTCGTTACATATTAGCTCCAAAAATCATATTTTTCTTACTTAGAAGTCATTTGGATGTCAAATGACCATTTTACCCTTCTACACCATTTTTCTCCAAACTCTTGGAATTTTACTACATTTCCCACTACATTATTTTAAAACTTTCAAAATATTTTAATCTTTTCCTTGAGTATTTTTCTCGAATATAAATTCAAGATTTTTGGGTCGTTAAATTAACTTTACAAAAGCACTATTACTTTCCGTTCAATTTCCTACACACAAAACATACAACAATTGACATTAAAGCATTAAAAAATATAATTCATAAGTTAATCATCAATGATTAACTAGTTAAACAAAAATAACAGCTAAATCAGCAAGAAAATTGCCTCAATCATCAATGAATAAGTTTTTTTCCTATTTTTATACCAAGAAAATGAGGTATTTGTTTTAAATTTCAAATACGTAATCCACGATTTGCAACATTTTGATGATTGAATTAGATATTCAAACTTACCTGGGTGGGTTTTTTCATCGGTGACACAACTTCAATTCTTGAGATCAAATCTGCAGAATGGTTTCCTGATAATATACATGCTGGTAACCCACGTGAAGCCACTCGAACATAACTTGTTAATCTTCACTTATAAATCATAAAATAAAGACAAGCACAACCAAGGAAAGTACAAACATCTGATCACCATATGGTAGTGGCTCAACGGCGGAGATTTGGTGGCTAGCCGGCAACCTTGGCTGTCGGCGGTGGTGATTCTCGAAAATCAGGAAAAAGACGGAAAAAAAGAATAAAAAACGGTAAGGAAGTACAAGAAATATGCATCTTACCTCCTGCCTCACATCCTCTCTGGTTTCAGTTTCCGACCACCCTAATGTTCCTACAGTTGCAACTGATTTTCCGGCGATATGGAAGCTTCCGGCAGCTACAGTTATTGGTCTCAATGATCCATAGCACCCCGTGTTTACCTTCTTTCTCGCCTGCCCCTCTCTTTCCTCTTGACTACACTCTGTCTCTTGGTTGATTTGAATGTAAACACATTACTCCTTGTCTCTTCTCTTCTCAGATAGAATAGACCTCCAACCACCACCCTCCCTCACAACGACTTTCACTTTCTCCGTCCTTCTCACAATCCATTTTCTTTCTTTCTCTTCGATTTAGGGTGCGACAAGAACCAGAAAAAAGGGGGGAAAGGGAGTTCGTGTGATTGACGGATAACACATGTGATCAAGGGATACCCAATTGGGTAGACATGTATCCAAACAACGGGAAGAAATAGTAGGGTCGTAGCGTATCTTTGGACTTTGGCTACGTCAAGCCGGATCAATCGATGGTGGCGAGGTGAAGAAAGGAAAAAGAAGGCTGCGAGGTCAAAATCTAGAAAACGTACTGACAACGCCTAGTGATATTGCATATTTTAGTCGTTGTTGAGCCCTATTCTTAGTGAAATTATATAAGATATATCGTGGTATTCTCACTTTTCGTGCCAGTACTTGTTTGGAAGAAAATAATGAAAACAGGGACCAAAAGCGTGCAAATTGGAGATTGTTTGGAGAAGAATTAAAAATCAGGAAAATACGTACGCACGCCACGGAAATCAAGAAGGCACGACGCGGATATAAGGCGGTGAAACAAATTCAAATGCCGAGAAAACGGGAAGAGATCAGTACGCGCGCCGCGGAAACCTTAATTGCGCGGCGCGGCTGCGGGAAATTTGCAACTATAAATAGAGGGTTTTCCAGCCGAAAACCCTAGCAAAGACCCGGTGAAAAATCGACCTGAAGGCTCTTTGACTCCGTGATTAAGCTTCTGCAACTTCACAATTGGTATTTTATGTTTTAGAATTTAATTTCTTTTTAGTATTAGTTAGCATTAGTGGCTAGGGTCTTAGGGAGTGACAACCATTGACCTTGAGCATTTTAATTTATTGTTTTTCAGTATTGGTTACTGTATTGGATCATTGGAATTCGTTTTTGGTTTATGAAAATCATTTGGTTACGAGTAATATTGGTTTTTCGGTGTTTGATGATTGTTATTGGATTGTGTTTGTTTGGATTGTGTTTGGATGTTTGTTTTGTCCTTGTTGGACTGTTTTCCCTTGCTGATTTTAGTGACCAACTAGGTTAGCTTTTTAGGTTTGAACTTTAACCAGTGACTGTCCCTTTGGATCTTAGTTATTGGTTTAGTTTATGCCTTGATGTTTGATTGTTTGGATGCCTTTGTTTACTTCTGAATTAGAGATGTACTTCTGATTTCAGAAAGTAACTAGGTTTGGTTTGAAGCTTAGCTTAGTCTATGCTTGTTTTGAGATTGTTCAGTCTAGGTCTTTTGGGTTAGTAACAAAAGGGTTAGAAACTAGGTCTTCTGACTATAGCGTAACACTATAGTTAGTAATCTATCATCTGATCTGACCACGTAGCTCCTGCAGATCGACCCTGACTACCACTGTGCTAGTGTGTGTGTGTTAGGTTTTCTCTTATTTTTGACCGCACGACGACCTAGGCGTGTCAAATTTTGGCGCCGTTGCCGGGGAGCTGTGAGCTTAGATTAGGTGATTAGTAGGAACTTATGTTTCTTAATTTTCTTTGAGTTTCATTTGGTTAGTATTTTTGATTTTTGATTTTTGCGGGCGTGTTGCATTAGTGCATGCGTACCCGTAGGGGTGAGCAATTATCCCCTTTGCATTTTGACTCAGAGATTGAGCGAACTGCGCACAAGATCCGTGCACGTAGGCGTTTAAATACAATGAGTTTCAGTCATGTCAGTAGTAGTACATTAAGTGTTGCCCAGGAACCCTCGGGTGAGGCAACGGGGATGTCTTTTATTCCCCCGGTTTCAGAGTTTCAATTCGGGAGCACGAGTGCTTTTAGTGGTGCAGTTTCAGCCCCTGTACCCATACCATCATGCACTCCGCCATCGATTCCACCATTTCCACCGGTATCACAAGCACAATCCACCAATCCATTCACCTCTACAATGTCTTGGGGAGAGCCGACCCATGATGGCACCCCAGTTTCTAGACAACAGACACCAACTTCTCAACCATTTTCTCAACCACAACCAGTACTATTTAAACCTCAGACCACATTTCAACCTACACAACCGCAACAATACCAACAACCTCCTCAGCCACAGTACCAGTATCCAGAGATCGAGAAGAGATATATGAGGAAGATGAAGGATGGGTTCCACCGGCACCTCAACAACCATGGGACCGAGGTCGGGGACCTCCAAGAAGAGAACAACAACATCAACCATTACAAGGTCAGCAGGGATACAATGGTCCTCAATGTTACGGTAATCCTGCTCAACCTTTATATTTTGCACAACTGAGGGGGCAATTGGTTGCATCACACTTCCAGCCACGGGAATATGATGACTCATCGCCCATCTATATTCCTGATGATGTAGAACATCACGTAGAAATTAGGCCTCAGCTGATAGGAATATTAACTCAATTTAGAGGATATAAAACTGATGACCCACACAATCATTTGTATGAATTCATATCTATCGCGAATGCTAATACTCCTAGAAACACCAATAGGGATACTTTTAGATTAAGATTATTTCCTTTCACACTAAAGGATAAGGCCAAATATTGGTTCACTTCTCTGCCGTCTAATAGTATCACTAGTTGGGATCAACTCAAGGCGAGATTTCTACAAGAATTCTATCCGGTTAGTAAAACCACAGAAGTCAGACGTGAAATTCAAAACTTTCAGCAGCAACCTGGAGAGGCTTTCCACGAAGCTTTTGATCGATTAAAGGAGTTATTGTGATCCTGTCCGCATCATGAGGTTCCCAAATGGCAGTTAGTGAAACTGTTTTTCAAAGGAGTCAGCGAAACACACCAAGCAATGATAAATGCATCGTCAAGCGGGACATTTATGTGGAAAGAGCCAGAAGACGTTTGGAGATTCCTGGAGCAGTTGAGCTTAGGATCAAAGGTTAGCAGAACCATGAAAGATAATACAGTCTATGTAGCGAACATTGAAGCGGAAAGCAAGTGGAAGACAGAAATTCAGAAGGAGCCCAGTTCTGTGAGTAAAAAGTTTAATCAAATGCTCGCGAGGTTTCAGCAAGAGAAAGGAACATATGTGTTGCATGGACAAGTTATATGTAACACATGCGGGGGTATATGACATAATCACAATGAATGTTCGATGACTCATGAGGAGATTAGTCAAGTACATGGGTATGGTCAATTTCATAATGCACCAAGACCATTTCGAAACAATCAACAACGGGAAGTAAGGCAACAACCAATGAGGCAGCAGCAGATACAACCTCCAGCGGGAGGAATGAACATTAGTATACAGGAAATCTTTGGGATGTTAGTCAAGCTTCAGGAGGCGGAGAAGTCTAATTCAGAAGCAATTTTGAAGTTAGTAGAATTGATTTTTAAGATAGAGGAGGATAGAACACAGGAAAAGGCGCAGGCATCAAAGGTATAAGTGAATGAAGTGATCACGCTTAGGAGCGGGAAGAAAGTGGATAATAAGGTTACAGCCCCGCCTGTGGATGAAGATAGTGATGTAGAAATAATCTTTGATGAAAAAGAAGAAATGGAGAATGAAGAGAAGAAGGATAAAGAGGAACAAGCGAAGAAGAAGAAGAAGAAGCAGACAAGTACATGGGAGAAAGGAGAACCAAGTGGGACAGTTCCTTTTCCTACAGCTTTGGAAAAGCCGGAGAAAAGACCATATGGGAAAAAGGGACCACATGTAGAAGATATGTGGGAACTGTTTAGTCAAATTAAGTTTAACATTCCACTAGTTAAACTCATCAAGGAAGTTCCTACGTATGCTAAGTTTCTTAAGGATATGTGCATACATAAGAAACATATCTTGTCACATTTGCCTAAAATGATTAGCTTACTTGAGAATGTAAGTTCTATTTTAATGGACGCGCTTCCTCCCAAGATGAAGTATCCTGGAGTTCCTCTCATCTCAGTAGATCTAGGCGATGTTGTGCACATTAAAAGGGCTTTGTTAGATTTAGGTGCAAGTGTGAACATATTACCTGGACAGTTATTTGACAAGCACGAGTTTGGCACCATGAGATCTACCGACGTAATTTTGCAATTGGCGGATAAATCTACAACGATCCCCAGGGGGATGCTAGTTGATGTCATCATCAAAGTGGGAGAATTTTATTACCCAGCAGACTTTCTAGTTCTGTACACTCGTCAGGAAACTAATGGAGAACAACCCACGATCATCTTAGGGCGACCATTTTTGGCCACGGCCAACGCAAATATTGCTTGTCGCACTGGAGAAATGGGAATATCTTTTGGGCACCAACAGACCAAGATCAACATTTTCAATGCCAATGCCAAGGGAAGTAGCATGGAAGAAGAAGAGTGCTATTAGGTAGATATCCTAGACAAGCTAGTGCATCAGTACACTCCAGAGGTACTTCAATCAGAGGCGATGGAGATTCAAGAAGAAGGAAGTGATGAAAATGATGAGCAGCAAAAAGAAGTAGAAGGAGAGAAGGGTTTGAAGTCTGAAGAATGTGCTCACATAGAGAAGTTACCGACAGAGATTCCAAGGACGTTGAAACCCTCCTTACAAGAACCACCGAAGCTAGAATTAAAGCCACTACCAGAACACCTGAAGTATGCCTTTCTAGGGGACAAGGATACTTTGCCGGTGATTTTAGCAGCAGATTTGACAGGGGAACAAGAGAAGGAAGTGCTCAAGGTATTGTCCAAGCACAAGGAGGCCATTGGTTGGACGATCGCAGACTTGAAAGGAATTAGCCCAACCACGTGCATGCATAGAATCATCACAGAAGAAGGTGCTAAACCAGACAGGGATACGCAGAGGAGATTGAATCCCAATCTGAAGGAAGTTGTAAAAAAAGGAGGTTCTCAAATGGTTAGATGCTGGAATCATATACCCGATTTCTGACAGCAAATGGGTCAGTCCGACAAAGACAGTGCCGAAGAAGTCTGGAATAACTGTTGTGGATACGAAGGATGGTGATAAGGTATCCACAAGGCCTGTAACTAGATGGAGAGTCTGTATCGATTATCGAAAGCTCAACACTACTACTTCCAAAGACCATTTTCCATTGCCGTTCATCGATCAGATCGTGGAAAAGCTAGCAGGACAGAAGTACTACTGTTTCTTGGATGGGTATTCTGGGTACAATCAGATCGCAGTCCATCCAGAGGATCAGGCAAAGACAACATTCACGTGTCCTTATGGCACCTTTGCTTTTCGCAGAATGCCATTCGGGTTGTGTAATGCGCCTGCTACATTTCAACGATGCATGATGGCGATCTTTTCTGATATCATTAGTGATGCCTTAGAAATTTTCATGGACGCCTTTTCAATATTTGGACCGACATTCGAAGCCTGCTTGGATCATGTAACACCCCAATTTCAAAAATTTTAAAAATCATTTATTACCAAGGTTCCAATAAAACATTTATTCCAGAACATAAAACTATTCAACATAATACTTAAATTTAACAGCGGAAACATTTGAAAATATTAAATATAGTTCATTGACGTCAATTCTTGGAATGCGATGCGCTGCCGTCAAACCTTTCCTTCCCTTTGTCCTTTGAAATACCTGAAATGTTATAAAACAACGGGTAAGCTTAAAGCTTAGTGAGTCCACAAGTTACCATACATGCCCACACATTAAACAACCCGTCCTCGAGAACGACCCGACCCTACCCGCCATACAACAGCTACGGGCGTCCATCATACAACAGCTATGGACACAGGAAGGTTCTACCCATCATACAACAGCTATGGGTTCCCGGTTATGGCCCAGCCCATCATACAACAGCTATGGGACAAGGCAATAGTCCAACTCGCCATACAACAGCTACGAGGGGACACGCATCAGTACTGAGCCCAACAACAAATAACCACAGATATAGAGCAAATCATATAACTGTAAACAACACACAAGATGCCTAACATGCAACATCATATAGTAAGGTGAGGATACTCACCTGATTCGAAACCGCACAGATATTCTCTAATATCCCCACTTAGCTCGTCCACACCTAAATCCCACACACATACAACATATCAATTACTGACCAGGCTCTTACAAACCTGCCTAAAGGTTAGACTCACTATTTGCCATCAAACCGTGGTCAAAACTAAATTTCTGGTCAAACAGTCGCTCGCCGCGGCGTGGCTCCTCGCCCTACGCGCCGCGGCTACCATTGCACAATTACGGGGTTTCAGCCGAGTCCGCGTCGCTGACTTAGCCAGTCCGCGTCGCGGCTCGTAACATTCCAAAATGTTTTTCAGCGATTAACAGTACATCAATCGGCTAGGGTTCCTTTCTACACCCTTCCTGGGATCAGAAACTACCCTAAGGTCACTTCCTTATGGACATGCAAGTCCATGCATGTCCTTGGTTCAAACCCTAAGTGCTACAAATCGTCTAAAGCTACAAACCAACTGGTAACACCATATGACGGGATAAAAAGGAAAGTCAGAAGAGTAAATCTTCTTACCTTACTTCTGAAGGATGGAGTGATGCCCACGATCCGTCCCAAACCTTCTCCCGCGTTGTATTTCTTCCTTCAACCTCCAAAGCCTTGAAACCAAAGAGTCTCTGCTGAAACCTGACGTCTCTGCTCCAGAAAACTCCCAAAAACACGAACCCTAGGGCTGGGTCCCTTTATATAGGCGTTTAAATCCGAATTAGGGTTTTTCACCTTAGCGGCGCACCGCGCCGCGGATATTTTAAAGCCGCGCCGCGCGTACAAAATCATTCGCGAATCCAGATCTCGCCCGAGCCGCGCCGCGGATCTGTCCTGGCCACGACTCGGCGGAACGGGTCTCACAACTCTCCCCCACTTAACTGGATTTCGTCCCCGAAATCCGCACCGGTAAATAATTCTGGATAATGCCTCCGCATTTCCTCCTCCGGTTCCCAAGTCCATTCGGACCCTTTTTGTAACGACCGTTTTTTTTAAAAAAAAAAAAAAAAACATTGTGAATAGTAACTCCGTCGTGAATAGTGACTCCGGCGTGAATAGTACTCCGGCGTGAATAGTACCCCGAGAATGAAGTAAGCGCTTACCTCGTGATGACGTCGACGATGATGTCGTGATGACGTCGTGATGACGTCGACGATGATGTCGTGCTGACGTCGTGATGACGTCGTGAATAGTGTTTTCAAGCCCTATAAATAGAGGCCTAACTTCTTCATTTCAACCCACAACAAACACCAAACAACCTTACGATATCGAGGAGTGTTCTGGTGAGGAAAATAGGTCGGGAGGAGTTAGGAGCGAGCGGTAGCTGGTAACGAGGTGCTCGGGAAGTGCTGGAAGAGCGGAGCAGGAAACGTGCCAAGGCTTTGCGAAAACGCCAATCTTAAGTGAGTAATCACTATTGTATTTCTCTAGTAGTTTATAAGTGTTAAACTATAATATGTAGAGGTTATATTATTCGTAATTCCAAAAATAATACCGAGTGATTTACTTACGAGGATGGTGTCTAGGCCGATTACTTGGGATCTGGTTGTTGGATTTTCCGAAAGGCTAAAATGCTGAAAGGATCCTGCCACCCCAACTAATCTTCTACCTGGCTATCCTTTACTTGATAAATCACGAGGTATCACGTTGGAATTATGGAAGAGTTTAATGATGCAACTATAAGATAGTTAAGAATTAAAGAGTGATAAATGCCTTACTGTGTTAACAGTTAAAGAGGGAATACGAAACAGAGATAAACGCTGTAGTCGACTATAATCAGGTGAGTTTCTCACTACATGGTGTGGACGTTATATGTCCTTTACCGTATTTTTGTGTGCTTATAAGATGTTTATAAGATGTTGGTAAATAGTACCAAGTTGTGTGTATATTATTGATATATATCTTTCTGTTATAATTGCATGGGTTGGGTTATGGTGTGTGTGGGTTCGACGTACTGAGTAATATAGAGATACGAGCAAAAGACACTGAGCAGATACGCATGACTCGACGTACAGGGTATGCGCGGCTATAAGTGCTGAGCCGGGGAATTAGATTTACTGAGCAGATACGTATAGGAGGATATAATCCAATATACCGGGTGGAGCAGATTATGTGACGTGTGGTTGTATTTTTCCTGTTAGGGGTAAAGTATGTGTAGCTGATATGCTGTGTAGTTGTTGGAACTCACTAAGCCGTGTGCTTATCCTTTCCCTTTTAAATTACCATTTCAGGTTATACAGGTGGAAATGACGGACAGGCATGACGGGTACACACTGATGCTGCTTAATTGGGGATTCATGCGGTGAATTGATGGTTAAAATGATTTCTAAATATCTTCAAAATGTTAATTATTGAATAAATTGATATTTATTTAAATGAAGATGTTTTATTAAAAACCGGGTGTTACAAGTTGGTATCAGAGCCAAGGCTTGAGTGAATCAGACTCACGTGATGGGTTTTGTTCTCAAGCTTGAGACTTAAAAGTTTTCTTTGAAAATATTTTTACAAGAAATTATAATTTGTTTTTCGAGTAAGGGGTTAAATGAATGTTGTTGCAAAGCCGCAGTGTGTACCGTCAGCCGACGTCAGTGGGGAAAAGGTTAAGTGGTTAGTCTTTGTTGCTATTTCTGTAATATATGTGTGCTTAAATGCCATTAAAGTGTAGGCAGTAGGAACTAAATAGTCCTAGAGTTGGCCAAGTTGCATGTTCCTTGATAAGTGATATCCATAAGGTAAATCCTTTTATGTGAAAAATTTTCTACGACTATGTTCGTAAAACAACCTGGGGTATAGGTGGTAAAATTATCGTGAGAAGTGAATTGGGGACTTCTGGACAAGTTCTGAAACGAACGAGGGTAGGTGTGGAAGATAGTAGTAGAGCTCCTACTATTGAAAGCACAGGATCCACGTTCGAATCGGGAGTTGGTCGTAAGGAATCCAATACACTGAGGGTATAACTAATTGGTGTATATGCTGATAAACTGTATTTGTCCATTCTATTAGTTGGCAATCATAGAGTTTATTGGGATCAATTAGGACGCTGGAGATTGAAAGTCTAGTGACGTTTCATTTCTTAATAATTAAGTAATGAACAGTTGATGTGACTATAGTAGACGAGCTGTGCAAAAGTGACACGTTAAGTCTCTTCGTTACTAAGAAAAGCACAGATAATGGATGATAAAAAGAAGATGTTGATTGCTAGAATAGTCGATTTTGATTGACTATAAATAAACGTAATGTTATTTAGAGAAGAGCATAAGTCGCAAATTTCATTTCCAGATATGGAGATATATGTGAGGCTTCCAGGTCATCTACAGTTGCTGGTTAACAAGTTTTATATACGAAGTGTGTCAGACGACTGTAGTACGATAATGATGAAGGCTGAGGATGTATGTGAGCGTATCAGCAGAAATTGGGATCCAGTAACTGGATGGCATAATTTGGAAGAAGACATACGTGAACTAAAGCAATATATAGATGTGAAAAATATACGTACATATATACGTGTACATGCTAGAAACATAAGGTTTTATACGTGGTGTCGTATGTTTGCAGAATTGGAGTTTTATCCATTCCCGTACAAGAGAAGTACATGTATACGGTATGGACATATAATAACAACTCGTGAGAGTGCAGATGACATAGTGGTGTGGCGTAAGGGTATTCATGTAGGTAGTGAATACTATGAACGAATGTATCATAATAGGCTAGATGTGGCCTATCAGTGTATCATGTACTTAAAATCTGTTAGTATATGAAAATAATAAGTTGAGAAAATATTGCTAACTGGCCAAGATAACCATCTTGTTAGCATATGTGTGTTGGGTAATAGACTAAGTGAATACCTCTTAAGTAGGTAACTCGTAGGCAAGTAACCGTGGATAAACTGTGTCGGTAGCTGGTTGAATATCTAGTTGATATTAGCTGTGCGGACGAATACGTAAGTATTAAGTGGTGATAACCATGGATATGGTATCCTATGGTGGGTGGAGATTTTGTAGTTGTATGTGGAGGCTGAGCTGATATGAGGATTCTTGGTGTCATGTGGTTGGTTGCAGAACTGTGCAGTCGTATGTGTGTTAACAGTTAAGCCTTTAAAGCGAAAAGTTGTTTATTCTGTGGGGCCACTTATACTTGTAGTTGGGACCACTTATTAGGTGGGGCTACTAGTATTGTGGTTGGGACCACTTATGCTATGGGGCTACTTGTACTTGTGGTTGGGACCACCTATTCCGTGGGGCCACTGGTAACTTGTAGTTGTGACCATTTATTCTGGGGGTTAACAGTACTTGTGGTTGTGACCACTTATTTAGTGGGGCCACATTTGGTAAGACCACATATGTGTTGTGGATCTTATGAGCAGTAATTGTGGTGGGACCACATACAAGTGTTGTGATGGCTTTATTGGCTGGCAGTTCTAACACACATACAGTTGGGTGTTTGGTGAATAGCTGAGCTGTTGAGAGCAGAGGTTGTGATATGATGTGGTGAACATGTGATTATACGATGCATAACAAGTACCTTGCATCCATGATGTCTGTATTGTGAGTGTATGAGATTACATAACGAGTACTTTGTAGTCTCAATAGGTTGGCCTAGTTGATTAGAGGTGGTTAATGTGCAGGTATTGTGGTAATACCATTTGGATTTACTAATACAACCGTATTGTGTTGAAATAGGGAATGATTGAGTGGAAGAATAAGTGTATGACAATGCTGGAGATTCCGGGGACGGAATCTTATAAAGGGGGGAGAACTTGTAACGACCGTTTTTTAAAAAAAAAAAAAAAAAAAAAAACGTTGTGAATAGTAACTCCGGCGTGAATAGTGACTCCGGCGTGAATAGTAACTCCGGCGTGAATAGTACCCCGAGAATGAAGTAAGCGCTTACCTCGTGATGACGTCGACGATGATGTCGTGATGACGTCGTGATGACGTCGACGATGATGTCGTGCTGACGTCGTGATGACGTCGTGAATAGTGTTTTCAAGCCCTATAAATAGAGGCCTAACTTCTTCATTTCAACCCACAACAAACACCAAACAACATTACGATATCGAGGAGTGTTCTGGTGAGGAAAATAGGTCGGGAGGAGTTAGGAGCGAGCGGTAGCTGGTAACGAGGTGCTCGGGAAGTGCTGGAAGAGCGGAGCAGGAAACGTGCCAAGGCTTTGCGAAAACGCCAATCTTAAGTGAGTAATCACTATTGTATTTCTCTAGTAGTTTATAAGTGTTAAACTATAATATGTAGAGGTTATATTATTCGTAATTCCAAAAATAATACCGAGTGATTTACTTACGAGGATGGTGTCTAGGCCGATTACTTGGGATCTGGTTGTTGGATTTTCCGAAAGGCTAAAATGCTGAAAGGATCCTGCCACCCCAACTAATCTTCTACCTGGCTATCCTTTACTTGATAAATCACGAGGTATCACGTTGGAATTATGGAAGAGTTTAATGATGCAACTATAAGATAGTTAATAATTAAAGAGTGATAAATGCCTTACTGTGTTAACAGTTAAAGAGGGAATACGAAACATAGATAAACGCTGTAGTCGACTATAATCAGGTGAGTTTCTCACTACATGGTGTGGACGTTATATGTCCTTTACCGTATTTTTGTGTGCTTATAAGATGTTTATAAGATGTTGGTAAATAGTACCAAGTTGTGTGTATATTATTGATATATATCTTTCTGTTATAATTGCATGGGTTGGGTTATGGTGTGTGTGGGTTCGACGTACTGAGTAATATAGAGATACGAGCAAAAGACACTGAGCAGATACGCATGACTCGACGTACAGGGTATGCGCGGCTATAAGTGCTGAGCCGGGGAATTAGATTTACTGAGCAGATACGTATAGGAGGATATAATCCAATATACCGGGTGGAGCAGATTATGTGACGTGTGGTTGTATTTTTCCTGTTAGGGGTAAAGTATGTGTAGCTGATATGCTGTGTAGTTGTTGGAACTCACTAAGCCGTGTGCTTATCCTTTCCCTTTTAAATTACCATTTTAGGTTATACAGGTGGAAATGACGGACAGGCATGACGGGTACACACTGATGCTGCTTAATTGGGGATTCATGCGGTGAATTGATGTTTAAAATGATTTCTAAATATCTTCAAAATGTTAATTATTGAATAAATTGATATTTATTTAAATGAAGATGTTTTATTAAAAACCGGGTGTTACACTTTTCGATGCTGCCACTGAACCTTAACTAATCCTATTGTTTTATTCCGCAAAGTCTTTATCTTCCTTTCAATTATGGCAATTGGTCGCTCCACGTAATTTAGGCATTCATCTAATTGAATATCCTCCAAAGGTACTATTGTGGATTCCTCAGTAACGCACTTTCTGAGCTGCGAAACATGAAACGTGTCGTGAATCTGACTAAGCTGCTCGGGCAGCTCCAACCGATAAGCCACCTTACCTACACGAGCGACAATTCGATATGGTCCAATGTACCTAGGACCAAGCTTTCCTCGCTTCCTAAAACGAATAACTCCCTTCCAAGGTGACACCTTAAGAAGAACATAATCCCCAACTTGAAACTCGAGATCAGACCGTCGCCTATCCGCATAACTTTTCTGTCGACTTTGAGCGGTTAACAATCTCTCCCGAACCTTCTGAATTAACTCAGTTGTCTTGAGCACCACCTCAGTACTACCTAAAACCTGCTGGCCAACCTCGCCCCAGCAAATAGGTGTCCGACATTTTCTTCCATACAACATTTCAAAGGGAGCCCTGCCAATGCTCGCATGATAACTGTTATTGTAAGAAAACTCAGCTAAAGGGAGATGGGAATCCCAACTCCTGCCAAAATCGATGACGCATGCCCTAAGCATATCTTCCAGTATTTGAATCGTCCTTTCACTCTGCCCATCCGTCTGAGGATGATATGCTGTGCTGAAATGAAGGCGAGTGCCTAGTTCCTCATGAAACTTCTTCCAAAACCTAGACGTAAATCGGACATCCCGGTCGGATATCACCGAGACCGGTTTACCATGCCGAGAGATAATCTCATCTGTGTAGACCTTAGCCAATTCCTTTGCAGAGTAAGTCTCTTGGATGGGGAGGAAATGAGCACTTTTAGTCAACCTATCCACGATAACCCAAATAGTGTCCATATGTCGAGGGGTTCTTGGCAACTTCGTGATGAAATCCATTGTGATATGCTCCCATTTCCATTCTGGAATCTCAAGAGGCTGCAACTTACCATGAGGCCGTTGGTGCTCGGCCTTGACCCTACGACAGGTCATGTATCTTTCGACAAACCAAGCTACTTCCATCTTCATGCCTGGCCACCAATAATATTCGCGTAAATCCCTATACATTTTAGTTGCTCCAGGGTGGATAGAGAACCTGGATTTATATGCCTCCTCCAATAGGGTTTGACGAACCCCGCCCAGCTTCGGTACCCAAATTCTCTCATGGCGAGTTAACAAATCCCTACTATCTTTGACCATAGCTGCCAACTGACCCACAATTCTCTCACCTTTCTGATTCTCATTCTTGCTTGCTTCCACCTGGGCTTTCCTAATTAGCTCAAACAACGGTGTCACAATTGTCATCCTTAGACAAATGCCCCGAAGGGGTGCACCCGAAGCCTTCCGACTTAACGCATCCGCTACCACATTGGCCTTTCCAGGGTGGTAGTGTATCTCACAATCATAGTCTTTCAATACATCCAACCATCTTCTCTGTCTCATATTGAGGTTTGCCTGATCCATCAGGTACTTCAAACTCTTGTGGTCCGTGAAGATGGTGCAGTTCACTCCATACAAATAGTGTCTCCAAATCTTGAGAGCGAAGACCACCGCTCCCAATTCCAAATCATGAGTAGGGTAGTTAGCTTCATGGGGCTTCAACTGTCGCGAGGCGTAAGCAATCACCCTGCCTCGTTGCATCAAGACTGCCCCCAATCCCGTGATAGATGCATCGCAATAAACTACCATGTCTTCCATGCCTTCAGGCAACGTCAAAACCGGAGCTTAACACAATTTCCGCCGCAAAGTCTCAAAAGCCTGCTGCTGCTCCTCACCCCACCGAAAAGCAGCGTTTTTCTTAGTTAGCCGAGTCAAAGGTACCGCAACCTTTGAGAAGTCTTGGATGAAACGACGATAATAACCAGCCAGACCCAAGAAACTTCTAATTTCAGAGGGAGTCTTCGGAACCTCCCACCGCATCACGGCCTCCACCTTAGCCGGGTCCACCATAATTCCTTGCTCACTTACAATGTGACCCAAAAACTGAACCTCCCGTAGCCAAAAGTCACACTTGGATAACTTTGCATAAAGCTTCTCCTTCCTTAAGGTCTCCAATACTTCCTTTAAATGCTGTTCATGTTGCTCCCTGCTCCGAGAGTAAACTAAGATATCGTCAATGAAAACTATAACCGACCGATCCATCATCGGTCGACACACCCGATTCATTAAGTCCATAAAAGCTGCAGGGGCATTGGTCAGTCCAAACGGCATCACTACAAACTCGAAGTGGCCGTACCTCGTCCGAAAAGCCGTCTTCGGGATGTCTTCCTCCCGAACCCGCATTTGATGATATACTGACCTCAAATCAATTTTCGAAAACCACGAAGCGCCCTGCAATTGATCGAATAAGTCGTCGATGCGTGGCAATGGATATCGGTTCTTCACCGTAAGCTTATTCAGCTCACGATAATCTATGCACATCCTATTGGAACCATCCTTCTTCTTAACAAACAAAATAGGCGCTCCCCATGGTGAGCAACTGGGTCGAATAAATCCCTTATCTAACAATTCCCGAAGTTGAATAGACAACTCCAGCATTTCTGGAGGCGCAAGACGATACGGTGCTTTAGCTATCGGAGCTGCACCGGGAGTTAAGTCAATCTTAAATTCCACCTGTCTCTCTGGCGGTACACCAGGCAGGTCCTCGGGAAAAACATCAGGAAAATCCCGAACTACTGGTATATCACCTGCTTTCTGCTGTGGCTTCTTTTCTCGTGTGTCTACAATATAAGCCACAAATCCCGAACCTCCATGTTGAAAATGTCTACGTGCTCTAGCAGCTGAACAGAAAACTGCACCTCGATTCTTTCTCTCGCCCTGCACAACCAGCTCTCCCCCACTTGGGGTTTGAATCCACACTCGCTTGTTCTTACAATCGATCCATGATTCATGCTGACCCATCCAATCCATACCGATGATGACTCGAGAGTCACTCAACGGTATAGGGATGAGATCGATCGGAAACTTTATTCCTTGAATCACTACCTCGCAACCCCGATAAACACTAGTCGCTTGCACGATTTTATCATCCGCAATTTCTACATCTAATGGCCGATGAAGAGTTCCTAAAGCAATTCTGAAACTCTTCCCCAACGCGGCAGACACAAAAGAATGACTAGCACCCGAATCAAATAGTGCAAAGGTAGGTGTAGAGTTGACTAAGAATGTTCCTAATCAAAGCATAATAGACATATTAATTACACACACCACGACACGAGGCAAGTAAAGAAAGAGTACCCGTGACGACGTCGGGCGCATCCTGTGCCTCCTCGGCGGTCATGACGAATGCTCGACCCTTGGTCTTAGGGGCTTCCCCTTTCCCCTGCCTACCATCGGTAATCCGGAGTGTAGTGGGTGTCGGATTCTGAACCACCCCCTGAGTCAGACGGGGACATTGGGCCTTGAAGTGGCCTACCTGATTACAATTAAAGCAAATCTTGACCTCTTGCCGACAATCTTTAGCATAGTGGCCCTCCTTTCCACACTTATGGCATATTAACACCCAGCAACGCCCCTCATGATTCCTTCCACATTTACCACACTTACCCTGGCTCCTTTGCCCTTGCTTTCCCTGATCTGTCCCTCGAAATTTCTTCGACACCTGCTGAGTTTGAGTAGGCGCCGGACGCTTCTGCTTTTGTTGGGTTTCCAGTTCCAACTCCCGGGCCCGAGCGGCCGCTATCATATCAGTAAGAGTTTGGTGCCTAGCAGCAGACACAAATTCTCGAATGTCTGTGCGAAGCATCGCCAAGTATCGTGTCATCCTCATTCGCTCGGTCGCCGCAAACTCTGGACAGAAGAGTGCTCGTTCATTAAACTTTTTGGTGATCTCCGTCACCGTTTCAGTGGTCTGAGTCAGATTCAGGTATTCCTGCGCCAAGCGTTCCATTTCCACCTGTGGAACATACTCCAGTTTGAATTGTTCCTTAAACTGCGGCCATGTAATGGCATCCAACTGAGCAGGGGTGAGATCTTTCGTTCTTATCTCCCAACAATCCTTCGCACCATCTCTTAAAAGATTCGCCGCAAACGTTACCTTGGAGTTCTCAGGACAGGAACATGTGCGGAAAGCACCCTCCACCGCGGAAATCCACCGCATGCTAACAATCGGATCCCTGCCCCCATCGAACATCGGAGGCGAACAAGCCGAAAAGTCCTTATAACTTGCATCCCTAGCACGAGATGTGCCCTGAGTAGCCAGTCGTTCCTCGAGCATTGCCCATAGCTCAGCCTTAATCGTACCAAAGAACTGAGGTATCGCAGCCAGCACTTCTCGCGAAACCTCCTCCGCTATCAGGTTGCGGAGATTTTCATCAGTCGGTCCTCCCCCACTCAAGGCACCCGCATCTGGTCCACCGTTACTTCGAGTGACTGCCATTCTGAAATGCGCAACAGTTTCAATATCAATACCCGGGTCACTCCTATCTACCCAACTACTTGACTTTCTAGGATTTTGGCTGACTACTCTTGACTCAAGCGTGAATCCTGTGTTTTCGGTAATACTGGCCTGGTACTACCTTCCACACCTATGCGCCCTTGTTCCAAGTTCGTCAATCATCCTCCTAAAATGTCACACTCATACTAAACCATTTTCTATGACTCCTGCGGTCAGGCATCGTGGTGCCAAATCTTTTGATCTAACTCTCCATCTCACACGTGCCTAAGAGAACTACTGCTAATGTCGTCGAGTTGCCTCGCGGACGCACAGCCGTATACAATCGGAATAAGATAGACGTTTGAATAACTGTTCTACCCTAAAGTCACAACCAAACAAGGAACAGCCAGAAAGGCCAGACCAAGAATTCTCGGGCTATCTTCCCTAATTGTATATAACCTACCAGCATTCACTAAGCAACCTAACGACAGTAGCATAAAATTCCAAAGCAGCACATATGGCACAAAACAGTCTACAGAGCATATTATCCAGATAACTTTACATCCTAGCAAAATAAATTTTATCACATAACACAAACTTGGCATGGGTAACTGGGAATCACAAAACTTACTTGAGCTCGGCTGACGGTTCGCATCGCATCTTCTTTTACTTTAACTTAACCTTCTAAAAACATTTTCTTAACAAAATCGCTCAGTCCTAAGTTTGAGTTTGGATTCCCAATACAGTTCATCCAAATCCCTCAAACCAAGGCTCTGATACCAATTTGTAACACCCCAATTTCAAAAATTTTAAAAATCATTTATTACCAAGGTTCCAATAAAACATTTATTCCAGAACATAAAACTATTCAACATAATACTTAAATTTAACAGCGGAAACATTTGAAAATATTAAATATAGTTCATTGACGTCAATTCTTGGAATGCGATGCGCTGCCGTCAAACCTTTCCCTTCCCTTTGTCCTTTGAAATACATGAAATGTTATAAAACAACGGGTAAGCTTAAAGCTTAGTGAGTCCACAAGTTACCATACATGCCCACACATTAAACAACCCGTCCTCGAGAACGACCCGACCCTACCCGCCATACAACAGCTACGGGCGTCCATCATACAACAGCTATGGACACGGGAAGGTTCTACCCATCATACAACAGCTATGGGTTCCCGGTTATGGCCCAGCCCATCATACAACAGCTATGGGACAAGGCAATAGTCCAACTCGCCATACAACAGCTACGAGGGGACACGCATCAGTACTGAGCCCAACAACAAATAACCACAGATATAGAGCAAATCATATAACTGTAAACAACACACAAGATGCCTAACATGAAACATCATATAGTAAGGTGAGGATACTCACCTGATTCGAAACCGCACAGATATTCTCTAATATCCCCACTTAGCTCGTCCACACCTAAATCCCACACACATACAACATATCAATTACTGACCAGGCTCTTACAAACCTGCCTAAAGGTTAGACTCACTATTTGCCATCAAACCGTGGTCAAAACTAAATTTCTGGTCAAACAGTCGCTCGCCGCGGCGTGGCTCCTCGCCCTACGCGCCGCGGCTACCATTGCACAATTACGGGGTTTCAGCCGAATCCGCGCCGCTGACTTAGCCAGTCCGCGTCGCGGCTCGTAACATTCCAAAATGTTTTTCAGCGATTAACAGTACATCAATCGGCTAGGGTTCCTTTCTACACCCTTCCTGGGATCAGAAACTACCCTAAGGTCACTTCCTTATGGACATGCAAGTCCATGCATGTCCTTGGTTCAAACCCTAAGTGCTACAAATCGTCTAAAGCTACAAACCAACTGGTAACACCATATGACGGGATAAAAAGGAAAGTCAGAAGAGTAAATCTTCTTACCTTACTTCTGAAGGACGGAGTGATGCCCACGATCCGTCCCAAACCTTCTCCCGCGTTGTATTTCTTCCTTCAACCTCCAAAGCCTTGAAACCAAAGAGTCTCTGCTGAAACCTGACGTCTCTGCTCCAGAAAACTCCCAAAAACACGAACCCTAGGGCTGGGTCCCTTTATATAGGCGTTTAAATCCGAATTAGGGTTTTTCACCTTAGCGGCGCACCGCGCCGCGGATCTTTTAAAGCCGCGTCGCGCGTACAAAATCATTCGCGAATCCAGATCTCGCCCGAGCCGCGCCGCTGATCTGTCCTGGCCGCGACTCGGCGGAACGGGTCTCACAGATCAATTGGAGAAAGTATTGGAAAGATGTGTCGAATCGAATTTGGTGCTTTCTTGGGAAAAGAGCCACTTCATGGTCAAAGAAGGGATAGTGTTAGGTCACGTAGTCTCTGAGAGAGGGTTCGAAGTCGATCGTGCTAAGGTCAAGGTTATATCCACGTTGCCACCCCCAACATTAGTGAAAGGGGTCAGATCATTCCTAGGACATGCGGGTTTCTATCGTAGGTTTATCAAAGACTTTAGTACCATTTCCAAACCCCTCTGCGGTCTTCTCTTGAAAGATGCGCCATTCATTTTTGATGAGGAATGTGTAAAAGCATTCAATATCCTCAAAAATAAATTGGTCGAGGCTCCTATTCTGAAACCGCCTGATTGGACTCAGCCGTTTGAAATAATGTGTGACGCCAGTGACTATGCTGCTGGTGCAGTATTAGGTCAAAAGATTGATCGAAAACCTGTAGTTATTTGTTATGCTAGTAAAACTTTTTCTGAAGCTCAATTAAATTATACAACTACTGAAAAAGAATTGCTTGCAGTAGTATTTGCATTAGACAAGTTTCGATCATACATTTGGGGATCCAAGGTGGTAGTTTACACCGATCATAGCGATGTCCGACACTTGCTCGCCAAGAAGGAGTCTAAACCAATATTGATTAGATGGATACTTCTATTGCAAGAGTTTGATGTGGAGATTAAAGACAAGAAGAGGGCAGAGAATGTCGTGGCAGACCATCTTTCTCGATTGCCAGCTGAAGGATTGGAAGCGGGAATTAAGGATTCATTCTCGGATGAGCGGCTGCTGGAGCTTACTGGAGCTCCTTGGTACGCGAACTATGTGAATTTTCTGGCCACAGGAGCAATACCGACACATTGGACCAAGCAACGGCAAAAACAGTTCCGCACATACGCTAAAAGATTTATATGGGATGACCCTGACCTTTTCAAGGTGGGAGAGGATCAAATAATTCGGCGATGTGTGCCTGATAGTGAAATCGGTGAGGTATTAGAGCACTGCCACGCGTCAGCATGTGGAGGGCATTTCAGTGGTAAAAAGACTGGGTACAAGGTTCTCGAAGCTGGATTATACTGACCAATAATTTTCAGGGACGCACATCAAACTGCTAAGGAATGCCTCAATTGCCAACAGTTAGGAAACATATCAAAAAGGGATCAGATACCCTTGAACCCAATCTTGGTAGTGGACATCTTCGATGTCTGGGGAATTGACTTCATGGGTCCATTTCCTACGTCACATGGTTATGTCTACATTCTGGTAGCGGTCGATTATGTGTCTAAATGGATTGAGGCAGAAGCAACCCGTACGAATGACCACCATGTGGTGTGTAAATTCGTGAAGAAAAACATTTTCATTAGGCACGGAGTTCCGCGAGTGATCACAAGTGATGGCGGGTCCCATTTCAAGAATTTTAAATTTGGGAGGTTGCTAAAGCACTATGGAGTGAATCATCGGATTGCAACACCCTATCATCCTCAGACGAGTGGCCAAGTGGAAGTATCTAATAGGCAAATAAAGGAAATTCTGCAAAAGACTGTCAAGACCGAGTTGAAGGATTGGTCACTTAGGTTAGATGACGCGCTTTGGGCATACCGAACTGCTTACAAGACACCGATTGGAACCACTCCATATCGGTTAGTTTATGGAAAAGGTTGTCATCTGCCGGTCGAACTTGCCAACCGCGCCTTATGGGCAGTCAACCAAGTCAACATGGACTACACGGAAGCAGGAAAAGAAAGGAAACTCCAGTTGTCGAAATTAGAGGAGCTACGAGACGAACCATATGAAAACGCGGTCACATACAAATCAAAGATGAAACGGTATCACGATGCCAAGCTCCGCTTGAAAACCTTTGAGATAGGACAGAAAGTGTGGCTGTACAACTCGCGATTGAAGATGTTTCCCGGGAAACTCAGGAGTAAATGGAATGGCCCTTATGCAGTGGTTAGCATCACAGACTATGGCGCAGTAGAGATTCAAGACTTGAAAGGTGGTCAACCATTTAAAGTCAATGGACATAGGCTCAAACCTTATGTCGTTGCGGGCACGTTCCAGAAACTGGAAGTGGAGACAGTCGAATTCGTGGTAGATGTTCTAGTGTATACTGCATAAATCAGGTAAGTCTACGTCTGGCCGAAGACGTTAAACTTAGCGCTTGTTGGGAGGCAACCCGATTGTCATCTGTATATTTGCATATTTTCACATCCATTTGATCACGGTGAGAAAAAGGCAAGTGTGGGGTCATTTTGGTAATTTTTGCAATACCGCGACGCGGGATCTTAGGATCCGCGCCGCGCGTATCGAGTTTTCACGATTACAACTAAAATCAGATTTTTACACGCGACGCGGATAGAAGCTTCCCGCGCCGCGGCCTTATCTTAATTTGAAATTAAAGATAATCACTAAAACAGAGTTTTGAAAGCTATCCAAAATTCCCACAACTGCATATAATCAATTTGCGTAATTCGTGATTCTTTTCACTGCGGTAAAAGCCTCTCAATCAATCAAGTCATCTGCATTCTTTTCTCTTCACTGAAATTCAAGTAAGTTCTTCTTTTCTTCTCTTTGTCTTTATAAGCCTTGAACTTGCCTAAATGATGCTGTAATTCACAATGTCGTAATCATCTGATGAAATTGATAGTCAAATTAGGTTTATAGTACTGTACTGCATGAAACCCAATTGGTAGATTAGAGTTAACTGGATTGAATTAGACAGAATGATCAATTTTTTGGCTGAAATTGTTCGCCGCGCCGCGGTCTGTACAGTCCACGACGCGCAACATGAACGTTCATTTGACGCGTCGCGGGTTGTTACGTGCGCGCCGCGTCGAACCTCTGGACAGTAAACTCATTATCAATTTTTATACATTCTGCAGGCATTATGTTGTCATCAGGTAGTTCTGAAACAATTGACTGGAATTCCTTGACTACACGGACTGATCGGGTACGCGCGGCTAGCTTTTTCAACCGCCGGGGTCTGTATAAACACAAACGCATATTGCCAAGCTGCACGGTCAATTGGGACTTGACCAGGGAATCAGACATTCTGGATCATCTGAAGGACTGGCTAGTCCAAGGAGGATACGAAGAGGGGGAGTTAACTTATACTTGTCGGGCACTGGAAAATGCAACACAAATGAACGAGCCAGTTTACCGCGAGGTTTTCTTACAATTCCTTGCCAGTTATCACTTTGACCACAAACAAACTGGCATGGACACCTTGGAGACTGTTAGATTTCGTCTGGGAAATCAGGACCGTAGTTGTACCTTGCGGGAATTCGGGTACCGCATCGGGCTTTATACTGAAGAGGAGTCACAGTCACCGACGTTCGAGGTATTCCACAGGCGCGCTAGCCGTACTATGGGTGATTGTTTTTCACCAGCCGAGTACTGGGGCACGATAGCCTCCACCCGGTACCACAAAAACACTGTCCGGGAATGTTACATGCATTTTCCAGCACACCGCATGTTGCACCGGCTCATCACCACCATGCTGCGGCCCCATGCGGATGAAGAAAAAGTATTGCCCCGAGAGCTGCATTTGATGTGGTCAGTGACGCGGATGTTGGAAACTTGTAACATCCCATATTTTGTTGCTGACTTTTTCAAGCAAATCACCGATGCACCTATGACGATAAGTGCATTGGGAGGGGGACACTTCATCACTAGACTGGCAGATTTGTATGGATTGATTTCCGAGCACACAACCGACGGATTGGAGGTTATACCTCTAATTTTATTTTGCCCGCCTGTGACCACCTCGCGAGAGGTGATATACGTGGACGATGGAATCACGTCCGTTGACCGTATGCCTTTCCCGGCACTTCGGTCTGAGCCGACTACATCTCGGAAGCGGTCAAGGCCAGCCACCGGTTTACCCCGCAGTCTATCCCCCGCTACGATGGAATCCCGCTTCCTTGCGGATGAGGTAAAGGCACTTAAGGAAACCATAGAGACACACATGCGGGAGCACCATGTCCAGTCGTATGCAGCGCCTGAGGTAGATAAAAGAACGGAAAATACACAAACGCAACTCCTTTGGATAGTTGACTGTGTCATTACACTCCTTGCAAAGAATTAGTGTGTTCCACTAAGACCCCAGCCGACGATCCGAGACGAAGAGGAGGAGCCCATGGAAGAGGATCCGGAGGAAGAGGAAGGTGATTATGATGACACTGCTCATAGTTGAAAGGAATGGATGTAATTATTTTTGATTTCTTTTTAGTACATTTTGATTTGCATTTTGTTAGGATTAGTTGAAAGATTCATTCTTAGGGAAGTTGTTTAGGACAATAAGCATCTTGAAGGCATTAGACAATAATAATAAAAGTAATGGTTTTTGTGTGTTGAATTGTGAGATTTGAAATTGGAGTAATCTGCTGAAATTACCGCGCCGCGGCACCATTACAGTACGCGACGCGGTCTTTTCCCATTAGACGTTGATTTCAACTCACGTAATTACCGTGATGCGCGTCCTTCAATCACGCGCCACGGTCATCCGCAACACATACATTTTGCTTATTGTACAATTCTATATTTCATTTGTCTGTTTACATTTAATGTTCTGTTGAGTCATGCATGTTATACCAAATGAGAAGGAGTTGTCTCAGACAAGTGTGGGGTCACCGTGCCCCCTCCACTTGTCTTGACCACCGACGTGTTCACTGTTGCGCTACAACTCCAGAATGCGAAATCAAGGACCTTTTTGTTCGTAATTGTACCTGTGATACTGAGTACCAACCAAGTAATCTACCGTCCAAAAGGGTAACTCTTTCTCCCTTGTCCTATAATAATTTTTTGTACAACGGAGACGTTGTATGGTTTTAAGTGTGGGGTGTGGACGGTCGAAAGAGTATTTTTGAAATTTTTGCAGGAAATGACCGATTTTCAAAATTTTTAGCAATTATTCAAAATTTTTACTAGATTGTAATTTTGAAACGAATAGTTTCTGAATGTTTTAGCATTGGTATTTTTCAAGAAATACTGTTTAGTTGTTATCATGCTATGAGTTTAGTCAAATAAGTTGAGTTTTAAGAGTTAGAAAATTGGACTATTTTAGGATTGGAATTTAGGAAGGAATTATCAATCAGTGACCTTTGTTGTTCGAGCCGGTAGGTCTAAAATGGGTGGGGCTTATGCACCTTACCACCTAAGATCGTCTGGTCCGGGATGGTATTTCTGAAAGCTCGCTACACGGACAACATCGAAAGTCATGGATAGTTCTTTTATGACCTTTAGAATCTGAATGAGTACGTACACTTCATTGTGGACACAAAATTTGTAATCAAGGGTTCTCTAGAAAGCCATGAATTCCAAATAACATTCCAATTATGTTCTCACGAACTATTCCACTCTAACTCATAGGACAATAAGCTTTGAAACTAAACACAGTCAAAAATTGTTTGAGTCATAGTTAGAATTTATTAAAAACTCTCTTGCTTGGGGATAAGCAAGGCACAAGTGTGGGGTGTTTGACAACGCCTAGTGATATTGCATATTTTAGTCGTTGTTGAGCCCTATTCTTAGTGAAATTATATAAGATATATCGTGGTATTCTCACTTTTCGTGCCAGTACTTGTTTGGAAGAAAATAATGAAAACAGGGACCAAAAGCGTGCAAATTGGAGATTGTTTGGAGAAGAATTAAAAATCAGGAAAATACGTACGCACGCCACGGAAATCAAGAAGGCACGACGCGGATATAAGGCGGTGAAACAAATTCAAATGCCGAGAAAACGGGAAGAGATCAGTACGCGCGCCGCGGAAACCTTAATTGCGCGGCGCGGCTGCGGGAAATTTGCAACTATAAATAGAGGGTTTTCCAGCCGAAAACCCTAGCAAAGACCCGGTGAAAAATCGACCTGAAGGCTCTTTGACTCCGTGATTAAGCTTCTGCAACTTCACAATTGGTATTTTATGTTTTAGAATTTAATTTCTTTTTAGTATTAGTTAGCATTAGTGGCTAGGGTCTTAGGGAGTGACAACCATTGACCTTGAGCATTTTAATTTATTGTTTTTCAGTATTGGTTACTGTATTGGATCATTGGAATTCGTTTTTGGTTTATGAAAATCATTTGGTTACGAGTAATATTGGTTTTTCGGTGTTTGATGATTGTTATTGGATTGTGTTTGTTTGGATTGTGTTTGGATGTTTGTTTTGTCCTTGTTGGACTGTTTTCCCTTGCTGATTTCAGTGACCAACTAGGTTAGCTTTTTAGGTTTGAACTTTAACCAGTGACTGTCCCTTTGGATCTTAGTTATTGGTTTAGTTTATGCCTTGATGTTTGATTGTTTGGATGCCTTTGTTTACTTCTGAATTAGAGATGCACTTCTGATTTCAGAAAGTAACTAGGTTTGGTTTGAAGCTTAGCTTAGTCTATGCTTGTTTTGAGATTGTTTAGTCTAGGTCTTTTGGGTTAGTAACAAAAGGGTTAGAAACTAGGTCCTCTGACTATAGCGTGACACATAGTTAGTAATCTGTCATCTGATCTGACCATGTAGCTCCTGCGGATCGACACTGACTACCACTGTGCTAGTGTGTGTGTTAGGTTTTCTCTTATTTTTGACCGCACGACGACCTAGGCGTGTCACGTACGCATATATATATTGAGAGAAAGAGAGAAAAAAATAATTCCAAAATTAAAAATCGAAAATTAAGGAACAAATAATTAAATAAATTAACAAAATACCTATAATACCCTTACCAGATTTTTATAATTGCATAATGATACCTTGAATTTTTAATATTTACATAAACGGCACAATCATATAACACTTGATCTTATGATTTAAATGGCTGAGATCTGTCATCCAGTTCTCTACCTTTTAAGAGTTCTCTAATGAACATATATATATATATATATATATATATATATATATATATATATATATATATATATATATATATATATATATATATATATATATATATATATATATATATATATATATATATATATAAGTAACTTGGGATGAAACATACTTGGAAAAGAGTTTTATGATGATTTGCATGCTTTGTGGTTATATATGATGAAAGAGTATTCATGTGCTAGTTGTTATTTATACCAAATGGCTTATAACTTAGTGGTATCAAGGCATTGCTAAGGCATCCCTAAGTCCAAATGGTTTATGGTTCTAGTTACATCTAAAATGTTTGATGTAGATTAGGAGTATGTTTCATGGGGTGCATGTTTTCATTCCAAAAAGTTATTATTTTATGATGTTTAGGATGATTGCATGCTTAGATGGTACATTTCTATTATTTGAAATTGACTACTTAATAATGTTAAAGAGCTATGTTAATCATGTACATGCGTTGGGGGTCTAAGGGGTAAGATGAGTAATACGGTCACGACATATTAAGATGTTAAGGAGTTAAAGAGTAAAGAGAGTGTTGACAATTCTAGACAGTCTTCTCATTAAAGTATGGTCTTTTGGTTAGCTATCCTTCGGCTAGTACATGTGACGTGCTAGTAAGAAGAGCCATGTAAGACTTTCTTGTATCGTTCGGTGTGACGATGGCCCCATGTTCACAGGAGGGATGAAAAAATACCCATGATTTGACTTACATGTGTAGTAGGAATCTTTGAACCCATGTACATCACAAGTAGTAAAGGTAATGAGTAACTAAGACGACTTGGGGTGGGTTTTTCCTATATGATGTTTGTGAGTTTCATGCTAAATTGCAATTAAACAAAATGGGTGATTTTAATTTTTACATATAGTTTATTTTATAAAGAGTATTCATATGAGTCAACCCCCGTTGTATCTCACCAGACTTTAGACTTTCCAGTATGAACTTGTACTTTGACATGTGTTTCAGGTGATGGATTTTAGTTGATGCTTAAAGAATGATTTTAGAGACTTTTGAGAGTTTAGGAGAATTCATGACTTAGATTTTTTGTCAATGTTTGACTATTTTATGCTTTCTTTATTGATGTTATGATATTCGAGTTGACATCCAATGAGGATTTGAAACAATAATAGTTTCCAAAAAGAATTTTTTTATAGTAAATATGAGAATTTTGTTGTTAAATAAAGAGTTTTGAAAATTTTAACATAAATCATTTTCCAACATGGCCAAATATTGGGGATGTCACAGAATGTCACCCTAGTCGTCCCACACCTCATCCCATTATGATTTTTCATCATTGCCGCCCATTCTCCATGTCAGGACGAATGAGAACTGAAACACCAATCTTCAGGTAGACCATATAAACAACAACCAATGTTGCCGCCAGCAAAGCTCTACTAGAAAATAAAAGCCTCAAGGTGGCAATTCGATTCAGACCTAAATAGTTTTATGGCATGCAATAGGCCTGTCTCATAAGCCCTACGATTGGGTCTTTTACCCTCTGCCACCAGCTCAACATAAGCCCAACAATGGGTTTCTTGACCCCTAATCTATAACAGTGAACATCTGCTCCTTACGTTCATGTTGTTGTCGGTCAAGCCCATCTATCTGATCACCCTTAAGTCGGTCCAGTATAGCCTCCATGGGCTTGGTTTAGACATGAACAACTGATCAAGGTCGTTGTTCCTATCAAAAATAAACATCAAAACCACTAGATAGCTAGGGTAAAGTAAGGGCCGAATCCACAAAGAGTTCATAGTCAAACCTTATGTTATAGTAGTCAACAATGTTGTAAAAATCGTTTTACGGTAGCCTGGCGGTCGAGTGGGGTTAAGGGATTAATCAGATTAATCAGGGATTAGTCTGCGATTAATCAGAGACCCTAAATTATAAAGGAATTCATTTAAAAATATATAAATATAAAAACTATAACAAAGTTTCATTCATTTTATTCCGAGATACATATCAAAGATTATACATTTGGATATTTTTATTCTTTAACATTGATTTTTTTCAGTTTTTCTTAATTTATTAGAGAGTGTTTGTGTTGTTATTTATAAATAAATAATAAATAATAAATTAAAAAATAAGAAAAATGAAAAAATGACAGCCAAGACCGATTAATCGGCCGCCAAGGCCGATATTTGGCCGATTTTTGCAGCAAACCGTCAAACTGGCAGCTTAGGTCTTATCGTAATAGGTTGAAGACCGTCAAGCGACTAATCGCCCATTAATCGGCCGCCAATACTGATTTCTAATACTGATTTCTGCAACACTGGTAGTCAATGAAAAAAACTAACACTGACAGTTGTGAGAAAAAGAGTTTAAAAGAAAACTTACTAAAAAAATTTGAAGATTCTAAATGATCATTAAAACGAGAATTATCAACAAGGCAAGTAAGGTACTTCCGGTTCAGCGTTGGATAATTCACACTCATGTGTACATCTTCCCTTAAGTTCCAACTTACTTATGAAAACATAAACAAGGTTAATTACTTTGCAACAAATAACTTTGGGCACACAATATGTTACTCGACTAATTGTCTTATTTCTACTTAGTTTATGAACAATAATTGATTTACTAATATCGTGTCTTACACTTATCAATTACAAATTTTAGCATTCAAAATCACAAGTTTGGAATAATGTATGTTGGTTCAACCGATCGTCTTAGTTCCTAAACTATGTGAACTCGGAACGATTAGTGAATGAACAATACACTATCTTAATTGTAATATCAAACACACTCAAGATTCAAGAAACTCAACTTCAATTATCATGACTAAAAATCATAACTTTAAGGACAAATGATAACTAAAATTTATTGAAACAAAAGTAATAATCAAAACACGTTCATCAAATCAACCTAAACATTCCCAGAAGTAACCCTAATGGTCTAGCCTTCCATAACATATGAAAAACATGCTATAAAATGGAAGAATTTATAATCAAATCCATAAACAAACTGGAAATCATAAACAAAATGATGTTCAACGATCGAGAAAGCATAAAACAATAGAACCTTGTTGTAAAAGTGCTTAAATCTGGAAATGGATACAGATGATGATGTTCTCCTGGCCGAATGGTCTTCACAAGCTGAATTGTTTTGAACTGTATGATTGAATGTGGAATAGAATGAGAGAGATTGATGATAACAAGTGATTCCAAGGGTTTGGACGACATAAAATCATCAAAGAAGCTCTGAAAATCGACTCTGTACTGTGTGACACCTCACTGGAATGCAGAGATCGGCTATTTATAATGGTTTTAGCCGACCTAAAATCGCAGCGCTAAAGTCTCAGATAGCATCGCTTTTGTAACAAACACCCCGATAATACACGAAAGTTATCTTCACTATGCATCAGGATTTTATGCCAGCAGCGTCGTGATGTCTTCCCATTAGGGGTGTGCACCAAATCGCATAAACCGCACAAACCGCCCACACCACACCACACCGCACCGCATAATGCGGTTTTGAAACTCCGCGGTGCGGTTCATGGTTTGTATTTTTTGTAAACCGCAGTATGTGGTGCGGTTTGTGGTTTATACTTACGAAACCGCGATTCAAACCGCACCGCACTATATATATATATATATATATATATATATATATATATATATATATATATATATATATATATAAATATATATATATATATATATATATATATATATATATATATTATACACACACACACCTAACTCATTATATATATATATATATATATATATATATATATATATATATATATATATCATGAAATTACCGTATTAAAACTGCATAAACCGCAAAACCGCCCGCACTAAACCGCACCGCTTAACGCGGTTTAGAACCTTTGCGGTGCGGTCTGTGGTTTCAAAAATTCTCAAACCACATATGTGGTGCGGTCTGCGGTTTTGCCTCTAAACCGCACCGCGCACACCCCTACTTCCCATAGCGTCGTTACCCTCAACTGATCGAATCGTTAACCTGAGTAATTCAACATTTTTCTTTATGTTCTGATCCATTCCATTTTCCTACATTTTTGCTCAACAATCCGTTAATCCTGTAAAGTAACAACTTTCCAAGCATAGTGAGTATTTTTCGTTCATTTTATATCAATTAATGCTCATAAACAACCTGATATTGCTTAAAATATATGTACTAATATGGTGACATAACCAACCCACTGCTTTACCACAAATGTTCAACATTATATCTCTAAACGACCTTGACATAGGTGAATATATCATGGACATCAGGGTAAACGACCACATGCATGCCAATGCAGGTATACTCTATGCTTGATAAGCATGATTCTAGTTTAGTCATACTTGGTGACGGGTCTTGAAATCCTGTAATGTCCATCATTCACGTACAATTTCACATTTAAAATCCATATTGACCACTTCATTTAAACCATGTGTTTATTACATCGTCAATTATTAGAAATATTGTATATGTTTGCCAATTTACTCGTCAAAATAAAAGCTTAATAGAATTTGACAAATTTGGTTTTAGTCCTAAGGATTACAGGAGTCGACAACCTTTTAATCCGATGTGATAGTGAAGGCCCTCTCTAACTGGTTGTTCCATCACCACTTCAAGCCTTTATTACCATAAGCTCGTCACTTTGGTATCAACGCCTTGGTCACCCGGACAATCATATTTTGAAGCCTTTAGTTTCCAATAATTCTGTTTTATGTAATAAAACTTTATCACATATCATGTCTCAAGCTTGCGAACTTGGTAAACATGATAAACTTCCTTTTAGTACTTTTACTTCAAATGTTCGAAGTATTTTTGATATTATTCATTCTAACATCCTCTCTAACATAAGGCAAATGTTTTCCAAATATTTGTTGAACCATTTAATCATATCCAAACTCAATTCGACAAAACCATCAAATCCCTACAATGTGACAATGGGGGCGAATACAATAATAAAAAATTTCATGATTTCTTCTCAAAGCATTGTAATCAATTTCGATTCTTGTGTCCTCACACTTCCCAACAAAATGGGAGATCCTCAATAACACTACGTACCATGCACAACATTATGCATACACTTCTTCTTCAAGCTCACATTTCTCCAACCTATTGGGTTGAAGCACTTCACATTTACTCAACATTCTTCCTTCTATTTTCAGACAAAAAAGAACTCCACACTACCATCTCTTTCAAACTTATCCCATATACACTCATATTTGTGTCTCTGATTGTTTGTGTTTCCCCCATATTACAACACCACATTAACTCTCACCCCCGTACTAGCCCATGCGTCTTCCTTGGTTACCTATCTAACCATCGCAGGTATCGATGCCTTGTTCTCTCCATCCCTACAATTATAATATATTGACATATCGTATTTGAGAAAATCGTCTTACCTTTTGGATTAGTCACCCTAACTGAACCTCCCTCCTACAATCCTATTCCTTCCTTAGCGACCGTGATGATCTATCTTCTATTTTCACATCCATATGTCAAGGTCCTACCCCCTCACCCTCAACCATATAACCCTCAGCCTTAGTGTAACGTCCCAAATTCCGTAATAAATTTTTCGTTTTAAAAACAACTTAAATACATAAAAAGGTTTTCCAACTAAAAACCATTCAAATTAAAACTTAGTATTTAAACATATAAAACGTATTTATCAAACATTACAAACATTGTCTAGCGGAAGACTAGTCATTGAAATCCTCAGATGCGGTACAGTCGCGTCGTGCTCCAAGCTCAAGCTAGTATTTACCTGAAAAATAGTTAGGGTAAAAGGGTAAGCACAAATCTTAGTGACTTCCCCAAAAATACCACACGATCCATCACATAAACATCGTCATTGGCTCTCGGGATTGCCCCGATTCACCGGTAATCATCGTGCGACTCTCGGGCTTGCACCGATCCGTCCTCGACTCTCGGGTTTCCCCGATCCGTCAGAAATCATCGTGTGACTCTCGGGCTTGGCCCGATCCATCCTTGGGTCTCGGGCTTTCCCCGATCTGCCGGTAAACATCGTGTGACTCTCGGGCTTGTCCCGATCCGTCGGTAAACATCGTCATCGGCTTTTGCCGGCAAACACGTAAAGCAAAAATAATCACATTATTACACAAAGTAATAAAGACTATCTACGCATGCAATATCATCCATAGTATAGTGAGAAGACTCACCTGATTCGCGACCATAAGCTAGACAACACTCTACGCGAGTGCCTACGGATCCCGACAATACGCACTTCCTAACAAGGATAAACCCCACTTAGAACTTTCTAAATCCCGAACAGGATAATCCTATAAGATTAGTGTTAAGGGTGTCAATCCCTAACAAATAATATCGAAAATGAATCCGACCAATCACTGTTATTCTGTACTGGATTAGAGTACAGGGCAAGCAGGGTCGAACCATAATGACACGGGATATAAAATTTATGCCTACTTAATATAAAATACTAAGTATGATGAAATAGGGGGGGTTGTGATAATAGAAACAGAAAGCATGCGAATAATAAACTTTAAGAAAAATAATAATTAAAGGCCTAGTCCCGAGTCTTCGATGCTCAATGTAATAGAATGATTCCGGCTGACGTGCTTAAGAATACAATTCCAAGTTGGCTTTTGAATATCATAAAATATAATCTTTATGATAATAACTTGCTAAAATATTTAGATAATGGTCCACTTATTACCTAAACATAGATCTATTTTACCCGACCTAAGGTCCGCTAATAGGCCGAATGCAGAAACCGCATAAAGTGTGCAAGTACCAATCAATGTTCAATTCTTCGCGTCCGTTGGGAAGTGTGTGGACATATGACCAAATTCTAAACAAGGAATTGGGCGCTTGTTTTTGTTACCAAACACCAACTGTGCTAAGCAATTAGGTGCCTCACACAGTCGATTAACAGTGCATGAAAAAGATCTATTTAGGGTGATCAGTCATAAACAAATCAAATTCAAGACTAAAATTGAAACAAGAAAATGATCTTTAGAATTATTCAAAAGCAATCATCGAGCCGAATGTTTCAAACTACACAATTAACATGTCTGAACTAGGAACTAGAGTGCGGTTTCTAGCCAGACATGGCTAGAAATGAATCAAAAATACAAAATTGTAATTAAATACGGCTTACAAATGATAAAATACGTAACCGAATCTCGAAAGTCGTGATTCGGCCTTCAAAAACCTTCTAAAAATTGCTTGGAAATGGCTCGGGGTCGTGGCTAAAACGCAGGGACTGAACTCCTTTTCTGGCAGGAGGCAGCTGCTATTTATAGGCTCCAGGAGAAGATAGCGCCGCTATCTTTTGAATTCCATAATGCTCGGTCTTCAGTCAAACCTAGAATCTCGCTGGCATGATTTTCGCAACCACCAAGATAACACCTCTATCTCAATAGATAGCGCCTCTATCTATGCAATTTCCAACATTTGTCATTTTTAGTCCCTGCTTGTTCCAACTTTGGTTCTTTTTCGTCCTTTTTGCTCCTTTTTGCTTAAAAACCTGAATAATTGACATTTTTCAAGTAAAGTGAGTATTATAGCCCTTTTAGGTTCGATTTATCTATAAAAACACCCTGATATCGTATAAAATAGGTACGAAATACATTCGATATCAGAATACCCCACACTTGGACTTTGCTTGTCCCCAAGCAAAATAGAGTTTTTCGACCTTTCAAAACAATTGCTTCAACAATTCCCGCGTCAATTACCCACATCCAAAATAATAAACACAAAAAGATATCAAATTGTACGAGAATCATAAGCATATATGTGTACTTGTCCTTTTTAACTGATCAAATTCCCCATTGTACTTCATTCCTGTAAGCAATAAATCCCTAATGTGCCCAATACTCATTTTTGCATCCCTTAGAAATATACCCTTTAAAAACCGTCTAGGCTCTAGACTTATTACTAAGTTCCTATGGTAACCTTTTGTACTCACATATTTAGATGATTTCATTAATTTATTCCAATAGCTATCTAAATATTAGTTCCTTTAATTTCGAGAGCGTTGAAATTTTTGTGTGGAAGGTCACCTAAGCTGCACCAATTATTACCAATTTGCTTATTATTTGCACCTTCGGGACTCAAGACTTTCCATGGAACTCTTGATTACAAATTTTCGACCCTAGATTATACGGGGTCTACTCATTCAAATTCCAAGGGCCGTTAAGGAAATCCAATGATTTTCTATCCCAAACCAGACGATCTTAGGTAATGAGGTGAGGAAGACCACCCTTTTCATGTCTACCGGTTCGAGTACCATAGGCCACAGATTGGATTTTCCCTCCTGAGTCTCGATCTTATGGTGTCTTTTCATCCTTTGGATGATTTATCGAGATTTTCTCGATTTTGCTTTTATTTGAGGCTTTTTCTTTCCTCGGTTTGGTAACAGCATAGGTTCTGTACATTTGAAACCAAGGGAATCTAACTCAATCTGTTTTGACTAGGACTTAGCTATGTTTATGACTAAAATGACACCTTTTGAAAGATATCATGTGCTAAAAGTTTTTAGAGGGGTTTATTTCGTCAACAATGCAAAACCATGTTGTAGGGACACATTAATTATCTACCAGCTTACAAGTCAAAAATTCAATCGAAAAATAAACAGCCACATATACTACCCATGAAATCTGAATACAACTCAAATTTCTATTCCTATTCATTATTCCAGATGTCTTTAAATTTATATGTTCAATTTTGGGAATTTATTAAGGCAAAAAATTTTAAAATTAGGCCAAATAAACCTAAAATGCTTAAGTGTAAACGCCCCACCCTACACTTAACTCATACAATGTCCCCATTGTATATTTTGCATTTAAAATAAAAAGGGAGAAAAAGGAACAGATTCCCCTGGGGTGTGTTGCAGCTTTTACATATATGGAGCTTTTCAGGTTTTTGCGTGAGCAATGGGCGCTTCATAACAGTATTCATCACAACCAACAGATATAAAGATTATAGTGGGAACGACCCCACACTTATTACGAGCTCAGTCTCGTTGGTAGATCATCTTTGCTGCATTTGAAGCTTATATAGTTGGATTCTTCCTCTTTTCCAAATGACCCTGTCATAGCAGTTTTAAAAGAAAAAATAATGAAGAAAAGAAAATAAAAATCAAAAGAAAAAGAAAAAGAAAAAGAAATAAACAAATGCCTGGGTTGCCTCCCGATTAGCGCCTCTGTTTAGTGTCGTCAGCCCGAACTTGCCCGGTTCAAAATTTTAAGTGATATAGCTTGGGCACTTCCACACCTCCGCTCCTTTGTTTTTCACCCTCGATCCTTCATGGTAGGTCTTTTGTTGCAATTCTGGTACCTGTACCTGAAACATCTTTCGGTAAGCATCATGAAATTTTCTTTCCGATGATTCGCACCTTGCTTTTTTTCTTTTATGATTGAAAGTGGATGACTTCCTCAAGCTTGAACTTCTCAGTAAGTTTTTTTGTCGTATCTTCATCACTCTTTCCGTCTAATGATAAAGCTTGAACATCTGGATTGGATAACTCAAAAGATTCATTCGTCCGTGGTTCAGTTTTATTCAGATAATTTACTGATGAGGTATTGCTCGGGTAACGAATGGCTTTACAAGTATTAAAACTAAAAACTTCCCCATCAAACTCCATAGAAAGAGTGACAGCGTAAACATCAATTTTCGTTCTCGCAGTCTTCAAGAACGGTCTACCTAGGATTATGGAATTTGGGCTCGCAGCATCGTCATCTCCCATATCAAGTACATAGAAATCAGCTGGGAAAACAAATTGATTGACTTGTACCAACACGTCCTCCAAAACCCATTTTGGGTGCACTCTAGATCAATCGGCCAGTTGAATAATGACGCTGGTCTCTTTCAAGGTTTCTACTTTTAATGATTTGAAAGTTGAGTATGGTAGAACATTGATAGAGGTGTCGAGTTATAGCATAACACTTGGAAAAGAAAGGTATCCCAACTTGCAAGGAACCATAAAAACACATGGATCCTTGCACTTTTCAGGCAAACGCTTTTGCAAGATAGCAGAGACGTTTTCACCAGCTTTCATGATATAATTCCCTATTAACTTCTTATTAGAAATGCAACGTTCCTCCAGGAATTTTGCATACTTAGGGGCGTGCTTTATGGTGTCTAGAAGTGGAACGTTTACCTTAACTTTTCTCCATAATTTCTTCGTTTTCCCTCTCACGCTTTATTAATCCAGAAGGGAATGGAGCACGGGCTATAAGTTCTGCTTCAGTTAGTTCTTGCTTTGGTTTCTTTCGACTTTCTTTCTCTTCCTCATCTTTCTTTCCAATCTTGAGTTCCTCTTCTTCGGGCATCTGTGGCGCTTCATACTCTTTTCCGTTCCTCAAGGTGATAGCGCACACGGTGTGCCTTGGATTTGTCTCCGTTTGGGCTGGTAATTTTCCTTGAGCATCTAACTTGCTCATCGAGTTGGTAAGTTGGGCTACTTGTTGCTCTAAGTTCTTTATGTTGGCTTTTGTTTCGTTTTGAAAAACTTGAGTGCTGATGGCAAGGCTTTTCACTATATCTTCTAGCGACGTACCAAATGAACTTGGTTGTTGAGGTGGAACTTGTGGCTGACGAGGTTGAAATTGTTGATATTGATGAGGTTGTCCCATTTGGTATTATTGTGGAGGCCTTTGCTGATAAATTGTAGGCGAACTTTGATTGCAGTTTTGATGATATGTCCCTACAACTTGTGCATCTCATGTATCTTCTTGTAACAGAGGGCACATATCAGTAGGGTGACCAACTTGCAAGCAAACCCCACAAGGTCGGGCCGGTGGTTGTGCGTTTCTTTCTTTTGTAAGAAGTAAAACCGCTTTGGTTAGTTCAGATATTTGTTTTTCGATTTGAGGCGTATTTACTTCTTTTTCCCGTCGTGGCACATCCGTGTACCATTCGTCTTCTTGAACTGTATGCTTGGAGTCCTCATCCATGGTGTTTATTAATGCTCGAATTTGAGTTGGACTCTTATCAGTGATAGAGCCTCCACTCAAAGCATTAAGTAGCCGACGGTCCCAAGATGACAATCCTTCACAGAAATACTGAAGGAGCTGGTGATCTGTGATTCCGTGTTTGGTACATCGAGCACACAATCGCTTGAATCTTTCCTAATAGGTATGTAATGCTTCCCTTTTTGTTGCTTGATTCTGATTATTTCTCTGCGTAACGCATAAGCTTTCATCTCTGGGAAATACTTATCAAGAAACATTCGAGCTAGCTCATTCCACGTGGTGACGGATCCAGGTGGAAGGAAGTAGAGCCAGTCTCTAGCGGAGTCTTGAACAACAAAGGGAAATGCTCTTAGCTTGATCTGGTCTTCAGTGACATCATGCGGTTTCATGTCAGTGCAAACCACATGGAATTCCTTTAAGAATTTGTGAGGGTCTTCGTTCTCGACCCCTCTAAAGGTTGGCAAGAGGTGGATTAGACCAGACCTGAGCTTGAAATTTGTCCTGGCAGGGTAGGTGATGTATAATGGTTGCTGGGTAACATCTTGTGTTGCCTATTGACGGAGAGTTTGTTCGGGTAATGCCATGATTATTGGTGGATTAATGGGAGTTGGAAATGGTGGTGATGTGGTTTTTGTGTTGGTTTCGTCGGATATGGTTTCGGTTGATGGAGTGTTTGCGGTGGAAGGATATGTAGAAGGTTGGGAACTAGTTTGCTTCTTGCGAAGTGTTGTTTGCTTCCTTAAGCTTCTAGCAGTCGTTTCTATCTCCTTGTCAAGCGCAACTGGTGTACCTGTACGAAGAGATATTGACATAAACGTTAGTATTGGCGTGTCCCCGACAACGGCGCCAATTTGTTAAGGGTGTCAATCCCTAACAAATAAGATCGGAAATGAATCCGACCAATCACTGCTATTCTGCACTGGATTAGAGTACATGGCAAACAGGGTCGAACCACAAGGATATGGGATATAAAATTTATTCCTACTTAATATAAAATACTAAGTATGATGAAAATGGGGGGGGGGGGGGTTGTGATAATAGAAACAGAAAGCATGCGAATAATAAACTTTAAGAAAAAACAATAATTAAAGGCCTAGTCCCGAGTCTTCGATGCTCAATGTAATAGAATGAATCCGGCTGACGTGCTTGAGAATACAATTCCAAGTTGGCTTTTGAATATCATAAAATATAATCTTTATGATAATAACTTGCTAAAATATTTAGATAAAGGTCCGCTTATTACCTAAACCTAGTTCTAATTTAACCGACCTAAGGTCCGCTTATAGGCCGAATGCAGAAACCGCATAAAGTGTGCAAGTACCAATCAATGTCCAATTCTTCGCGTCCGCTTGGAAGTGTGAACATGTGACCAAATTCTAAACAAGGAATTGGGCGCTTGTTTTTTTTACCAAACACCAATTGTGCTAAGCGATTAGGTGCCTCATACAGTCGATTAACAGTGCGTGAAAAAGATCTATTAGGGTGATCAGTCATAAACAAATCAAATTCAAGACTAAAATTGAAACAAGAAAATGATCATTAGAATTATTCAAAAGCAATCATTGAGTCGAATGTTTCAAACTACACAATGAACATGTCTGAACTCGGAACTAGAACTAGAGTGCGGTTTCTAGCCAGACATGGCTAGAAATGAATCAAAAATACAAATTTGTAATTAAATACGGCTTACAAATGATAAAATACGTAACCGAATCTCGAAAGTCATGATTCGGCCTTCAAAAACCTTCTAAAAACTGCTTGGAAATGGCTTGGGGGCGTGGCTAAAACACAGGGACTGAACTCCTTTTCTGGCAGGAGGCAGCTGCTATTTATAGGCTCCATGAGAAGATAGCGCCGCTATCTTAGGAGATAGCGCCGCTATCTTTTGAATTCCATAATGCTCGGCCTTCAGTCAAACCTAGAATCTCGCAGGTCTGATTATCACAACCACCAAGATAGTGCCTCTATCTCAATAGATAGCCCCTCTATCTATGCAATTTCCAGTATTTGCCATTTTAATCCCTGCTTGTTCCAACTTTGGTCAATTTTCGTCCTTTTTGCTACTTTTTGCTTAAAAACCTGAATAATTGACATTTTCCAAGTAAAGTGAGTATTATAGCCCTTTTAGGTTCGATTTATCTATAAAAACACCCTGATATCGTATAAAATATGTACGAAATACGCTCGGTATCAACTAGCATCCAAAACCCTCAAGTTTGACCAAAATTCAATCTGGTCAAAAGTCAACGGTCAACGGTCAAAGTCAACAAAGTCAACAGACGAAGTTAGCGCCGCTAACTCCCCCGTTCAGCCTAAAACTCCATTAAGTACTTAATCCGTTAAGACAGAAGCTACAACTTCCAGGGGTTGTCACAAACAGTCCCTTAACTTATAAAAACGTAAGTTTAATCACCAATCCTTGCCAAACAAGCTCATGGTGACAAATTTAGTTCCAAAATGAAGATTAACAACTTACAATTTCATCCAAAACGACATTAAGACTAGGCTTGGGTTTTTCTCAAGGATTCAGAGACTAAAAGGAGAAGAACTCATCCTTAGTTTCTAAATCTCACAGTCATCCAAGATATGGAGCCATCATTGTCTTGAAAAGCTTGGAAACGACTTCATAACTCCATTAACAACAAATATCTAAGGAAAACAAGGTCTTAAACACTTACAATGGTCTAGGGATAACAAGAGGCTTGATTCCTTCCAAGCACCACCCTCTTGAGTACCTTGTTTCCTTCTTCTTCCTCCAACAACCTTCACATCTTCATTGTATGAGCCAAGAACTCAAGGTAAAGCTTAGAGAGTGTTGTATGGTGTTTCTAGGGGCTAGGAATGAATAAAAAAGGATCTCCAACGAGCTTTACACTTAAAAATGACTTAAAACTCCGAAAATGTGGTTTTATCCCACTAGATGACATTAGCGACGCTAACACTAAAGTTAGCGTCGCTAACTGCTAATACAGGTACTGTCCCTTTCGCGTTCAGGCTGCAAATCGCGAACATTGTGGATCTGGCAGGTTAGCATCGCTAACCATGAGGTTAGCGACGTTAACTCCTTTTTTCCCATTTTTCATTTTTGATTTCTTTTTAAATGTCATCCCATCGATACTTAGCTATGGGCTTAACACTTTGACTCCTTAAGACTCGAAACTTTACTTTTTTGGGATTAGGGTCTTACACTCAACCTAATAACCATCACAATTAGCCTAACTACCTTATCCTCACCCATGTCCTCCTACCCAGTAGCCGATACACTCCCCACCTCTAGTCAAATTAAGAATGACACCACTCACCCCATGACAACTTGTGCTAGAAATAGGATTGTCAAACCCATTCAGCGTCTAAATCTCCACACTTCATACGTGTATCTTATACCACAATCACATTTACAAACTGTTTAGGACCCTAATTGGTAAAGGGTGATGAATGACAAGGACCGTGGTCTTATATCAGATGGAACTTGAATGCTTGTACCTCGACCATTTGGGGTAAATATTGTTCAATCTATGTGTATATTTCGCCACAAAGTTCATGCAGATGATATTATTCGTATAAGGCTAGCCTAGTAGCCAATGTATGGAGTTAGTAGCAAGGAATATATTGTGACAAGATTTTTAGCCCGGTTGTCGAGCCGACCACCAGCGGTACCATCCTTAGTATAGTTTTTTCTATACACCGACTCGTACACCGGTTAGACATGAAGAATGTCTTTCTTCAAGATAACTTACAAGAGATCGTTTATTCCATCCCATATTTCCTGACCATGTTTGCCATCTTTAATGATCTCTTAATGGTTTTAAACAGGCCCCTAGGGCATGGTACCACTCGTTTGCTCATCATACCACTCACAATGGTTTTGCACACAACCGTATCGACGCATCTTTGCTTATTTTTTGGACATCATACACCACAACCTATCTACTCTTATACGTAGATGACATTATTCTCATGAATTCATCACATGAGCTAATACACCATATCATCACCAACTTAGTTGTGAGTGTGCCATGGCTGACTTGGCCCTCTCAACTTCTTTTTGGGAATTTTAATTGTTCCTACATCTACTGTCATGTTTATGTCTCAACAAAAGTGTGCGGCCGACATTATTACACATGCCAACATGCTTAAATGGGATCATTGCAGGACACGCATTAAGCCATGTCACAAAATGGACTCATCGGGCCGACCGTTGGCAGATACTTATAACGTCGTGCGACTGGGGCTCTTCAGCACCTGACTTTTACCAAACCAGACATCGCTTTTGCAGTCTAGTAGATATGTTGATGTATGCATGATCGTAGAGAGCAACAATTTCATGCTCTCAAACATATCCTTCGCTACATGAAAGGAACCACCAATCATGACTTTCATATACATGTTTCTCCTACAACGACTCTTACTACCTTTTCATTTGCTGACCAGGGGGATACTATGTGACTCGTAGATCCATATTTGATTATCGTGTATTTCTAGTGACAACCTTATCTCTTGGTCCTCTGAACTCCAATGGGTTATCTCCAGATATAACACATACGACGAATACTACAGTGTTGCTAATACAGTTGTAAAGCTAGTGGATCCACAATCTTCCTCTTGAACTTCATTGTTCGACTACAATAGCCACAATAGTCTATTGCAACAACATCAACACCATATGAATGTCTACCAATCTAGTTCAACATCAACACACCAAATAAACTGAGATTGAGTTCTGGACAAAATTGCATCGACAATATACGTATTCTTCATGTACCTTCCTTAGCTCAAAATGCCAATATCTTCACAAATGGCTTATCCAAAAACGTTATTTTTCGAATTTAGAACCAATTTAGATGCCCGTCAACCAACTCTTACAACTGTAAGGAAATTAGTATCATATATTAATATAGTAAGCCCATGTATATTGTTTTTGGTGGTTAGTCTTAGTCCGGCCCAAAGCCTCATGCTTTGTATATATCTTGTTGTATTGCTGAATTGGAAGAAATCATGAATCGATAGTTGTGTTAAATGGCGCATAGAGCAAACTTTCGAAAAATATATGTATTTGGAAATATCATTATATTTGTTAATGAATTGGTATTGGTATACATAGAAATATGGGCTGGCGACATCCAATCAGCCCAAGTTTATTAAGACCAATAGTATCTGAACCCAACATTGTAAACGGTAAAGCCCAATGAATCTCTTGGAAAAATGGAATTATTATCGGAACTCGGAAGATGCGAGTTCATTGCTACGGAAAATATCAGTGGTGGTGGAATGGCATCCAGCATTCTTTCTCCGGCCGCCATAAACCTTCAACGCCACCATAACTCATCGATTCTAACCGCTACCAATCCTCTACTTCCTTCTATCCGTTTCTTTTCATCGTGCCATTGCTCCAGTAAAATCATAGCCTCACAACTTTCTTCTATGCTCTCGCCGCGGCATTCCAGTTTACGGCGCGGCCGGTGCGGTGCCACGAGCCCCCATCCACCTTCTCCCCCGGAATCTGGACCACCTCCTGGTGAAGATGAAGATTCTAATGCAGGTATAATGGGTTTAGCCCCTCCTATTCAGCGTATATAATCTGTCTAATTCCTTTTCCTAGGGTTGGTATTTATATTAATTATCGGAAATTGGTGCGTCTTTAGCAGAATCTAGGCATGTTTGAGATCTGCAGTTTGGCTATGGTTATCAAAATGATATTTTCACCTTCAAAATTGATACGGATTTTGCACGATTTCATTATTCTAGGTTAGACACTAAATTAAATTGCATAGCTCCTATTTTGGGATGGGAAAAGGGGGGTGTTCTTGATCAGCCTTAGTTAGCTTCATAGCAATGGAACTTGTTCATTACCCAATACTGATTACTGTCATACCCTTAAGAATCTTCTAAGAGAACATGTTATGCAAATCCTTTGTCAGTGACCCAATCCACAGTCCTACCACAATATCTTTGATGCCATCACCCATACTAAGCTGTTATTTACATTACTTAAGGCACGCAACATGCTCTTGATGTACGAGTCCTAAGAGGGATATTCTGCTGTAGAACTAATATATAGTTACATAAAAAACATAACATAAAACATATGTAATATCGAAAGTGTCAAACAGACTTTGAGTGTAATCCATGGGTTCAACAATAAGGTTTTCCCCCAATCATCAATTCTGAAACATTAGGGTTTTCAAATGGGTTTTTAATAGTCTCTATATATTTTGTTAATATTGGTTGTAATAATATTTTGTGTTATCAGCACTAACCAGTGTTGTCATTTCCTTGAAATAGGTTCATTGGCATCTTTCAGTAGATTTCAAGAAAGTGTTCAGATTTTTTTTGCTGTTCTTTTCTGGATGTCGCTCTTCTTCTGGTCATCTGTATGGGATGGAAAGAACAATGGCAGATCTGACAAGGGACCAAAATTGTGGAAATGAATTGTTAAATGTTTAGTTTGTATATAGCATCATAAAACTAGGTGTATGGTGTTGGGAAATAACATATGCCATCGTATAGCTTGGGAAATGTTATGTATAATGTACAAGTTTTGCAGATCTCTTTATTCATGTGATATGATATTAGGATGTATGATGGTTTCTCTTGCTGCTTTTTATCTCATCGGGCCCCACATGGTGAAAATATCAGTTATATCATATGATATCAAGATTTGATCAATCTGGCCTTATCATTCAGCCTAGAACAAAGAATATTGATGTGTATGTGTATTTGTATGTATGTATCACGTTTGGTTTATTGCTAATCCGTTTCACTATTCACTTAACCAATGTTGTTTGTTTTGATTGAGTTTGCTTTTATTTCGTGGTTTTGATAGGATTATATTGTATTGTTTTGGTAAATAAATGGTTTTAGTACGATATAAATAAGTTTAAACTCAGAATGTCAGTTATAAGTGTTAGAACTTTAGAGAGAAATCATAGAGGAATATGATATTAGACTAACATAATGGAATTATACCATTACGTTTTGTCATCAATTTTGTCTAGCTTAAATGAAATAAGTCATTAAACTTAGGGGTGTTTTGAGATTGCTTATTTATGTTTTTTTTATTAAAAGTGTTTATTAGCTTATTAAATATCAAAATAAAGTCTCAAAAAAAAATGTTTGCTTTAGCTTATTTTATATCAAAACCTAATAAGTAGATAAATTATTTTTAGTGTTTGGCAAATGATGTTTATATGTGTAATGAAGAAATGACTTATTAAAAACTTTTTAGATAGGTCAATAAGTAAGAAATAAATAACTTATTAAAAAGTAATTATTTAAGTCAATAAGTACTTATAAAATCTTACCATACAAACACTTAAAACTTCCTATTACCGATGACGACCCACAATAAATCAATAAGCATTTCGAATGAGCAATTTCTAAAACTTCATTGCTGTTTCTTATGTATAATCATAACATTATATTGGTACAAATAAAGATATATTGATATATAGGTTCTATATTCATATTTACAATATATAATATTATCTTGGAATTCTAACATCTAATCAAAATTATAAAGTACTTTTTTTTTTGTTATTTGGAAATTTTAACCGAAGCTATGAAATTTTATAAAAATATTAGTGTTATTAAAGATTATGAGCCCGTTTAATAGCCATTTTTGAGATCTTTGACTTTTAATATTTAAGAAAAACTTGAATTGATGAAAAAGATTTGTAAACTTTTATTTTAAACAAAACTCATTATTCAATGACTCCAATCGTATTCTGTAATTAATGTGAGATAACGAACATGACAAAAAACGACACATGATAAATGCAAGTTTGATATCATATCGTCATGTTAACCAAATTTAAGAAACCTATTTATTCTAAAGATCAAAGTCTCCCTTCAAAATTAAAACAGTTATATTGCTTTGGGAACTTTTCTAAATATTAAAGTTCAAAAAATATATAATTAAAAGTTCTATTATCTTTATTCTATTGGGGTTGAATTTCAAAATTGTAGTCGCTATCTCGAGTTTGAAAGTATCCATTTCAACAAAATAGTTGGCAAATACGATGTTATTTGATTTCCTGCGATTTAATTTTAGGGTGAATTTCGTATATACCATTGGTAAACATAAAAATATCATATTCGCACGGCCTTAAACTAAGATATCGTAAATACCCGTCTTAAGTTTTAAAATATCGTATTTACCCAAATTTCAATTTTAAACACTTTTTAAGATTTTATAATCAATTTTAATATTTTATTATCATTTTAATCCTATCCTAATAAATAAGTAACTCAAAGCCACATGTCATCTCCTCATTGAATTTGCCACATGTCATTTTAATAGAATTTTGGATTTATTAAAAAAAATAAAGATAATCAATGTAAAAATAAAGATAATCAATGCAGTGTAACTGATAATTTATTTAAGTTATGGTTATGTCATTGAGTGGTATTGAAGACCATCTCCTTTGATGATCGGCCGCGTATGATTCATTGACTCAAAGTCGGTCACATATGATAAAAAATCAACGTGTAATGAAAGCGATTATAAATTAAGCACCGCAAGTGAAAAGAAAGTTGTTTACGGAGGTGAGAAAGTATGAATATTTCGATTTTATCTTATTAGAAAATTGTATTGTGAAAAAACTGACCAAATCTGGGAATAGATTAATCAATTTTTATTACGCTCAGTCGCTCAAGACATTTCATTTAGCAAATATGCTGAATTTCTGGACCAAGGAGAGAATTGATGCCTCTCTCAAGATATTAAGGTCGGTTCAATTGCTAAAAGTTTTTTGCTGATTAAAAAACTTTTAATGAAATAAATTGTGTATTATCATAAAGGATGTTCACGACACCTCCTCTTTGTTTCTCTAACCTTTAATAATTCTTTTTTAATTTTGTTTGGTTTTGAAGGAAGATGAAGAAAAAATTATGAATTGAAAAATCATTTCGATTAGCTACTAATGGCCCATTTGGTTTTTCTTGAAACGTCTGCTTCGTCCTTTTGATTCTCAAGAGAAATGGAAGGCTCCATTTATGTTCACTTACGGTTTGCATGAGCTTGTCTACTTAAAGTCTGGTGGTAATGCTTAAGATGAGATTAGGTTTCCATAAAAAAGGGAGAGATAAGAGGAAACCGTTTTTAATCAAATCCTCAAATTAAGTTGTAACGGAAATTGTTTTTTTTTTGTAATAAATTCAAAATTTTATTAAAATGACATGTGGCCAAATGAATATGATATTAACAACTAATGTTTATTGAAAGATGTCTTTCAAAATTTGTGATTTATGATAAATCTTTAAAATTTATCAACGATAATGTTATTTGCATAATTGAAGTAGCTACATATTCATAAATTTTGTCATATCTTATGAAATTTGTTTTTTTTTAAATTAATGTTTAGATTTTGTTAATTAACCGTTTGTTTATATTATCCATTGTAATAGACGGGTCTCACAACTAGTTTAAGATAAAACACTAAATGACCTTATTACCCCTCCTTTTCCTAACCCTTTTGCTGATCGAGAAATCGTCTCTGCTTGGCGCCAGTCTTCAAGGTTGGAATGATTGCAACAATTATCAAGTCGCAAGTGTGAGAATCGTTGGCGCCAATCATCATGATTGGTGTATTGCAACAATTGATCTATTCAACATCAAACCACAACCCCACATTGCGAGTTTGATCATTCAACGTATTCAATTCTTGTCTCCTGCATCCTGCGTAAACCTCTAAAGAAGTCTGCATTCTTGAAATGGAAGGTGATTCATCTTTCATTTAGATATATAAGTTACTGCAAATTCTAATTCTTAACATCTTTATTGCGAATTATGATTCCTAACTTCTTCCATGCAAATTATGATTATGAAATTTTGATTGCAAATTCTGCCTTATCTACTTTAGTAAACTATTAACAAAAGTAATGTTTGATCATACATAAAAAATAATGAAGCAAACTCTTACTAATCGCTAATCTAAATTCATGGTCAGATCTCTGCAAAAAAAAAAAATATACATACATACAAATAAAATAAACCGAAATTTAAAAAAAATCTTGTTCACTGGTGAAGAAAGAAATAAACAAAAAAAAAACTTATTGTTGGAGTTGGATTTTCTCAATTTGTTTGTTGGAGAAGAAAGAAAGAAGCAAAAATTATATCAAAATGGCAAAGAACCTTGATGTGGTCATCCTTCTCTCTACACAACCCCAAATTCCTTGCAACTGTAAACAAAAATACGAAAAGTTGGTATGATTTGAGACAAATGCCAAAAAGAAAATATGTTTTTCTTATGTTGGGGATGGAATGGAAGTGACAAAGAACCAAGCCTCTTGGATCTTCCATTGACAACAAAATTAAGCCTACCAGATCGGTCACTGTTTCTGGATCAAAACAATCAACAACATAATATATTGAGGAGAAACAGGGGATCCTTCAAGCCATATTCTGCTCAAACATTGAAGAAAAGATCAATGAAAAAATATCACTACCAATTTTGGAGGATTCACCAAATCCATTGTTATTTACATAGAACTTTAAAAGTTCAATACTTTAGTGGGTCTAATCTCTTAAAGGGTCCTGTTTCTATTGCCAAAACACAATGTTGTTACCATTTTTGGTGTTTGAATGAAGTTCATTACTATTTCGTGTAGGATTGTCAAAGTTCATTGCTTTAATGGGTACATTTTCTTTACGGTCTGGTGCCATTCTAAAATAAATCATGTCAAACTTCATGATTTATTTTGTAAAGTATAATCATCAGATTCCAAAAACAATCTTCTTGCAATTTTGGTCACTGGTATCGATGATTTTTGCAATTATGGTCCCAACAATAGTAATTTGAATCGGACTCTATTGAACCGAGTTAGAACTTTTAGTGAATGGACCGGAAGATTCCAAATAGTTTGCTGTCAGCATATGTCATTAATCCTATTTAAAAGAAGAAAGTAACCGGATGACAAGCATACTCTGAGAGAGCACTCTTCTATCAATCCAATATGATATACAAACAAGAGAGTATGCATATAAGAAGAAAATGATTCAAAAAGTAAAAAATACCAAACTGAATGAGCTACAATCCTTGAGATCAATGACGCTAAAACCGAATGAGCTACCATCCTTGAGATCAGAGGTGAAGGGCAATCGAAATGGAAAGATTAGAAATCAGATCTTTGAGAAAGAAACCCAATCAAATAATTGGAGCAATAATAATACAAAAACTGAAAGTAACAATGATCAAGATTGTTTTGAAGTGATGCTAGTGACTTCGGGAAGGAAGAGGGTGGCAACGGTAAACACCTGTATTAAGAATGGATATTGAAGCCCAATCAAAATCCGCCATGAATGTTAAAAACTTGAAATTCAAGAACTGGATTGATAATTGAAGCTCAACCATTTCAAAGTTTGATTCAATTTTGCTAGGAATCGAAACAGTAAACACCACCTGGGCAGTTAACATAGAATAATCTTCAAGCAAGAAAGTTGTGAATCCGACAAACTATGAGAATAAAAGAAGAAGCATGCCTAAATACAGCAATTTACTGGTAATCTCGTTGATATATGGTCGATGGTATGAACAATTACCTTGGACATCAATATTAGGGCAACATTGACGATTTGAGTTGAATACTCGAATCTCATTGCTTCCAGATGCGATCAGACATAACCTCCTTCTAATTGAACTCGTGATGAAGTCGATGAGGCTTGGGTATCGATTGCTGCAATGCGTGAAGTGGGAATGCTGTTCTCTGGCGCCAAAGACTTCTCAAAGTGAACGATCAGCCAACGAAAGGAAGGAGGTCATTTAAAAATGGTCATTTAGTGTTTTATCTTAAATTATAATGATAATAAAATATAAAATTGATTAAAAAATCTTAAAAATATTTAAAATTGAAATTTGTGTAAATACAATATTTTAAAACATAATACGGGTATTTACGATATTTAAGTTTAACATCGGGCGAATATGATATTTTTATGTTTACCAATAGTATATACGAAATTCACCATTAATTCTAATAATTTAGAACATAAGGTAATTGCATCATCGAGATTAGAAAATTTTGATTGTCTACTGCCAAAACGATTACTCAGAAATGCAATAATTAATCTCCAAACTCAATGTATGCTACAAAAAGTGCAAGACAAGTATGATATGACATCATCGTGTTAAACAAACTTATATGGACCAAAAGGTTGATACCGGCAATCCCAACCGGCCCCATCGAACCCAGCCTCCAAGGGTACTCGATGAGAGGACATATTTTGACTCACTCAGCGGCTGGGAATCATGGGAGGGGCGAGGATAGAACCCCCGACATATCTTATAAACAAACTTATATAATAAGAGAAATTATATTTCTTCTTACTTTTTCCTTCTATTCATCATTCTACACATGTTAAAAGGTGACCACTGTTTTAAAATATTATTAATTTTATTAAATATAACATTTATTATCATTTAACATGTGTAGGAGGATAAGTAAGATGAAAAGTTATAATGATATATGATAATAAAGGTGATCCTTCAAAATTAAAGAAATTATATAATTATATTAATCATTTTTATAATTGGAAACTTTTCCAAATCTTAATGTTCAAGGAGATATATAGTTAAAAATCAATTGTTTTTTCTATTCAAATGATGTTGAGTTTAAAAATATAGCGACTTAATCTCAAATTGAGATCCGACTTCTTTTATCAAATTGTATAAATCCTTCCACAAAGGCACTGTATAATGTTGTTTAGGACTTTTAAATCTGAAACCGTATATATGCCGTAATTTGTGATTATAACATTGTGCCGCAAACGTATATATACTGCAATTTGTGATTATAACAGTGTGTTGCAGACGCCCCTAAAGATGCCTCTGTTGTGATCCTTAAGAGGTTTTTTTTTAATATTTAAGAGTTAGTGAGAGGTTTTGTAAAACAATAGGAAAATACATACATTACCTTTCAAGTATTATTTAAATCATAAAACATATTCATAACACGAAAACGATGATATTTTTTTTACTTCATTGATAAATAGAATAAAAAGTCAACTTTGAAAAAGTGGGACCCATAAGTAGAAGTTATTCAGATCATTATGCTTTCTTTTATTGTTAATTTGCTATATTAATTAGTTAAAAGTCAATAGTGTTCTTAATTGTGTGTATTTTTTTGAATCGGAAAATATTAGTACACCTAAATTCTATTTCTAACCCATCTAATCTTTTAGCGAGATTTGAATACAAGACTTCAAGAAGTCTGGACATGTGCCTGTGCCGCTGGATTATAAAAAGTTTCATTTTTCTATACTATAATTATAATAATAAAACCAAGAGATTAAAGAATAAAACACCCACACACACACACACATGTATACATACGTGCATGCGTACGTTATACATACATGCATACATACATACATACATACATGAAAATTATACTGACTAACTATAGAACCACGTGAAAATTAAAAAATATAAATTTTATCATTGGATAAATGACTACTTTATAAACTATCTTTATGTATGTAAACTTTAATAATACATATGCTTTAAAAACTTTCATTATTACTATATAATGAAATAGAAGCAGGTTTCTAGAAGGATTTAGGAGGTAGGGGTTTTTTTGGGTTTAAAGTGGGGTGGGATTCTTTTGGGAAATATGGTATTGCCACGTGTTGATTACGTGGTTTTTCCCATTTCCACCTTTCATCTCTCTCTGTCTCTCTCCACTCAACGGGGTATGGAAATTCTGTTGGGAGAGTACCTGAACCGTCGGATTTACGAAAGAAATAAAATGCAATGGTCTAGAAGCATGTATGATGACGAAAGATGTGAGAGTACCGCGTGTCGGATCGACTCTCACCTAACTGTCCTTTCGACGACAGCAATGTTTTATTAAATCATTATTTTATTTAAAAAGGAGTATCTGAAATTTAATTTAATTAAAAAGGAAAAAAGAAAAGCTTTACAAGGCAAAAATGAAAGGAGCAACGTGGCAGTAGAGCAGATGCATCGAATAGTACTTTACCACGTGTTTGTCCCACCTCTCCGGATGGGTTCTTGACACGTGTCTTAAACAACTTGTCAATGAGATGGTACACATGTGTTTTAATGAAACAATTGACATGTCGGTAGTGTAAAAACATCTACAATTACTTTCATTAAGTGGAATATTATAATAAATAAATAATTAAAAGTAAAATGCTGTTTCTTGAATAAGGTGTGTGGTCAACCTGGAATGATACAACATATATTGGGTGACAAGGGAAAAGACCGGTTACAAGGGGAGATATGAAAATTAAACATTCACACATGGTGTTGTAGATATAAAGGGTGGGGTTTCCTTTTAGGGTTTCAATTAGCAGAAAGAGATATCATTGTGACATGCCTTGGTTCTGTTCAAAACTCTACTTTAAAGTCATTATCCACACGTAAAACTGATGCCTAGAGAAAAAAGAACTTTTCATGAAGGACTAAATACTAGGAATAACAACGTACTTTCATTTATTTGTATATTATAGCATCCTACTTTCATTCATTTCTGTTACAACATTTTACTTTCAGTTTCTTCAAGAGGTATGTTTTCTATTTATCAATTAACGTAAGAAGAAAGGTGGGACATGGATTATAAAATGTTTGATCATCTTATAAGCTCTTTTAACATGTAAACAACACTTTCACAACATTAAATAAAAGATACACTTTGAATGGTAGACGAAGACTGTAAATACAAAGCAACCTAAAAAGATTTCAAAAACTTACAAAAAACGATAACGAAAGAACACTCAAACTCCTTAAAGAATTAATAAGATAACCAATATAACCCGCTTACTAAGTTTTGGTCCAACCCGTGCGAAGCACGGGCTCAACCTAGTTTTAAGTAATTTATAAAATTTATTTTTTTAAAATAACTTGTAGAAAATGAAATTTATTGTAATCTCATTTAGGTTTTAGTGAGGTTTTATTATGTTTAAGATTTAGTTTTTAGTGAAATTTCAATAGTTATAATTAAATTAAATGAATATATTGAGCAGGGTTAAAATTTTACATTATATTTATACATAATATAAACAATTTATATAAAGTTTTATATCATTCCACGAAGTCAACCATAACTCGTTCAATTAGTTTATTATTATCATCACTATATATATTTCATTTGTTCAACATTTCCTTATATTAAACCAAACAGATATTTTTTCATCATAATGGAATAACCATTGCATTCCTTTCATATTCTTTTCTTCATTCTAATAAAGTGAACAATCGCTTTAAGTAAAAAGCTGTTTAATGCGATGGTCGAATGTTCCACAACCAACCCAAACCCGAACCGATCACCAACCCAATTGCCAAAAACAAACTCATCACAATCCCAGCAATGTTCGATTCCTGAACCGCAACAAATTTAGGAGCCACGATCATAAGCACGCTAGTCAGATACCCGTTGCTAAGTCCCAACAACAACGTCAAAAGCATCACCAGAACCTCCTTTTTCAACCATTTTGGTCCAAAAACGCAACCCATAAACAGCGGATAGAACAACACCCTCACGAAACAACTCCATACTATCCATCTAATCCTCTTTAATATATAAATCGCTGTTAAACACTTGCCGGAAAAGTCACCAACATTGAATGTCGTTATCAACAATACAGGATACCAATCGCCAAAATACCGTGATTCCACATTCTCGCTCAAGTACCCCGGGAAGATCGACAAGGTCACGGCGAAGATTATCACAATCGACATTGATAGCCATCGGAGTTTCTTCAAGATCGGGAGTGTTTCCGGCTCAGTTTTAGGTGGGTCATCTAGGGCGGTTTTGGTGGTGTAATGTTGAATCGTTGGTAACCGGTGGAGGAGTTTGAAGCAGATGAAACACAGGAGTTCGATGAGTGTGCTGGTGAAGAAATAAATACGTGTGCTTGTTCGAAGGCCGTTTATCGATCGAGGAAGTGAAGCCTTGGTTATGATCCTTAACATGCACACCAAAACACCCTGCATTTTGAGTTATTGGATTTAATAATTTCACTGAGTATCGGTTAATTTTGTGTATTTGTGATCTATTTTAATATAATAATGCGTACCGCTGAAGCATTGCCTGCAAAAACCGCCTGCATATACCGTCCGGGCAATTTTCCGGTGGCGCCGACCAGGCTTCCACCGGTTAACCCTTCAGCAAAACCAGTTACTGCCACCATGGAAACCAGCACCACAAAAACGAAATTCGAACCCCTTCCTAGTTCATTCCGATTACCGATCCAGTCAGTAACTGTCGCCACCATTAAAGCCAGAACAAACAAAGCATAACCCAAATTCATCCTCGATTTAAACGCCGGAAGCTTCATTTTGAAGAAGGTAGACCAACACGTCAGAATAAAAAGAACAGTCACGGCGGACACCATATACGCAACAGAGAACACCTTGCTGACGTGCTTCGCCGGATAGAGATGATGAAAGTAATCGACGGCGGTGATGAAGGAATTCCAGGGGACCAGATACCCTGCACCAAGAAGAAAGTGGATTATGTATGCAATGTAATAAGGGTCTTTCGGTTCAGTTGGATCGTCTCCCGCCGGCGGCTCCGCATGTTGGATTTCCATTTCGTTGTCAGAGATGAATGCTCGGAGAAGAAATTTGTTTAAAGAGGTTTTAATTTAGTTTCTTTAGCATTTAAGAGAGTTTGTTGGATCGACGTAAAGATTTTTGGATTTACTTTACTAAAACTTGCCACGTTGATGTGAGATGGTGCATGTTAGGATGGTGTGCACGACTACGCAGAAAATAGGAAGGCCAAAACTCAAATTGGAGTCGTCTGCTTGGGTTCGATTTTTCGATTCGACATTGTATTAGTTCAAATCCAAAAATAAATATCAGTTCTTCATTTGGTTTTATCTGGGTTCTGTTTTTCAGATTCATAGTGACACTATTTTGAGTCGCTATAATTTAGAAGGTTAATTGGCAAAATAGTTTAACATGTTTTTTTTTTTTACTTTTTACTGTGACATCCTTTCTTGTTTTACATGTTACCGTAATTTGCATTTCTATGTGAAAGTTATCTAAAGAGGATGTCGCGGAAACTGGTTTACATTTTTTTTCTTTTGCAAAATAGAATGGCATGTCATTATACATGTGACAAGGCTGCTCAAGTTTTAAGGATGTTCCAATCACCTTAGCTAGCACACGTGTTTTATAAAAGATACAAACATCATGGATTATCGGTCGTGTTAGACGAAGGGGCAACTGATGACCACTTTACCAAACTCGGGGTGCAACTGCTTCTGATGAAAGATATATAAAGCGGCTGCTTTAATTTAAAAAAAAAAACAACCTCAAAATTTAACCAATAACCCGTACTAGATTATTTATGACGTCTGTTAAGTAATATATAATGTGATTTCCTTATAACCTATCTCTTATATCTAATTATTAACCCATCCTATTTTATAAATGTACATCAAGGTTGTAAGTTTGCAATAACATCAATAGTTTTATAGCAATAAAAAACAAGCACAAAATTATGCTTGTGAATGTGGTAATTTCAACAAAACATGTACAACAATAACACTAAATTATTAAAATACTAATTACATAAATGAATATTTACAACCTTAGAAATATCAAATATGATCATACAATAAACCAACTATTACACTTCCACATGAATGACTACAACCCTATCTAAACAAGATGGAATGTGAGATTGCTATATGACTCTTTCGTTTGGAGAAATCATGGAACAACTTCAGAATAAAAAATTCCTTCTATTAAACTCACTTTCTTTTGGCATTGACATGTCCAAATCTAGAGAAACTATCATATATTAATAAGGTTGTAGTCATTCACGTGAAAGATTATCACTATTACACTTCCACTGTTCCACATAAATGACTACAACCCTAGTGACATATGTTCAATGTTAGATTTTTGGACACAACATGGACTAAAGAAAGCCACCTTCAAGCGATGGAAAATTTTATCTTGAAGCGAATCTACCACCTCATGAAAAAATGAATAATTTTATCAAATCTGTCACGTTCTCTCGTGTATAGTTTGTAGGGTACCTCATTATCAACTCATCTTGTGATTTTAGGGAACCCGAGCTCTTTAGCTCAAAATTTCCTTCAATTCTGTCTTCTCTTCATTCGATTCCAGCTAGCCGACGACTCAAATGACCAAGAACTTTTCTTCAACATTCTTATCATATTCAAATATTGCTTTACTTCAATCTAAACTACAAGCCTTACTTTGAAATAACGCAAGAGTTTGGTGATACATTTAGCATATACTATTCCTTATATTTTATTGTTTATAAAACGGTTAGATAGAAACTACCAAGTTAAGTTGAATTATATGAAACAAATTATTAATATGAGTGCATCCACTAACCTTTTCTATTCCGTCATCAATTTGGGTAAAATTTGATAAAGGAAACACTTATCATTGAGATACGCTACCAGATAAATTGGACAAGTTCTGCATTGTTCACAACAATATGTCATTATCAAGGATAAATCATCAATATAAAGTATATACACATATATAGAATTACCAAACCCTTTTAAAATTTTTACCTTCCCCCTTTCAGGAGTGTCCTGATAATTTTATCTTCCAATCATGAATTTTTTATACATTAATATAGAAAAATATGTTAGAATAATGTAACTCTAAGAAGAATCAAGGAATTAAAGATGAATACTTTATTAGTTGATATTTTCTCTGCTTTTTTATTCATTCTCTTCTTATTTCATTAAATGATACAAAACAACAATATCCTAAATGTATTTTTGGGAAGATTTCCACCATATGTTTCAAATATTGATATAAAAAACCGTATTCTTATAGTTGATTATTAAGTTTTTGTAAAAGTTGTTTTCTTCTTTTTCTTTCCTCTACAAATTCATCATATATTTAAGGTTTTTGTTATGTTTGCATCCTATGATTTGATTATGTTCTATGATATTTACATATGCCACCATTGGTTGTAAAGTTTACTAGTTTTGTATTAATGACATAGTTAGAGTAGGTTGACCTCGACAACTTAAGTTTCCTCTCACAACTTAAGGTGCCCGAATCTTAGACAACTTATCAACTATAAGTCTTATCTACTTGAGGTAGTTCAACAATGTGTGACTAAGTTAGTCTTAGTCTGTATGAAGATTCTAAAACTAAAGTTGTTGAAGTTTAAATATGAAGACAAAGATCAAATTTGTCAGATTCAAGATATCTATGGTGAGATGTTTGCATGTTTTGTTAGTATAGACTAGTACTTATGTAATTTGTAGTTTATTTTATCATGTACATTAGTGAGTGAATTCAAGAGAGTTATTTGTTAGTTCTTATAATGATTAGAGAGTGTGATAATAATATGAGGTGTCTCTCCGATTATTCTCTTTGTTTTGGTTGAAGCTATTTAAATTAAAGTTAATCAGTTTTATCTTTCTTCTATTTATCGCATTATCTAGGACCAACAAGTGGTATGAGAGCATTGTTTAGACGTCGTTCTAAAGAACTGTAACGCCAAAACATGTTTGTTATGTAATTATAATAAAAAGGGTAAAAAGGTCATTTTACCTTAGAAGGGTAATTTGGTCTTTTGGATAGAAAAGGATTAAGTTTGTAATAATATTTTGAGTTTAGGACTTAAAATGTTATAAAAAACTAGTTCTTGTCATAAATTGTGTCAAATGTGGCAAAACTTCAAGAATTACAACTCCAGGGACTAAACTGCAAATTTTGGAAGTATAAATAGAGGGACAAACTCTCCCACATGTGCAGAACATCTAGAAGCACGGGAGAGGGTTTTCTTGAGCGATCGTTGCAGAAACTTGGAGTGATCTTGAAGGTTGAAGCTTGGAATCCAATTATTAGCTTTGGATTGAAGAATTGGAAGTGTTAAAGGTTAGTATTTTAAGCTCTAACCTAGTTTGTTCTTGAGGAATTTTTATAGAAACTGAAATGTGCAATTTCAGTTATGAAATTATGTGATAAGTAGCTCAATACTTCCAATAAGTCATACTAAAAAGGACTTAATTCAAGAAAATGGAAGTAGGTTGCTATTGTTCAAGAATTGGGATTTTGATCAAGAACCCTAGATGATGAGTTCTTGTGATAAACATGATTCTAATGGATTAAAATGAGTTCTAGATGCTATAATGACTGAAAGAAATCATTAGAAGCAAGTAGAATTCAATAATTTCGGTTTTTGGAGCAAAAATGCAAAAACGGGAAATTGTATAAATGGGTTTGAATTTGATTCCCCAATGGTTTAAAACTTTGTATTAGTCAAGGGTTTTGGTCTTGGAACATTTCCTAGAGATTAAGTCAAGTAATAAGACCTTAACAAGAGAAAAATGGAAAATTCTAGCATAAAATTGGAGTTTCTGCATTTCTGTTCAGCGCTCGCGACCCGACCAGAGGGTTGGTCGCGACCCGAAGATGTGGTCTTCGCGACCCGACTAGAGGGTTGGTCGCGACCCGACTCCTGGGCAGAAACCATTTTATCCTGTGTTAAAATTTAGTGCATTTTCCAAATTTGATTTCAATGCTAGGCTTATCCGATTGACCTGAAATTTTGAACATAGGTTTAAAATGTTGTGAAACTTCATGGAAAATTTTCGGAATACGAATACGACCTCCCGAAAGTACTGTAGTAGAATACGCGTATTTCGGGAAGTGTATTAAATTTTTATACCAATGGTTAATGCTTGGAATTTGTCTTATATTAGACTATTGCGCACTAGAACTAACTGAAATGGGAAATTAACCTATAATCATTATGAAATAAATGAAATTATAGGTACGGGACAAAATCTTGCGGAATACATTGGAAGGCAAGAAACGACGAAAGCTAGTAGTAGCAAGCAACAAGGTGAGTAATCATAACTATATTTAGTATGATATATGGTGATTACAGTGGCACTACTTAAAGTAGTTGAATACGGGACAAGGGTAGATTACCCGAATAATATACGGTCATGACGTTGGATTGTAAATTCCAAATGGTGCAGCCTTGTTGGCTATGATTATTATCTTTGAAATTAACTGGTGCGGTCTTAGGACCATGATTTTGGGTTATTGAACCTAAATTGGTGCGGCCTTCGGGCTATGATTTAAACAATAAAACTTCTGGTGCGGCCTATATGGCTATGATATTTGGTGCGGCCTATATGGCTATGATATTTGGTGCGGCTTTTACGGCTATGATATACGGTGCGGTCAGTGATGACCATGACTTTTGGGACAGAAACTGTTTAAGAGTTTAATTGTTGTTATTCTCTTATATATGCATGTTTATTTGCTTGATTACTCATTGGGCTTTATAGCTCATGGTTTTATTGATATGTCCCTGCAGGTGAGCGTGATCCCGCCAAGGAAAAAGATAAAGTCCGTGACTGAGGACTTAGTATTGAAGTGACGACCCGGCTTGAAGAATGTATAATATTATGTATTGTACTTTGTGATACTCTTGTACTCGTATTGTATTAACTAATACCCCCTACTTATGGTTTGTTTGTAAAATATTTGATTTGAAAAATAAAAAAATTTTTGGGGTGTTTTGTTAATAAGTCGGGTGTTACAAGAACTGCTCTTTTCAATCTGTTTTCTATATTCGATCAAGTCATCAAGTATTCATCTAGTCAATCTCAATACAACTCCCCTAGTAAAAGTCATTTTGATAAAAAAAAATTCACCAGGTTGTGGAGAAAGACTTCCATGGTTCTGGAAACCATGACTTAGTAGTACTAATCACCGAACAACCCTTCATTCCAACATGCCAACTACTAACTCTAGCACACCAGGAACTAACATAATAACCATTAACACTCCTATATGACTATCCACATTCACATTCCCTTCCAACCCAATATTTTGTTAAAAAGTTATTATTTCTCTCATTCACATACACAATCCAATTATTTCAATAAATAAATAATTTTATTAACAACCTAAAAAAACCTAATATTTAATTAAAAATATAGAAAATATAAAGTATAACAATATTGATTTATATCTATAGGAAAAACTATCGAATAAATAAGGCTATATTTTTGTATTAATTAAGAAATAAATCCTAATATAGTAATTATAAAGTCTTATTTAAATATGAAAATAAGCAACCAATAATGCCAAGAAGATAGTTGGATAAGCAACCAATAATGCCAAGAATATAGTTGGATAAGGATAAGTTGATTAAGAAGAACTTCAACTTCTTGAAAATAGCTACTAGATGAAGGCATTTCCGATACATTTTCCAATTTGGGTATTTTTCATAAATATCAAATATGTAATTAATTAACATAAAGATTAATAAAAATATGATCAAATAATCTGACCTTTCTTGACTCATTGCATGTTATATATGTAGTTTATAAAGATAAATATATTCTGATCAAATAACCAGACTTTTCTTGATTAATTATAGGTTATGATGTTATGGTTGTACTTCAAGAGAGAGGAGATAAGGGTTTAGGTCTTATTTGATTGATTTTGTGTTCTTTTTGTGGATTTTGGACACATTTAGTGTTTGGGATAATGTTTAGCTAAGTCCCATTAGACCAACCAATTAATTATCTAAAATAGAATTTATGAATCAAGAAGAACATATTGGCTCATACGTGATGTCTACGTTCCATTTATGCTTTAGACAGACGAGTGATTTCGTTACAAAATCAATTTTCTCTTTACATCCAAACGCATAAATTTTTTACTGAGTTTTATTTTTGTCCAAAAATAACTTGTAACTTTTGTATTTTTTTTAATAAAGACATATATTCTAATAGGGGTGGAATTGGTATGGTACCGGGGTATTTTCTTGTATACCGTGTACTGTACCAACTATAATTGGTTCAATTACCAGTACCGTACCAAATATACTTGGTACCAACTTATTTGGCTACCAACAAGTTTGGTTGGTACATATTGGTATTGGTATATACAAAAAAACTTTTACTTTTAGGATTGTTTGCCCTAATTGACCGTCGCTTATTTGTGGGTTAATTGTGTTATTAGTTTGATAATAATATATGTTGTTGTTTGAAAAGGAATTGGTATTAAGAGTTGTTTTAGTAATTCATTTCCCAGTGTGACTTGTTAGTTATTGCTCCTAATTAAAATATAAAAAATATGAGAATTAAAATTGATATATATATATATATATATATATATATATATATATATATATATATATATATATATATATATATATATATATATATATATATGTAACGCCCAGTTTCTCAAAAAATGAATTACACCTTAATCTTCTCACATTAGAACAACATTAAAGGGTGTAACTCAAATTACGAAACGAGTAATACCAAGTTGTTACCAAAAAGATAGTTTAAGTCCTAAACTATTTACATTAGTATTTACAACTATCATTCAAAATTCGGGTCAAATTACATATTTCAAAACAACAAACTGAGTCCAAGTCTAAGTCCAAGTCCAGCTATCCTTCTGAGACACGCTTCCCCCCGATCGCCAGTACCAAAACCTAACACAAACAACAATAACAAACAATTTATGAGCTATGATAGCTCAGTGAGTAATTTAAGGTTAATTGGTTTGTATCATCCATCATCTTGTTTTAATCAAGCTCAACGGACTATCTCAGTCCCAAGTGTGATATACACACTATAATTCTTTATTCCTAACACAAACAACAATAACAAACAATTTATGAGCTATGATAGCTCAGTGAGTAATTTAAGGTTAATTGGTTTGTATCATCCATCATCTTGTTTTAATCAAGCTCAACGGACTATGTCAGTCCCAAGTGTGATATACACACTATAACTCTTTATTCCATATTCTCAATATTTGTCTATACTCAACCAAATCAAAACATAGTCTACTTCTTGTCTGTAAACAACATCATAATAAGGCATAATCATCTAATAAATAACTACTCACCTGTTGTCGGGTTACTCTGTGGAACTCCTGAACCACGTGTATCGTGCTCCTGTCTAGCCTTAGCTGTATCACAATATCTCGGGTCAAAACTCAATATTCAACAATCTCAATCATACTCAATATCGATAACAATCAAGAATTTGAATCATAAAAGAGGGTTACAATCAAAAGATAGCAATACTATCCTAATTGTAACTTCCAATTTCACCAATTTAACTCATATAACCCTAGGAACACAATACAAACACTTCACTAGCTTGGGTCTCGAATTAGAACTCCCTTACACACACTAATCCAAGTAACTCACTCTAATTCATGCTAGTTGCAAGTGGTTCATCAAAACCACTTGGAACTATCTCAAAGCGAGCAATCCAACCGTCCAAATGAAGTAAAAATCAAGGAGAATTACCTTTCAAGCTCAAAGTGTAAATCCCTAGCTTCAATTCGTGAAAGATAAGCTCTAATCTTGACCTTGGAGGCTTAGAATTGGTTTTCTAGGGTTTAGAGAGCTTTCAAACGAAAAGGCTTTTAACCCAAAATGAAATAAAATCGCACTTTAAAAATAGATCTACGCGATTACACGGCCCGGGTTAATGTTACACGACCCGCGTAACATACGGTATGCACTTTGGAATTTAGTCTGCAAACTTACACGACCCGTGTAAGTTACTGATAACTTTGGACATGGGTTTGTCATGCACAGCACGACCCGTGTCAAGAAGACACGACCCGTGTAACTCACGGTATGCTCAAAACCATTACAAGGGACTCCTACACGACCCGTGTAACCTCTTTTTAGCATTTTTCAACCTCAAACTTCTTCTAAATGGGATTCTAACTACCCAAACTCATGCAGCAATCTAACTAATCCTAATTACACTAAAATTAACTCAAAATCTCTCAAATTTAATAACGCGGTATTACAAGTTCTTACCCCCTTCAAAAGATTCCGGCCTTGGAATCTCTTGAAAGAAAAAGGGATACTTTGACCGCATCTCCTTCTCAGCTTCCCAAGTGACATCCGTACCTCTATGATGTCGCCACTGTACTTTTACTATTCCAATCTCTTTGTTTCGTAACTTCTTGACTTTCCTATCTAGAATTCGTTCTGCATTTCTTGGTATCTCAATTTCTGATCTAATTGAACTTCGGCCAAGGGTATTCGAGTGGACTGATCATGCAATGTTTTTATGAGGTGTGACACATGGAACACATTATGGATACCCTGCAACTCATCTGGAAGCTCAAGTTTATATGCAACTGCTCCAATTCTCTCTAAGACTCGAAAGGGTCCAATGAATCGCGGGCTCAACTTACCTCTTTTGCCAAAACGGATTACTCCTTTCCAGGGAGACACCTTTAACATTACCATATCCCCGACATGGAACTCTAACGGCTTCCTTCTCTTGTCTGCATATTGCTTTTGGCGGTTTTGAGCTACTCGTATATGCTCACGGATGTTTTGTATCTTCTCTTCAGTCTCGACTATAATCTCCGGTCCCGCCAATGGTTTCTCTCATGTTTCTGTCCAACAAGTAGGGGTTCGGCACGGTGCACCATACAATGCCTCAAAAGGTGCCATCTGTATACTGGAGTGGTATGTGTTGTTATAGGCAAACTCTACTAAAGGCAGGTGATCTTCCCAGCTGCCTCCAAAATCAATTATGCAAGCTCTGAGCATATCTTCAAGTGTCTGTATCGTACCAAGGCTGCTTAATTGGTGTGGTACTACCAGCCAAACATATTGGCTACCAAACATGTTGGTTTACCGACATTATTGGTATGGTTGGTAACGTGTTGGTTGGTTCTCCATGGTATATTTTTGCCAGCCCTATATTCTAAGTTGTCAAATTGTATATTCCACAAGTTTATTACCTAGTAAAAATATAAATAAAAATAGTTGACGACATAAAAATACAGCGATGAAAAAAAAACGCAAGTACTAATCCACCCTCTTGAGAGTTGAGACCGAAGACATCAAAAGGGTCGGCGGTATCCATACCCACCACATATGGCTGGTAACTTTTTTGTACACATATGATCAACGAACTTGTTTGAAGTGTTCACATATTAACTTATTACCGGTTGTTGTAGGTTACAACTAACATGGCGTATACGTGACATGATGTAATGACTCATAAGAGTAATAAACTATTGATTTTGTTCACATTGGTAACTTCCTTTTTTGTACACATATGACCAACAAACTTGTTCAAACTGTTCAAATGTTACCATTATTATAGTTTAAAAAACGTATATATACTTCTGAAAACGTATAAATACGCATATATACTTCTAAAAATGTATACAAAAAAGTCATTATTGCTAACAAAAAAAGTTAGCCATAAACAAATGCAAGAGATGATTACCCTCCCAAGTCATTATTGCTAACAAAAATGATTTTTTTTAACTTTATCACAAGTGACACACTCTATCCCAATTTTAACTTTAATTATTGCATACAAAACTCTAACTTAAATTCTAGGGAAAATAGTGTTGTTAAATAAGCACCTCATATACATCCTTTAATCAAAGTCAAATTGTTTTCAATCGTTCATATGTAATTTTTTCGAAAAACAACACAATTTCAACAAATAAAAAAATAACTTTATATAAAAATATATATCTAATATAAGACCACGTGGTATGGTCATCATAATGACTACGTGATGTCTAGGTGGCCATCCATCACGGTAGTGCACACCATCCCGGTGCACCATGATCGGCAATTTCATGATGGATTGTGATGTAGATCACGGTAGAGAACACCTAATAGAATTAAAAAAAAACTTTATCATTCACATATTTAAAAAATCAATAGTAATCTAGTATTTTATTATTATTAAATTATTTTTATTTAGAAAAAATAATATGGTGTAATGAATATATTATTTCGAATATGATATAATGTAATGGTGAGACGACAACTCATCCATGAATATGATATAATATGATGGTGAGACGAGAGTTTTTGATAAAATAAGTGTATTTTAAAAAAAATATTTACCAAAATGGTGTAGTTTTAAAAATATTTACCAATGGAGTGTTTTTTTTAACTTTTTTAAAATTTCAAGCTATTGTTGTAGAAATATCCAATCCACCGTAACTGCTAATGGGCTAGATCTGAATAGTTCGCTTCTTCTTCAACAAGACGCTCAAGGCTATCGTTGTACCTGGTCCTTGGAAAGGGGAGGGGTGCATTCGGTTTCTTCCCTAAGGAAAAAATTTGACCAGATTACTCTACTGAGCGGTGACGTGGAGACGAGGTGGGTGAAGTCTGTCCCCTCGAAGGTGAATGTTATGGTCTGGAGGGCCAGACTTAACTAGAATAAATCTGTCCAATAGAGGGATTCCAATGGATGCTACCTGCTGCCCACTTTGTAATGTGAATCAGAAGACAGAGCTTCACTTGTTTTGGGGTTGCTCCACGGCTATGGAAGTTAGGGCGGGCATCTGTTCCTGGTGGGAGAAGCTGTCGAGTTCTAGCGACCCGGGTAGTGAGTGCATGGGTGACATTCTCGGCTGGCCAAGGTCAAGTTGCCAAGCTTGGTGAGGCTATAGCTTGTATCAACACGGCTTATTTTTTGGTCACGTGGAAATACAGGAACGAGGCTATCTTCGATTGTAAAGTTCCTAAATCTAGCCAAATGTTTCTTGATATGATGATATCATATCTTTCGCCTTTGCATGGTTAAATAGTAGGTCTAAGTTCTGGAAGGGTTTAAGTTGGGTCTTGTGGTCTGTTAAGTGTTAACCCCTCAGGGGCTCTCATGTAATTTTCATGCCTCTCACTTGCCGGAATAGATTTAAATAAAAGTAAAAAAACAATAATTCAAAATAATAATAAAATAAAAGTTAAAGCAATAGCTTGAAATTTAAAAAAGTTAAAAAAACACTCTTTTAATAAATATTTTCAAAACTACATCATTTTACTAAATATTTTTTTAAAATACATTTATTTGATAAAAAAATTAAATATTTTTTAAAATACACTTATTTGATAAAAAAATTCGATGAGACGTCAACCCATCACATAGCTTGGAGTTGCATATACCCTGTGGTGTTACGTGGTGTATATGTAGTCATTCCGTAGACAAAATTATGGATTACCTACTTGAATACGCTGAGGCATGTATCCGTTAAACACGTGTATCAACACAGCCGATTCATCATTCATGACTTCAGGTGGTGGTCTTTAAACCGCCTCAACAGACTCCGGTCATAGCTACTTTAAGCAACAAAACCTAAAACGATCGACTACCGGGAAAAATTCCCAATCTCCCATTGTCATTCTCCAACAAGGTCAGTGCGATGTGATTCCTTTTGTTCTCTTTGATTCCAAAAGCAATCAACACTACATTCATCGATTTTTCTGTGTCTACAGACATCTGATTTGTTTGCTTCAAGTTTGGTGAGCGGCTGAAAAAACATGACGCCTCCTGATCTTCCGCCTCCTCCGTTAAACCATAAAGATGATGTACAAGCATCGGTAGGATTCCTTCCTGCCAACGCCTTGGTTTCCTCTGTTCCTCTGAACTTTATTAAATGAATGCTTTACGTTTTGGTATCTGCATTTTTCTTTGCCATTTAAGGCCGAATACACATTTGAGATTTCATTTTAGAGACCAAATTACTCGAAATCAATTCAAGTTTATGATCATAACAGGGGAACGGACCAAAACCGGAGAATTGCCCAGGTATCGGTCCTAAATGTGAAATTGGAAAAGGTGATACTGCAAATTCAACACAGCCAACATCTGGGAATGACACCGAGACAACTATCAAACGTAAGCGCAAACCAACGGATGCTGGTATTGACGATAATGAAGAGATAATATCGGCCTACAATACACCCGTAGTAGACACAGTGGGTACCAGAAAGACGCAGGTCGCAGAAGTAGAAACTGCAGGTATCAAAGAGGTTGAAATGAAAGATGCGGAAGCCATAGATGAGTCGCCTGATCAAGGTATTAAAGAAGTCGAGATGCAAGATGCCGAGGTCGTGTATAATAGAACAACACATCTCGAGGAAAATAGTAGAGGAGATGTCGTTGAAGATTTTCGTGAGGAGAGCAAAACGCATCCAGAGTCGAATTTGAATCCAACTGAAGGCTGTAAACAAGATGAAGGAACCCAAGAGAATGAGCAACCTACAAAAATTGATGAATCCAAAAGCAATGAGAAACAGAGTATTCCTGCAGATACGAGCGATGGATCTGGACAAGAAGCGTTGGGTGATGTAGCATCGTTGTTGAAACAAGTGCAGGAGAGTGAGGCGAAAGCCAAGCTGGAAGTCGAAGTGAAAGTGAAGAAGATGGATCATGAGGTTGTGAAGGAAAATGGCGAAATTGAGCCGGCGCAGGGTGCGGCTCAGGTGACTTCCTCATGATTATACTTCGGGTTTTGGGTGTATCATGTAGTTGTTAGGTATCAGAGGTTGTAAATAACTGTAACTTTGTATGTATTAGGTTTTCGATCATGTTCTCTTAGTGTAAGGCATATGTAAGGTTTTGTTCAAGGCACAACGGTTCACAGTGGCACCCGTGAATCGAATCCGGTGAACTAAAATCAAATTTTGTCCTAATCCTATCCTAATAAATAAGTAACTTTTGTACACTTGTAATCTTCTCATGCATTTTGCCACATGGCATTTTCTCCTAATTTTGAATTAAAATATACTCTTATTTTCTCCATCAGTTACTCAATTTCTCTGCAAGTTACGACTTTTCCTAATTTTGAATTAAAAAGTACTATTATTTTCTCCATCGGTTACTCAAAGACACTGCAAGTTACGCCTTTCCCCACCCTTTGTTACCCATTCCCAATTAACTCTCCACCCAAATTCACCGCAAATCTCGGTGCAGGCATAAGTTGGACTAGCGAAGCAATGGGTTTTCCGCAGATTTCAAATAAGGTAAACGAATTTGGGTGCTACAAAACCTCCAAGATCCCCACTAGCTTCATTACTACTATTGGAATAAGGTAAATGAATCTGGGTAAGAGTTGTCTCCGTTTACGATTTTCAGATGGTTCCTTCACCACTAGGTTCATTACAACTATTGGGTTCGTATTTTATCATATCCTAAAACATATAACTTTTATCGTACAGTATTGATTTTCAGATGGTTCCTTCACCACTCACTTGCAGACGAGTATGGCATCGAATTCTTGGAGACTATAAGTAAAAAGTATACAAATATGAATGTGGAGGAGGTGTTCTTCTCTATAGGGAGTGATATAAAACAAAGACTTGCTGAAACCGACACAAATGCTGAGGTATGTTGTTATTTATCAGTTTGACTTCATATTACCATTAAACTGACTTTAAAAATTTATACTCTTTTAATTACAGCCACATACGATTAAGATTAATCAACAAGGGCAAATATCAGGGTCTTCTGAACGTGCACAAAACTCTGGGTTTTGTGGATCTTAATAATCAAATTCAATCTTGAAATTAAAGGGGCACTGATAAGTGTAATTTTATCCATAACCCAAGCTCCTTATTTCGTTGATCCTTTCCTTAAAAGAAGAAATATGCTAATTAATAAACCAACCGGAAAATGTATAGCTTTTGGGACCAATTTTGCAAAAATTCTACTGATGCTCAAGGATAAAAATGAATATTTCGAAATACACACAAAAAGCCCTTTAATTTAAAGTACATTGTTGTAATCAACATTTTATTTAAAATTACAATGCTATAATAGAAAGTGCATTGCCAAAACTTAATGGTGAAACATAATATAATATACATTTTCGGACCAAATCTGCAAAATTACCAAAATTCACATTTAATAAATCACCGCTGATTGTCCAATCTGTTATCAAGTAGTAGAAAGAAAAGTGCAAACACTTGCTGTTCAATGTAGTCGTTATGTACTTACTTATTCTTCTTTTGTTTTAAATGCTATATATAGCAACGTACTTTAACTAAAGCTGTCAAAAGGACACATAGACCAACACATAGTCAAAAGGGCCAAAACTGTAAAAATTATCAAAAATGTCAAAAGGACCATAACTGTCGAATGACTAAAACTGAAAAAAAAATGGAAGTACACAACTGCCACACACACACTGCACAAACACACACACATAGACCAACACATAGTCAAAAGGGCCAAAACTGTAAAAATTATCAAAAATGTCCAAAGGACCAAAACTGTCGAAATAACTAAAGCTGTGAAAAGGACCAAAATTTCCAACATTATAAAATCCAAGGACCTAAACTGTCAAAAAACCTAAATTGTCATTTGCCAAAAAAACAGTAAATGAAAGTATCTTGTTTTTCCTCCTCCTTCAACATCCTGATAAGTATCTTTTGCTTAATTCGTGAAACCTGTACATATCAACAAATGAAAACAAGATCATACTTGAACAACAAAGAGTTGAACATGGTATGATTTTTCAAGAAACAAACATCAGATCTCTTCAATGCAATCAATGATCTTCATTATTCAACATCGTTTAATTAAGGGACACTACAAATTATACTAAAAGGAATCGACATATACATACAAACATTATAAGAATAAAGATTGTTAACAAAACTGTCAAAAGGACCATATACATACCAGACCAGCATTTCAAGGAAGTCACAGACCAGATGTAAAAATTGGCAAAACTGTCAAAAGGACCAAAAATGTCGAAATAACCAAATCTGTCAAAAGGACCAAAACAGATGGTTGCAATTTGCATACATATTTTCTTCATCATTAGAGGGCAGAGCTTCCGGAAGGTGTACTAATTTTCGAGTAACTGAAATGGCTGGTAACTTCTGCTTGTGCTTTGCCATTTCTCCAGCTTCCAAAAATACTTTCTGCCATAACAAAAGCAACATCAATGCATAAAACAAAAAGGGCATTGTTGTGTACAAAACAACTAACTTGTAGTTATTATGATTTTAAAGTCTTAATCCAATTATTTACCTAATTATAAGACTATTAAACTAACGAGCAAGTATTACTCGATCATTTAATAGTATAGTTTTGGTAAGTAAAGGTATCGAATTTCCACAGGGAATTAATAACTAACTTAAGGTTTTCAATTATCAATCAAACAGTTTAGAGGCGAGTTTTAGTAAAAACTCGTAAAACTAAGTTTTGAATGCTTGTAAAGTAAACGAAATAATAACAATTATCGTAACAACACAACAATAAAGAGATAATAGGATCGAATTATAATAAGGAAAGCTTTCGCCTAGGATTTGTTGATTCATATAAATCTAAGTTGACTAGTTTTGACTATGTGCAATGAGTTAAAATAAGTAGCATTAAGTGGTAGGATCATATGGTCAAGTCACCAATTCTATAATTTCTAAGTAAATATAGCACAATGGTCATGTAACTAAATAACTTATAATTATGAATAATTAATATAATCTAGCATGCAAACATAGGCCATACCCTAATGGTCATAGTGATATGATCATACAATCAATGGTCATGAGTTGTAACTGAATATGATATAAGTTTTATTTCACTAATCAAGTTTATAACTAAAATAACGTCACTAGTTAAATGGTCAATAACTAGTCCAATGATATATAGGTGTCAATTATACATCAAAATGGTTCATATGATCGATAAGTTTAAATGGTCAATAAACTATAATCATATGACGAAGGTTATCGAGATTATAAACTTTAATCAAATTCAATATGTATAGCATGCAAATTATATAGTCTAACCGATATTTAACTCGAATCAAGAACTAGATCAACACAAATTTATATTAATGAATCAACATTACCTAGGCAAAAGCTACAGGGATCTAGCCTAGCATGGTATCAAATATACAACAACAATATGAAGAATACATGATAAAAGATACCAACCGGTTAAAATCGACGAATCCTTGCAACAAATGAAGATCCTAGCTCCTTCTTGTAATGTAAATCACTCTCAAATACATTTATCACACATAAAATGTTGAAATATACGAAGTATAATAGTTCTAATATGTTAAATGACTGATTTCTATCTTGGATTCTAACAATGGTTCTTCAAATGGTCGTCCAAGGCTTTGTATATATAGTAGTCGGAGTCTCAGGGCGCGGTGCGCCTCCATGAGGGCGGGGTGCGCCTGAGTGGATCAGATCTGGCAGAGATCTGGCAGTCTTTATTGCTGGAAAGGTCACGTGGTGAATCGCTTTTCAGATTGGATCTGGGCGGGGTGCGCCCAAAGGTGAGGCGTGGTGCGCCTTGCACATGGTAGGCAACCTGGTTGAATCATTACATGAACCCACGCTTCATTAATTTAATCTCAAGTGGACCAGCATGTCGAACACTGTCATCACCCTAGGCGCGGTGCGCCTTTGATCTGGGCGGGGTGCGCCCGAGCTGAAATCAGATTGGCATTTTGTTTCGTTTAACGCTCACATCTCTTGTAAAATCCGATCTTTTGCTCCAAATGTGTCTTTTAGCTACAAAATGTATTTTTAGCATATTAGGTATCTTTAGATCATAAAATGTATGAAACTAATACTAAAACGACACTGATATCGCCCGGAAAATATATATAATTTACGCGATATCAAAATACCCCATACTTGAACTTTGCTTGTCCTCAAGCAATTCTTAGACTAATTTTTAGGTTAAGATTTCAATCTAAATAAACAAATACAGATACCATAGAAAAAAGTCAATGTCAGTCAACATGGTCAGAATCAGTTTTGTAAGGACCCTATATATTGAACAAACGTTACCCACTTTTAGCGTTGTGAACCACTTTCTTTGGCTACTCGAAGGACGAATAGACTCGTCAAGATTTGGTGATTAGGAGTGTGTATCAGACAAATGAAACAGAGGATGTACCCAGTGGGGGTACTTTTCATCTACCTTTTATGAGGCTTTTATCCTATTGAAATTGGGATTTTAAATTTCCTCTGGGCAAACACCCGGTTTTGAAAGTTTCACCCTTGTACTGTCCTTTACTGTTTACCGTCTCAAACCTTTCATTTCCTTTTTCTCATCACTAATCATAAAACTTCAATCTTCTATCTCGACAGGCCAATGTATTCTATATCTTCAATTTTTAGCTCGGGTTAAGTCTCTATTTTTTTTTTTGTGTAGACTTCTTGATGTTTTCGTCTTTTTGCTCTTCATTTTCTTTGAAGTCTATAAATAATCGTTGGATCTCTTTGACTTTTTCTCAAGAATTTGGCTTCTAAGAATTTTTCTTAGATGCGTGGAAGTAGATTGTGATCAAGCTGGTATTATCGATCAATTTTATGATTTGATCCCAATGATGTATAATAGGGGATCGTCTTCAAGTTTCATCAGGAATCCATGCGATGAATCAAAAATAGTAATGAGAAGGTGGAAATGTAAGGTTGTTTGAGACTTGGGAGTACAAAGGGTTAATCCTTTCAGAAGCCAAGATGCGAACTTTCTGATAAATAATAAGCAAGGCTTAATATTTGTGTGTACACATCATCCCAATCAACCTCATCTTAACGTATCATAATTCATTGAGCACCTGCATCTGTCTTCCAAACAAGTAGTTTCAAAGTGGTCGGTTAGGCTAAAAGTGTGGTTCATTTGTTTAGTATAAAGAATTTCAAACAAAACTCAGGACCAATCTTATGATTCAATTTTTATGACTTGGAACTATGGTATCTGATTTATAAATTTTTCAAAATTTTACCCCAAAATTAACCTATAAATGCTCAAAGACAAATAAAATACAAGTGTAAGTACTGCAATCCCTACCCCATACTTGAACAATACAACGTCCTCGTTGTATAAATATTTATAAAATAAGCTTATGAAAAAGGAGTATTGGAACCGACTCCCCTGAGGTATTGTACAGGTGATTGCAGATGCTGAACTTGGAGCTCTCGGAATGGATCGTGAGATGTCATCGTTTCAAAGCGATCTTATTTTTATTTTTATTTATAAAAAGGACTGAAACAAAAGTCAGTCTTTCTGCACAATTATCAAATAAAACACGCAAAATCTCAAACAATATGGTTAGATAAACACACCAATAATAAAACACATCACAAATAAAAACAAACTAAATAATCAAAATAAAAAGAAATCAAATCATAGTTTTGTTTTTGTTTTTGTTTTAGAAGTCACCCAAAATAAAAATAAATGACAAACAATACCATAAATGTCAATCCAAATCCTCAGTATCATCTAATCCATGCCCCTGCGGCTGATAGTCTCCTCCTGACGGATCGTAATGAGCCCCACTAGACTGTCCTGCTCCTCCCATCCTTTGATCCCATGTCGGATAGGGATAATGCAGGGGCGGCTGCCATCCTGCCTGCTGATACATGTGTCCCATGAACTGGTGTGTATCATCCAGGTAGTGTCCTAGGGCATTCGCCTCTTGCTGGCGACGCAAATCCATCTGGACCATTTGGTTATAGAGGAAATTTAAATTTACCTCTTGTTCCGGTCCTTGCTGTTCATGCTCGTGTTGGCGTCGTCGGCTCTGTCTGGAAGCAGAGGGCTGTGATGCTTCTGACCCAAATCCCGGTGGCGGAGTGGTGGTAGTAATACCGATGAAATCGTATGTGTTCGGCGCCACCCTTCGAATCATAGTTTTAAAATGCGATTCGGAGAGGATTTTCGGGTGCTCTGTTTTGACCGTGAGCATGTTGATGGAGGAAAAGTCGCCCAATTTCCTTGCGATCCGTGTAATCATGTTGCCACCGCAAATCGGGCTAAGCGTGTTTTGCCCCTTTGCTCGCTCCCTAAAGAATACCGCGATCGCGTGTGGGAGGTGGTATTTCACTTCGGGGTTAATTGCTCCCCAAAGTGCCGGCAAATCTAGGTATGGGCATTTGTCAAACCCGAATGATTGATTCACGGTAAACGCCAGGAGACGGTGGAGCATTCTGTGGATTGGATTTTGGATTTGGGAAGCTTTGTTGTCTCGTGGTATTGTGTTGTTGACGTTTGCTATTTCTTGAAAGAACTCACTGCATCTCCCTTCGTTGAAATCGCCTTTGTCATACGTCGAAAGATAAGCCGGGAAGTGTGGATGAAATGCCAGCTCCTCGGGGTAAAGGTCGAGGAGATATGCGAATCGGGCAAGGGACATATCATACCAAGTTCCCATCAATCGGAAACGAATATCTTCATCAGTTTCTTTCTCATATTTGAAAGTAGAAAGAAACTCTAGCGTTAGCTCCATATGTACGTTTTCGTTTATCCGGAAGATGTTGTTCCAAGCTTCGTCAATCACTACCCCAAATAATGGATCTTCGAATTGGCGGATGAGGTAAGGTGCCAGTTTGTCTGATATTCCAATTGCATCCAGCTTGTCCCAATCAACTGCTGGAGCAACATTCATATCCTTCTTTATCAAACTAGCCAAGACATATTTTGCATCTCGGTCTTCATCTGAATTTCCAAACCTTAAGTATGGGTGACTTGTTTTAGAGGTTTTGAATTTAGTTCCTGCAATAAAAATACAAACAATGAGCTAAACAAGCAAGAAAATCAAGAAATTTGGTCTGGCAGGAGGCAGGCGCGCTGCGCCCCTGGGACAGGCGGGGTGCGCCCTGCGGCTGCTTCGAATCTGCCTGTTCTAGTCGTTTTCAAACCAAGTTTATGCTTACAACCAGCCAATATCCGTGTATGAACTATGATTATTGATACAATAGACCACAAATATCACAAAATAAACATCAATTTCATCGAAAATCAACATTCAAAATTCTAGGGTTTGTTCTTCCCCAAATTGTCAAATCTGTGTGAATTTGATGTTTTGTATGCAATTGAAGTTTGTAAAGTAATCTACTAGTCATGTGCATCAATAACTATATCAAAACAACACCAAAATTGGACTATAATCAAGAAAAACGAATTTGCAAGTCAAGAACTCATTATGGAAGAAATTCAATCAATTTGAAATCAAAAACTATGAAATCTAGCAAGAAAAGTAAGAATAATGCACAAGGAAAGGAAAGAATTAAAGAAAACATACCCATATATGAAGATTAACCAAGAAAATAGAAGCAAAAATCGAGTTTTTGGGCGTTTTTGGTCGGGTTCCTGCGGCGTGCTGCGTTTGAGAGAAGAGGGGATGACAAAAGTGATTTTTTTAACAACGCTCCTGACTTTGTAACCGTGAACCGGCGCGGTGCGCCCTTGGTCTGGGCGGGGTGCGCCCTGCGCCTGGCTTTCCCTCTTTAAAGCTTACGATTTTTTGCCCTCTAATTTCATTTCTTGTTTCTTTTATATGTTTTATTTATTTCTATTACCACAATATTATTATTTATATGTTATATTTTTCTATTTTTTATTTATTTATTATTATTATTATTTTTTTTTATATAAAAATCAAATAAAACCAAAGGAAAAAAATAACAAATAACACATACCAATCAAAAACTCGGGTTGCCTCCCGGTAGCGCTTCTTTTTCATAGATTTGGAGTCTTTTTAGCTGGACTCCATTCCACTCTAAGGTTCTACTGTTTGGAGTGGGATGTCTTCGCGTTCGTTCTCGATGTGAACGCCTTCCTCGTACCGCTTAAGTCTGTGTCCGTTCACTTTGAAGGTCTCTCCTCCTTCCTTAAAAAGATCCACAGCCCCGTGTGGATACACTGCTTTTATTGTGAACGGACCATACCATCTTGTCCTCAGCTTTCCAGGGAATAGTCTTAAACGTGAATTATAAAGTAAGACTTTTTCCCCTGGTTGGAAATCTTTGTTTCCTTTTAACCTTGAGTCGTGCCACCTTTTGATCTTGTCTTTGTAGATCGCTGAATTTTCGTATGCGTCATTTCGCAGTTCATTTAGCTCATTTAATTGACACAAACGGTTAGTATTGACAAGATTAAAATCCATGTTACACGATTTCAAGGCCCAGAATGCCTTGTGTTCAACCTCAACTGGGAGGTGACAAGCTTTTCCATACACCAATTTGTAGGGGGTAGTGCCAGTAGGTGTTTTAAAAGCGGTTCGAAAAGCCCAGAGTGCATCATCAAGCTTTTCGGACCAATCTTTTCGACTAGTTCCCACGGATCTTTCCAAAATTCGTTTTAAAGCCCTGTTTGTGATCTCCGTTTGACCACTTGATTGCGGGTGATAAGGTGTGGATATTCGATGGGTTACCCCATACTTATTTAAAGCATTCTCCATTTGTTTGTTGCAAAAATGAGTACCCCTATCGCTTATAAGAGCTTTAGGAACACCAAAACGTGCAAAAATGGTTTTTAAAAATTTAACCACACCTCGAGCATCATTTGTGGGTAAAGCTTTTGCTTCAGCCCATTTTGATACGTAGTCAACCGCAACCAAAATATATTTGTTTCCTTGGGAATTAGGAAAAGGTCCCATAAAGTCAATACCCCATACATCGAAAATTTCACATACCTGTATGGAATGCAATGGCATTTCATTTTTGGATGAGATATTACCCGCTCGTTGACATGGATCGCATGTCTTGACGAAAGTTGTTGCGTCCTTGAAGATTGTGGGCCAATAAAAGCCTGCTTCAAACACTTTTCTCGCGGTGTAATTTGCCCCGTGATGTCCACCTGTAGGTCCTTGATGGCATTGCTTAAGTATGTCTTCAATTTCTTTCCCGTGTACACACCTCCTTATGATGTTATCTGGACATGATCGAAAAAGGTATGGCTCATCCCATAGGTAGTACTTGATGTCGGCAAAGAACTTTTTCTTCTGTTGATGGGTAAGTCCTCCGATCAGCACTTTTGCTGCAAGGTAGTTCACAATGTCCGCATACCAAGGGGTTTCCATTTTAACATGTATTGACATTACATGTTCTTCAGGGAAGGAGTCGTTTACTTCCTTTTCTTTTCTCGCCTTCTGCTCCGCATTCTCCAGTCTTGATAAATGATCTGCTGCCAAATTCTCGGATCCTTTCTTGTCTTGAATTTCAATATCAAATTCTTGTAACAGCAAGACCCAACGAATTAAGCGGGGTTTGGCATCTTGCTTGTTGAACAGGTACTTGATTGCTGAATGATCTGTATAGACAATGGTTTTTGATAAAATTAGATAAGGCCGAAATTTATCAAAAGCATACACTACTGCTAAGAGTTCTTTTTCAGTGGTAGTGTAGTTTTCTTGGGCAGGATTCAGAGTTTTGCTGATGTAGTAAATCGGCTTGAACTTCTTTTCGATTCTTTGGCCCAGGACGGCTCCCAACGCGATATCACTTGCGTCTGTCATTAGTTCAAAAGGTAGATTCCAGTCTGGGCCGATCATGATTGGAGCAGTGGTTAATTGAAGCTTCAAAAATTCAAAAGCATTAACACATTCATCATTAAAATCAAATTTTACATCATTTTGTAAAAGTTGTGTTAAAGGTTTTGTGATTTTAGAAAAATCCTTTATAAATCTCCGGTAAAAACCGGCATGTCCCAAGAAGCTTCTGACTCCTTTCACGTTGGTCGGTGGTGGAAGCTTAGCAATGACTTCAACTTTTGCTATGTCGACTTCAATCCCTCGACCCGACACTTTGTGGCCCAAGACTATTCCCTCTTTAACCATGAAGTGGCATTTTTCCCAATTGAGCACTAGATTGGTTTCTTCACATCGTTTAAGCATTTTGTCTAGATTAGACAAACAATCGGTAAATGAGTTACCAAAGAGTGAGAAGTCATCCATGAAAACCTCCATAGAGTTTTCCATCATGTCATGGAAGATTGCCGAGACACATCTTTGAAAAGTGGCTGGAGCATTGCATAGACCAAATGGCATTCTTCGGTATGCGAAGATTCCTTGAGGGCAGGTGAACGTGGTCTTTTCTTGATCTTCTAGATCAATGGGAATTTGAAAATAACCTGAAAAACCATCCAAAAAACAGTAATATGCTTTTCCTGATAAACGTTCCAGCATTTGATCAATGAAGGGAAGAGGAAAATGGTCTTTTCGTGTTGCATCGTTTAATTTGCGATAATCGATGCACACCCGCCATCCAGTCACTGTTCTGGTAGGTATAACTTCATTCTTTTCGTTTGTGATGACGGTTATTCCTCCCTTCTTAGGAACGACATGGATTGGGCTGACCCATTTGCTGTCAGAAATCGGGTAGATGATACCCGCATCAAGTAGCTTCATGATTTCTTTATCCACCACCTCTTGCATTTTTGGGTTAAGCCTTCTCTGGTGTTGGGCTGATGGCTTTGAATCCTCCTCCATCAGTATCTTGTGAGAACAGATGGTTGGGCTTATTCCCTTGATGTCTGAGATGCTCCATGCAATGGCATTCTTCCTTCTTCTGAGAACTTTCATAAGCTCTTCTTTCTCTTCTTGGCTCAATTCAGCAGAAATGACAACTGGGTGCTCTTTGGTCTCAGTCAAAAATGCATACTCCAAATGGTTTGGAAGTTTTTTCAATTCTGGAATGCTCTGGTTCCTTGGAGAATTTTGTTTTGGGAGTATCGTTTCATCTTGGTCAGCGAAATGAGGTTCATCTTTCAACAGTTCTTCTAGTTCCTTCAGATCTTTTTCTGGATCGAAAGATTTCTCAGCAAGTTGCATTTCATGACTGTGGTTTTCTTCTTGTATCGCCATTGCCTCTTCTTCTAAAAGCAAATCGAAAGTGTCGATATGGAAGACTGTGTCATCACTCATAGTCGAGTGTTTGATCGTATGGTCCATGCCAAAGGTGATGGCGTCAGTGCCAACTCTGATGGTTAGTTTTGTGTCATGGACGTCTATTAACGCTCTTGCTGTGGCCAAAAAGGGTCTTCCGAGAAGAATGGGAACTTCATCATCTTCCTCCATATCCAGTATGACAAAATCTACAGGAAAAACAAATTTGTCAACTTTAACAAGAAGATCTTCTACAATACCTCTAGGATAAGTTACCGCCTTATTAGCAAGATTAATTGCCATTCGAACTGGTTTCGGTTCTGGTAGATTTAGCTTCTTATAGAATGAATATGGCATTAAATTTATGCTAGCGCCTAAGTCTGCTAAACCATAGCTACTAGCATGGTTTCCAAATGTGCAAGGAAGATGTAAACCGCCGGGGTCTCCCACTTTCTCTGGTAAGTTCTTCATCATCGTAGCGTAGCATTTTTCACTTAATGTGACTAATGACACTTCTTCCTTTTTCTTGCGGTTAGTGAGAAGGTCTTTGAGGAATTTGGCATATTTTGGCATCTGTGTGATTGCATCAACGAAAGGAATGTTGATGCTTAGCTGCTTTAGGTGTTCAAGGAATTTCTTGAATTCTTTGTCTTCTTTCTCTTTCTTCAACCGTTGAGGAAATGGAATGGTCGGTTGGTGCGGCTCTGTCGAAGATGTCTCTTTTGTTCCTTCGCCTTTTGTATGCTCATTATCTTTTTCCGCTTTACCTGTTTGTGATTCAAGAGTTGAATCGATGGTATTTTCCACGACTGCTGGTGGGATGATTTTACCGCTTCTGGTAGTTATTGCTTTAGCTTGGGCTCGTGGGTTTGGCTCGGTGTTGGTGGGAAGCGTCCCTGGTAATCTATCTTGCAAAACTTTGGATATTTGACCAATTTGGTTTTCGATGTTTTGAATGGAGGCTGCTTGATTTCTCAGTTGAACTTCGGTTGCTGAGTGTCTCTTTTCTGATCCTTCCATAAATTTGCCCAAAATGTCTTCTAAACTTGGCTTCTTTTCTTGGGTATGTTGTGGGTTAAATCCTGGTGGTGGCTGTTTATGTTGATTATAGGGTTGTTGCTGGCGGTCGAATGGTGGTTGTTGCCTCTGTTGTTGGTTGTAAAAATCATTTCCTCCTCGCCAGTTATTTCTTCGTATCGGGTAGTCGAATCTGTCTCCGGATGAGTAACATGCATCTGCTTTCTTGTTACCGTCTTCATCGTAAGGACAGTCTTTTTGTAAGTGAGGACCGCTGCAGTTGTCACATCCTATCGCGATGGCATGGATGCTTTGATTCATTTTCTTGAGGTCTCTCCCAAATTGGTCCAGTCGGTTATGTATGGCTGACATTCCTTCCACTGCTTCTTCCTTTAGCTTCCTTCGACATGACGGATCTCTTGAGGAATGGTAGTGGTGTGAATGTTTTGCAAGTTCCTCAATTCTCTCGTAAGCATCTGTGGCGGTTAGGTTTATTAGTGGTCCTCGCCCGTCGAGTAATTGTCTGGTTTGTGTATTGATGCAATCATAAAACTTCTGTACTTTCTTATGTTTGTCCATATCGTGTTGTGGACAATCTTGAATCAATTCTTTGAATCGACTCCATGCTTGGTACAAAGTTTCATCTTCGTCTTGAAGGAAGTTTTGAATTTTTGCTTTCAGTTTATTTATTTTGGAAGGTGGAGTGTATTCTTCAATGAAATCATATTTTAATCCGTCCCAGGTAGTGATGGAACCTGGAGGTAGTCTCTTTAACCATTTCTTTGCACCTTCGCGTAGCGTCATTGGAAAAATTCGTAACATGATTGCGTCTGAGGAAATTCCTGGAATGTTGAAACAGTCAGTTATTTCCGTGACTTGCTCGATGTGTTCGACTGGATCTTCGTCTTCCGTCCCTTTGAAAGTAATTCCTTTTAGAGCGGAAAGGTAATGGCCTTTAAGCTCAAAATTTGCATTTTCAGGAATTTTTGGGCGTATGAGGCTTGGTCCTGTTCCGTCTCTTGCTCGGTTGTAGTATGCTTTCAAGGTTGGTTCTGTTTCGTTTAATGGGGCAGCCATTTCTTCGATTGGTTCTTCCTTTGGGAAGATGCTTCGTCTTGTTTTTCTCCTTAAGTTAAATTCACGTTCTGGTTCGTTTAGTGCCGGTATAATGTTCGGTTGTGAATTTCGGGTCATAAACTGCACATAAGAAACTGTTTGCAAGTTGGGTGCGTTTCTTTTTTTTTATTTTAAATATTTTTTTTTTAAAAGAATTAAATAATTTTAAAATTGAATATTTTTTTTTTATATAGAATTAATATTTTATAAAAATAACAAATGGAATAAAAAAATTAAAACCCTATAAAACCTTTATGTAATTAATTAGTTATAACAACCGAATATCTTATCAAATCCACTATAATGCGTTGACTATCAAATAAAGAACGGCCAGGCAGGACAGTAGGGAGGCAGGACTCTTTCGGTCAATGACCTTTCGAAAATCCAACAACCAAACCGGATCTGTCTATTCTGACACCGTTCTCGTAAGTAGAATTACTAGCATGATAGTTGGATTGATAATCAATTTAGTTTGAAATAACTAAATAAATTGCAAGCGGGTCTTAAAATTATTTAGTAAACAAACATAGAGAAATACATGCAAGCTTTGAAACAAACTAGAAAAATTAACTTCCTACGTTAGAAACCGAAAAAAGGATCGATTGACTAACAATTGTAAACAATAAAATTAATTGAATAATTCCCCGGCAACGGCGCCAAAAACTTGTTGTGTACAAAACAACTAACTTGTAGTTATTATGATTTTAAAGTCTTAATCCAATTATTTACCTAATTATAAGACTATTAAACTAACGAGCAAGTATTACTCGATCATTTAATAGTATAGTTTTGGTAAGTAAAGGTATCGAATTTCCACAGGGAATTAATAACTAACTTAAGGTTTTCAATTATCAATCAAACAGTTTAGAGGCGAGTTTTAGTAAAAACTCGTAAAACTAAGTTTTGAATGCTTGTAAAGTAAACGAAATAATAACAATTATCGTAACAACACAACAATAAAGAGATAATAGGATCGAATTATAATAAGGAAAGCTTTCGCCTAGGATTTGTTGATTCATATAAATCTAAGTTGACTAGTTTTGACTATGTGCAATGAGTTAAAATAAGTAGCATTAAGTGGTAGGATCATATGGTCAAGTCACCAATTCTATAATTTCTAAGTAAATATAGCACAATGGTCATGTAACTAAATAACTTATAATTATGAATAATTAATATAATCTAGCATGCAAACATAGGCCATACCCTAATGGTCATAGTGATATGATCATACAATCAATGGTCATGAGTTGTAACTGAATATGATATAAGTTTTATTTCACTAATCAAGTTTATAACTAAAATAACGTCACTAGTTAAATGGTCAATAACTAGTCCAATGATATATAGGTGTCAATTATACATCAAAATGGTTCATATGATCGATAAGTTTAAATGGTCAATAAACTATAATCATATGACGAAGGTTATCGAGATTATAAACTTTAATCAAATTCAATATGTATAGCATGCAAATTATATAGTCTAACCGATATTTAACTCGAATCAAGAACTAGATCAACACAAATTTATATTAATGAATCAACATTACCTAGGCAAAAGCTACAGGGATCTAGCCTAGCATGGTATCAAATATACAACAACAATATGAAGAATACATGATAAAAGATACCAACCGGTTAAAATCGACGAATCCTTGCAACAAATGAAGATCCTAGCTCCTTCTTGTAATGTAAATCACTCTCAAATACATTTATCACACATAAAATGTTGAAATATACGAAGTATAATAGTTCTAATATGTTAAATGACTGATTTCTATCTTGGATTCTAACAATGGTTCTTCAAATGGTCGTCCAAGGCTTTGTATATATAGTAGTCGGAGTCTCAGGGCGCGGTGCGCCTCCATGAGGGCGGGGTGCGCCTGAGTGGATCAGATCTGGAAGAGATCTGGCAGTCTTTATTGCTGGAAAGGTCACGTGGTGAATCGCTTTTCAGATTGGATCTGGGCGGGGTGCGCCCAAAGGTGAGGCGTGGTGCGCCTTGCACATGGTAGGCAACCTGGTTGAATCATTACATGAACCCACGCTTCATTAATTTAATCTCAAGTGGACCAGCATGTCGAACACTGTCATCACCCTAGGCGCGGTGCGCCTTTGATCTGGGCGGGGTGCGCCCGAGCTGAAATCAGATTGGCATTTTGTTTCGTTTAACGCTCACATCTCTTGTAAAATCCGATCTTTTGCTCCAAATGTGTCTTTTAGCTACAAAATGTATTTTTAGCATATTAGGTATCTTTAGATCATAAAATGTATGAAACTAATACTAAAACGACACTGATATCGCCCGGAAAATATGTATAATTTACGCGATATCAGGCATTTTGGTCATAAATAAAAATGTAAACTACCCTTCTGTTTGTTAAGAACAAGCCAGGTTCGCTTTCAAGCTCTGTGGCACTGTTTACCACAAAATCAACATTTGGTCAAAAAATGAACTTTTTTATTTTTTGGTCCCTTTGGTACTATTCCTTAACAATTTTCGTATTTGGTCCATCAGTGGTCTAAATTAACAGCCCATCAGTTAAATTTAAGAAAATAACCATTAGGCCCGTAGGTATCAAAGCACCAGACCAGCATTTCAAGGAAGTCACAGACCAGCTGTAAAAATTGGCAAAACTTTCAAAAGGACCAAAAATGTCGAAATAACCAAATCTGTCAAAAGGACCAAAACTGTAAAAATTATAAAATCCAACGACCTGAACTGTCAAAAAACATAAACCGTCAAAATAAAAAAACAGTTTTCGAAACTACGTTGCTTTTATTGTAATGTGAATAAAAGTAGGATGCTATAAAAATAAAATAAAAATACCTTGTATGATTTTAAGCCGCAAAATGCTTTTGTATCTTGATGACAACTTCAATTACTTTTCACATTTTATTTATTTACGGAAAGTATTCATCAAGATAGCATACTTAGTCTTCTTCCATTGTTAACTTAAATAATATTTGATTCCTCATTTATTTGTTAAACATTCCCGAAAATCAAGCAATGTTAATCAATGTAATAACGTAAATCAACTTTATCCAATGTAAATGCTTTTAAGTCTATTTCTTTAACGTAATAATTTATTAACAACTAGCGAATGACTAATTTCGGCATGTAAGGACTGGTTCTGCATTTTTAATGTGAATTTCAAAATGTTGGATGCTAATTTAATGGAAATTGGAAAATTCCCTCCCTGATTCCTGATTCTGTATACAAGAATTAAAGTTGTAATGTAAATGACCATACAATCCGCGTTTAAATTACTTCTATTTGTAAGTTTCAGTTTTCCTAATTTCTCTCCTCAAACGATTCCTATCACATTCAATATATATTGTATTCCTCAATTTATACCGAATAAGTTCCATTATCCAGAGTTATATGTTGCACTATCCAGAGTTAAAAGTATAGATGGATTAAAAATATGGTCATTTTAGACAACGACGGTAAACTTACCAATAGAACAACAAATGTTATTCAAAGAAGTCATTCAAAACTTGTAATTTGTTATAATTGTTCAAAGTTTTTCAACAATTACGATGTAGTGTTTAATATAATAACATATTATCCAAAAAATTAAACTATATATTGTCGACAATTTTGTTATATAAATTTATTAGTTATAACATCTTTCTATTTAACATTTTCTTTTAATCAATCCGTGTAATACACGGGTCTTACCACTAGTAGTTAATATATGAGTATGCCATGTGTATCTATTTGACATTTTTGGTTCGTTTCTTAGGTAATCAAACAGTTGGCTTTTGTCCAATCTGTTAATTCACTTTTTGGAAAAATCATAAGCTATAATGGCTTTTGTCAACGTGTTTGAGAGTGTTTATAAAATCGGGTTATTCGTTTTTTGGAAAAGTCATAAGCTATAAGTAAGGAAGCTCTTACTTATTAAAAACTATTTATGATATTAATTATAGCTTATTGATTTTTCTAAAAAGTCAATAAGCCAAAAGTTGATTTTATAAGTGTTTGTGTGTGGAAAATACCTCTTAGGGTTTGCATTAACATTTATCAGTATAAATAATACAGTTTTTGGTTTATTTACACAAGGACCCCTATACTATACAAAATACAAAAATACTATCGTAACTAACACTCCCCCTCAGTTTGAGCGGGAGGTTCTCGTATGCTTAAACTGTCCCGAAAATCCAGAAATAGTTGAGTAGGTAGTCCTTTAGTAAAAATATCTGTAAACTAATGAGCTGAGGGAACATGCAAGACGCGAACTTGGCCAATGGCTACGTGTTCCCTTACAAAATGTAAATCTATTTCCACATGTTTGGTTCTTTGGTGCTGAACTGGGTTTGAAGCTAAGTACATGGCACTCACATTGTCACAAAACACGACAGTGTAGAAGATTAAGCAACCAAGCAGTTTCAGCAACCACATTGGCAACTCCCCGATACTCTGCTTTGACACTAGACCTAGAGACGACGTGCTGACGTTTGGAAGACCAAGAGATGAGATTATCGCTGAGATATACACAAAACCCAAACATAGACCGGCATGTCAAGGGACAACCAGCCCAGTCAGCATCAGAGTAAGACACCAAACGATCGACATGAGACGGACGTATGAACAGACCATGATGAAGAGAACCCTTTAAATAACGAAGGATTCATTTGAGGGCATGAATGTGTGGTTCGCGAGGGTCATACATGAACAAGCAGACCTGTTGAACCGCATAGGCTATTTCTGGCCGGGTGAAGGTCGGATACTGGAGAGCCCCTACAAGACTTCGATAGAGGGTCGGATCAGAAACCGGCTTTCCGAATGAAGAAAGCTTGGGTTTAGTGTCCTAGGGGTGCTACACGGATTACAAGAGGTCATATCAGCTCGTGACAAAAATCTCCTTTGCATATGCAGTCTAAGATAGAAACAGACTATCTGTAGTGCGAGTAGCAGCGATGCCGAGAAAAAAGACAGAAGACCAAGATCGGTCATGGCAAACTCAGACGAGAGGCGCGAGATGACTCTCGTGACAAAAGAGGAGCTCAAGGCAGTGAGAATGATGTCATCCATGTATAGAAGAAGGTAGATAGTCTCAGAGCCTTGATTAAAGGTGAAAAGAGAAGTATCAGAGCGACTGCTGGTGAATCCAAGAGAGGAGATGTAAACCGCAAATCGTTGATACCAGGCATGAGGAGCTTGTTTAAGGCCATAAAGGGCCTTACGAAGGCGATAGACGTGATCGGGAAAAGAAGGGTGAATATAGCCAGGAGGTTGTTTCATATACCTCTTATGTTAAGTCACCATGCATAAAGACATTTTTTGAAAGGTTTTCTGCAAATCTATGAACTAAAACCCTAAGTTAACATGCAACCTAAATTGGATCTATGTTTTCTAACTTTGAACATATAAATAATTCCTAAAAGCCAACAGAAAAATTACTAAAGAAATAAATCAGAAAAACTAACCTTTAGAATTTTTCTTGAAGCTGAGCAGCACAAGTGTCCTGCCTCAAATGAGATCACACCCAAGAGCTAGGGAGAGGAGAACGAAATTCCAGAGAGATTATGTGTAAAATGGCGCAGAATAAATGGGGTCTGAGGCTTCCTATTTATAGCCTCCAACAGATAACCATATAAGCCTTTAGAGATAAACCTTTTTGAATTCAAATAAGATAATCTTTATCTATCAATTCAAATCTATTTATCCTAATTATATTAATCTCGAAATTATATATATCTTATATATAAATTTCGCTGGCCACCCGCCTACTAAAACTGTCACTTACTTAACTATTGAATAATTACAATTTCAGTCCCTGCACCTTTAATTAATTAAATTAATCACCAAATTAATCCCAATTAATTCCAGATTAATTTCTAATTAATTAATATAGTTTCTAATTAATATATTATCACTTTAATATATTAATAAACTATTTATTTTATTTTTATTGATTTATTAATCATATAATAAATCAATCTTTCTCTCTCCTGGACTTTCTACCAAACCTCCAGCTATGAAGGCAACCCAAATGGACTTTGCTACTATTAATTAGGTAAACACAAATTATTAGTTATGGATTAGACACCTAATCCAACAGTCTCCCACTTGGATAAGTCTATGACTATAATTACCAATTTAACCTCTAATTAATCAGCAAACTGTAGCTTCCTAGAAACTGCTGCCTAACTCTGACCCAGTCAGTTCTGTCCATAGATAAGTGATCATATGATCCTCCGTCCAACAAGATATTTCTAGACATGAGACATGGATTGAGATCAATCTCTATCCGATACTCTGTTTCCCGATTTCCGATTTGCATATGACATAAGACTTCTAATTGAACACATCAATTCAGTCCTGGCTGGCCAGCACTTTAGTCAACTTCAAAAATCATCAAGAGGCCTACAGATATCTGTTTCCCATCAGGGTCAAGGAATGAATAAGCTTCGACTCATATGCTTGTGTCTTTTACTCATCAAAATTACGCACAACAATACGTTTTATAACATCGAGTTACCGATGCGTTTACACATTATCAATACACAACCGACTTGTAAATTTCAACTCATATGTCTCCGCTTCAAGTTTAAGAAGGTTCGGGAGCTACCCCAGTAGTAATAGGAGTTGTCGCAGAAAGTCTTTCTCTTTCTTCTTTATCTCAAGTCAGTCTATAGAGGGATGGTACAGAGATAAAGACTTCTTTCACTCTATCTTCTATTTATCCTATATCTGCAGAAGCAATTTTAGGATCATAAGATATTATCGTCTCAAAAATTGCTCATGATATAATACATAAAGCAATTCTTTGAGCGTGAGTTTATCCAATACTCAAATCTCTATTTCTAAGTACTCATGAACGTTGTAGCAATGTTGTTGTTGTTGGAATACGATAGCATAAAAACAACGCAGCGGAAACAGAAATCAAAATCGTATTCAACCAGGATCACAGAATCATGCACACTTTTGTAACTGTAAAATCAAGAGGGTTCAAGACATACCTTTTAAATCTCAGATATGATTTTTTTAGGATGACGAGAGCCCAAAGTAGAACTCCTCTAATGTAATCGCACCCAAGACAACGATCCAGCACCCGTTGATGTAGTATATACCTTTGCTTGAAGTTTTAGCATGTAATACTTAGGGTTTTGAAAGAAATCAGCCGTATACCGAGGGGTGGAAGGAGGGTGATGAAAATTAGGGTTTTGGCAGCCCCTACAACTCAGATCTAGGGTTGTATTTATAGTGCTCCTCATCATTATCCCCTCCCTTGCGGATATTTCACTTTGGTCCTTTATCCTTATTAAGTTTCTAATTAATATACCTTTACTTTGGTATATTAATAAACTTCATTAAGTTTCTAATTAATATACCTTTACTTTGATATATTAATAAACTTAACCCCTCAAGTTTATTTTCGATCTCTTTTAGCTAAATCGTCTCTTGCGTGTAACCCAAAAGGACCCTACTATTTATAGTAATATTACCAACTTGTTATAACAATGAGCATATAACCAACAGTCTCCCACTTGCACTTGTTATAACAACTGTATGGTCTAATATTCCCTAACCTAGTAAGGTGTATGTCATCCAAGACAAGTGCCGTGTTCATCTAATGAAACAGCCCTTAGGCAAGTGATCAAATATTCCTTTGTTCTAAAAGATATCCTTATGAACATCTGACATGGAATCATGTCAGTCTCAGACATTCAATATTATGTTTCACGATAGAGATTTGTGATGACCACAACAAACTGCACTATTGATTCTATATCAATTCAGTCTCGGTACGGCCGTACACTTGCTGTCAGCACCAAATCATCGAAGGGCCCATGGATATCGCTTCTCCTGTTAGGGCAGAAGGAACAAATAAACTTTGACTACACGGATCTCACCTACTCATCATGTCATACCTGGACATTCCCTGTATGGCTGCCAGTTATGGACAACGTTGGAGAAAACCAAGATATAACAGACTACAAGACTAAGAATCAATGCATCTCTGCTTGAAGAATATAAGATATTACCATCTTAGAATTACTCGTGACATGTTCCATGAAGTAATCTCTAAGTACAGGTTACTCCAATACTTAATCCCTATTAAGTACACATGAGAATTAGTGCATCTCTATGCTATGTCCATCTCTATGGACAATTTACTAATTCCTCATGTCAGCCTTGAATCAATACTTACTCCCAAAAGTATGACCGACTGTGGACGTTTTGAATAATAAAATAATTATTCAGGAAGTCAATAAAACATGCAAAATTGGAACACAATGATAAACTAATGAAATGACTGCCTTCATGCATATATTAAGTTCTCCACATAATAATCTTCAAAACAAATAGAGTTTTACATTGCTTAAGTTCCCAACATGTAACGCCAAAACATGTTTTATTATGTAATTATAATAAAAAGGGAAAATTGGTCATTTTACCTTGGAAGGGTAATTTGGTCTTTTGGACAGAAAAGGACTTGTTTTGTAATAATATTTTGAGTCTTGGACTTAAAATGTTATAAAAATCTGAAACTTGAACCGTAGGCTCGTTTGGCTTGTCCGTTTTATCTCAAACTTGAACCGTAGGCTCGTTATGGTCTGAAAAGTTTGGGAAAATTTTTATAATGAGTTTTCGACCCCTCGGGGGCACTGTAGATCGATTCAAATGCCTCGGTGAATAGTAAAATTCATAAAAAGTTAGTAAACGGAAAGTTTATTAACTAGGCATTGTTTATAATGATATTGTATTGAACTCTATTGTATTAGAGTTAATTGGAATGGTTATTAACCTATAATCATTTGAAAATAAATGGAATTATAGGTACGGGACAAAGCCTTACGAAATACATTGGAAGGCAAGGAACGACGAACGCTAGTTGTAGCAATCACCAAGGTGAGTAATCTCACTGTTATTCGTTGTGATATATGTTATATGAGCAGCTGCAGATGAATATGATTTTGGGGGACAAAAATGACAAATTACATGATTTGAAATATGACAAGACTAGATAATCCGTGAGTCTACAATAGACAAGAACGGAGCTGTGAGTCAATATATCTATGTAAACTGTGACGTGACAATACCAGATAAGCCGTGCGTCTATAATAGACAAGAACGGAGCTGTGAGTCAAACTTATATAGACAAGACCGGATAAGCCGTGAGTCATTGCGATGACAAGAACGGAGCCGTGAGTCTAGGCAAAAGCGGGATAAACCCGTGAGCCATATATGATTTTGTGTTGCATGAGAATGCATATTTGATTTTGTATAGAGAATTTTATTCTTATACATGTTATACTTGATTTGATTACTCATTGGGCTTTATAGCTCACGGTTTTATTGATATGTCCCTGCAGGTGAGCGTGATCCCGCCAAGGGAAAAGATAAAGTCCGTGACTGAGGACTTAGTATTTGAAGTGACGACCCGGCTTGAAGAATGTATAATATTTTTATGTATTGTACTTCGTGATACACTTGTACCTGTTGTGTTAACTAATACCCCAATACTTATGATTTTATTGTAAAATATTTGGTTTGGAAAATAAAAATTTTTAAGGGGTGTTTTGTTAATAAGTCGGGTGTTACAAGTTGGTATCAGAGCCGTGGTTTAAGTGAACTAGGTGTCTTAAACTAGATTCCTGGACTTAAACCTTGAGAGAAAAACAGATAAATGGACTGTTAGATATATATAAGTTTGTTATTATAAATGTAATCTAACGGTTTGCTGAAATTTTGAAGTATGAGAAATACACGAAGTAATCCCACTAGTGCGAATTCGCGTGGAACTGCAAGAAGTGGACCAGCTCGGTCACGCGGTTCTGTTGGGCGAAGAGCACCAGCACGGGAACCGGTGGGACAAAATCCACCTGATGTTCGGGCGATAGTGGAAGAAGTGGTTAGGCAAATGATGCCTACGTTAACGAATAACCCCAACCCGAGTGGCAATCCTAACCCGAGTGCCAATCCTAATCCTAGTGAAGAGGCTGCAAAAAGTATTCATGATAGACAGCCGGAAGATGAAAGCCAGGGAGAAAGTCGTGCTAGGGCAATAAAAGAAACACAAGGTGGAGAAGCTTCTACAAAGAAAGTTGGGTGTACTTACAAATCTTTCCTGGGTTGCAAACCAAAGGAATTCTCGGGGACAGATAATCCAGTCCAGGCTATGGAATGGATTATGCATATTGAGAAAGTGTTTCGAGTTAGCAAATGTGCGGATGATGACAAGGTAGAATTTGCCACAAATCAACTCACAAGCAATGCACTACATTGGTGGCAAATTTACTACAAATCATTGGATCTTGATCCAACTCAATCTGTGTCTTGGGAACAATTCAAGATTAAGTTTAATGAAGAGTATTGTTCCGACGTAGCTATAAAGAAACTGGAGGATGAATTCCTGCACATGGAACAGGGTTCCCGATCTGTTCAAGAATACACTCTTAGCTTTCTGGAGAAAGCAAGATTTGCGGAACACCATGTTAGTAGCGAAAAGAGGAAGATTGATATGTATGTCTGGGGGTTGACAACCCGAATCAGAGAAATTGTGCAACCACTGAAACTGCCTACCTTCCGACAAGTGGTGGACCGAGCCACAGAAAGGGAGACAGAATTGAAGCGACAAGATGATGAAAAGAAAGCCATGGAAACAAAGAGAAAGGCGGAAGACCAAGGTTGGACGCCTCAGAAAAAGTCGCAACAAACCGGGTCTAAAGGTAAGGGCCAGAGAGACGAAGGAAAGTGGTGTGAAAAATGCAGAAAAAGGCACTCTGGGAGTTGTCGGGTCAACATTTCATCTGCAAGTTGTCGAAACTGTGGAAAACCGGGGCATGATGCTAGTAACTGTCGGGCGGAACGTAGGTGTTTTCAATGTGGATCTACGGGTCACATTCGCCTGAACTGTCCCGAGTTGAAATCTGGAGCAATCAGTGACAGACCCAGGTTTGATCAGGGCGGAAAGAAAGAGGAAGTGAAGAACCGGGGACGACCAGTGGCCTCACGAGCTTTCCAGATGACCGTGGAGGAAGCCCGTGAGAAGACAGATGTGGTTACAGGTATCTTCACTCTCAATTCCATACCTGTATATGTTATATTTGATCCAGGGGCTACACACTGTTTTGTATCGGAGTCTTTGTTGTCTCGCTTGAATGTACCGTTAACCCCAATGGATGAAAGCTTGGAAGTAGCTATAGCAGACGGTAGATATGTTTGGGTTTCCGAACACCTGGAAGGTTGTCAGCTTAAAATCTACGGGACCGTTTTCCCTATAGATTTGAAGCCGATGACTACCAATGAATTTGGTGTAATTCTGGGTATGGATTGGTTAGCAACAAACTATGCTAATATGGATTGCAGAAATAAAAACATCACAGTATTATCGCCGGATGGAGAATGGATAAAGATTCAGGGTGAACGACCTCGGTTGAGAATGCCAGTTATCTCCTTTGCTCAAGCCCGAAGTTGTATTAGTAAAGGAGGGATGTCTTATTTGGCTTATGTATCGGTGGCTAAACCGATTAAAGTGGGGGTAGCGAATGTGAATGTGGTAAACGAATTCCCAGATGTGTTTCCAGATGAACTTCCAGGGTTGCCACCAGATCGACAGGTTGAGTTCACGATTGAACTGATTCCGGGAGCTGCTCCTGTTGCCCGAGCTCCATACCGTTTAGCACCTTCAGAGATGGTGGAACTGCGAAAGCAACTGGAAGAATTGTTAAACAGGGGTTTCATCAGACCGAGTACATCGCCTTAGGGAGCCCCAATCCTGTTTGTTAAGAAGAAAGATGGGTCGATGCGCATGTGTATTGACTATCGGGAATTAAACAAGATCACAGTGAAGAACAAATATCCGCTACCCAGAATAGATGACCTGTTTGACCAACTACAGGGAGCATCATATTTTTCTAAGATTGACCTGAGGTCGGGTTACCATCAGCTGAAGATTCGAGAATCTGACATTCCGAAGACAGCGTTTCGTACACGATACGGTCATTATGAGTTTTTGGTGATGCCTTTCGGATTAACCAATGCTCCAGCCGTATTCATGGATCTTATGAACCGGGTGTGTCGACCGTTCCTTGATACCTCGGTAATCGTATTTATAGATGATATATTGGTGTATTCGCGAAGTCAAGCCGAACATGAAGTGCACCTGCGACAAGTGTTGGAGTTGCTTCGCCGAGAAAAGCTGTATGCGAAATTCTCCAAGTGTGATTTCTGGCTAAGAGAAGTTCAATTTCTTGGCCATCTAATCAATGCTGAAGGGGTGAAAGTAGATCCAGCAAAGGTTGAAGCCGTGATGAAATGGGAACCGCCTAGAAGTCCCACTGAGGTACGAAGTTTTCTTGGTTTGGCAGGCTATTACAGAAGATTTGTCGAGAATTTCTCCTCGATAGCTGCTCCGTTGACCAAGTTGACCAAGAAAGGTGAAAAGTTCACGTGGGCCGAAAAGCAGCAAGAAGCATTTCAGAAGTTGAAACAAGCTTTATGTGAAGCACCGGTGTTAGCACTACCACAAAGCGGAGAAGAATATGTGATCTACAGTGATGCTTCTAGAGTCGGCCTTGGATGTGTACTAATGCAGAAAGGACGGGTGATAGCTTATGCGTCCCGCCAGTTAAAAGACGCTGAAAAGAAATATCCAGTTCATGACCTGGAATTAGTTGCGGTGATCCTAGCATTGAAGTTGTGGAGGCACTATTTATACGGTGTGAAATTTGTCATTTACACGGATCACAAAAGTCTGAAGTACCTAATCGACCAAAAGGAGCTCAACATGAGACAGCAAAGGTGGATGGATCTACTTAAAGATTTTGACTGTGAAATTCAGTACCACCCTGACAAGGCGAACGTGGTGGCTGATGCTCTAAGCCGAAAAGAAGCTCCTTTGAAAGTTACATCCGCGTGTTTGGGTGTAGCAAGTCGATTACCAGAATTGATTCGCTCGGCACAGGAAGAGGCGTGTAAGCCGGAGAATGTAAAAAGCGAAAGAATGGTTGGATATATGAAGCATCTGGAAGAAAATGCTCAGAAATTAAAGACATTCAGAGGCCGTATATGGGTCCCGAAACAAGGAGAAGCGCGGAATTTGCTTCTAGAAGATGGCCATTTTAGTCGGTATGCAGTTCATCCGGGCAGTACCAAGATGTATCGGACGTTAAAACCGATGTATTGGTGGCCTGGAATGAAGAGAGACATTGGAAGATATGTGGAAAGATGTGTGACGTGTCTGCAAGTTAAGTCAAATCATCAGAAACCGTACGGGGAAATACAACCATTGCCGGTTCCAGAGAAGAAGTGGGACCATATTACCATGGATTTTGTAACAAAGTTGCCGCGGACACCACGAGGTTATGATTCTATATGGGTGATTGTTGATCGATTGACCAAATCGTCATAGTTTATACCATATAAAAAAAAGTACAGGGTAGATCAACTGGCGAAAATCTACATAGATGAGGTGATTTGTCGACATGGATTACCAGCATCGATCGTGTCGGATCGAGACAGCAGATTTACTTCCCATTTTTGGCAGAGTCTTCAAAAGCAATTGGGTACAAAAGTACTTATGAGTACCGCATATCACCCGCAGACCGATGGTCAGAGTAAAAGAACAATCCAGACTTTGGAAGACATGTTGAGAACTTGTGTCATAGATTTCGGTGGAAGCTGGGAAGATCACTTGCCTTTGGTAGAATTCGCGTACAATAACAGTTATCATTCCAGCATTCAGATGGCCCCGTATGAGGCATTGTATGGTGCACCGTGTCGTACTCCGACCTGCTGGACTGAAGTTGGGGAAAAGCCGTTGGCTGGACCCGAAATTGTAGCACAGACGGAAGAAAAGATCAAATTAATACCAGAAAATTTGAAGGTAGCTCAGAATCGACAGAAACAGTATGTGGACAAACGGGTGAAACCGATAGAATTCCAAGTAGGAGATATGGTAATGCTCAAAGTATCCCCTTGGAAAGGCTTAATTCGTTTTGGGAAGAAAGGAAAGCTAAGTCCTCGTTTCATTGGACCTTTCCGTATATCCCAAAGAGTTGGAGCCGTGGCGTATAGATTGGAGTTACCTGATGAACTTCAGGGTATACATGATGTATTTCATGTGTCCCATTTGAGTAAAACTTTGTTTGATAAGTCTCAACATGTACCTCTTGCTGAAATTGAGGTAGTTGAAAAGTTGAGATATCCGGAACAACCCGAGAGGGTGTTAGACCGAAAGGTAAGACAGCTGCGAAACAAGAAGATCAGCATGGTCAAAGTGCTTTGGCGACATCACAGAGGTTCCGACATGACGTGGGAGACCGAAAGTGAAATGAGGGAGAAATACCCTCAACTTTTTGTATGATTTTAGGGACGAAATCTCTTAAAGGAGGGGAGAATTGTAACGCCAAAACATGTTTTATTATGTAATTATAATAAAAAGGGCAAATTGGTCATTTTACCTTGGAAGGGTAATTTGGTCTTTTGGACAGAAAAGGACTTGTTTTGTAATAATATTTTGAGTCTTGGACTTAAAATGTTATAAAAATCTGATTTTGTCATTTAATTTGTAAATTGAGGCAAAAGTTCTAGAAATGCAACTTCAAGGACCAAAATGCAATTTTTGGAGGTATAAAAGGTAGTGTTGAAAAATGTTTTTTATATGTGACCATCATTGAAATAAGAAGAACTGTTTTTATATTATCTAATAAATATTATCAGTTTATTTCAGGTTGCGTGGATTCGAGATTAAAAACGAGAAAAATAAGAAAAAGTGTTTTAAAGCCAAAACAAAGAAAAATATAAAAGAAAATTAAATTAAATCTATTTAAAATGAATTTTTGGAAATATATTTTCTAAATAATTTATTTTATTAGACTTAATTAATTTTATAAATTAAAAATGATTTTTCCTAATTTATTAGAATTTATTTCGGATTTTAAATCATTTTTAATCTAAATAAAACAAAAGAAATCAAAACACGCCAACTATTCAGGAGCCCAATCAGCGATCCAGCCCAAGAAGGAATCCGGCCCAAGCGTCCAGCCCATCCGCATTGATCCAGATCCGAATCCGCATCCGGAAACCCGAACCGTCCGACCTGCTCCATTTGCACTCACGAAAGACCCGCGCTGCAACCCGGACGCGACCCAACTCCACCCGACTCCGATCCGGTACCCTCCAACCCGGCGCACTCACATGTGACACGCGGACTTTACCCGCCCCAGATCCGACCCACTACCCGATCCGGCCGAACCATTTCTCCTCACATCAGGGTCCGCGCGTCGACCCATAATGCGACCCACGTCCCGACCGGCGGTTTTAACCTCAAAATCTTTCATTTTCAATCCCTGAATTTCCGAAAACCTTCAAAAACAACCCAAAACCCTTTAAAATTCATATATAAACCATTTCAACAACATTTCTTTCATTTTCACCACCAAAAATTCACCAAATCCTCTCCAACTTCCACCATCTTATTTCCAACTTCCAAACACTCTCCAAAACACCAAAAACACCAAGAACACACACCAAAAACACCAAGAACACCAATAAAAACACCAAGAACACCAAGAAAAACACCAAGAACACCAAGATCATCACCAAGATTACCAAGATCACCAAACAAGTCAAGATTACCAAGATCATCAAACAAGAACAAATAGAGACACAGTCTATTAGAAATCCAGTCCAACCCTAAGCTAGTTCAGTCAATATATTTGACGAACCTACTTGATAGACCAGTCGTTCCACAGTCCTGTTGTAAACCAGTTCAGTCAATCTATTGACGAACCTACTTGATATATATATATATATATATATATATATATATATATATATATATATATATATATATATATATATATATATATATATATTTATATAATTATAGTCATTTACATTATTTATCGTTTTATGTCTTTTAATTATAGTCATTTATATTATTTATCGCTTTAAGTCATTTAATTACTGCAATTTATATTATTTATATATCTTTCACACAGTAAACGGTGCAAACATTTATTTGTGGCGATCAGATTATATATTTTTATTCTGCAACTCTTATTATTTATTCCGCATTTATCTTTAATATATATATATATATATATTTGTCACACAATAAACGGTGCAAACATTTATTTGTGGTGATCATATTTTATATTTTCAACAATTGGTATCAGAGCTTGTGTGATTTATATTGAAATTTTCGTTGAAAAACTTTTGGTTAGCGTTTATATAAACCTTCCATAAGTGTTTCTTTGAATATTTCATTTTAATATCACTTGTTAAAAATCCTTCTTTTTAAATTAAAATTAAAAATCTTAAAAACATGTCTTCTGCTAATTATTCTAACATGAATTCAGTTTCAATTGCCAACAGCTTAGGATCTGGTTCACGGGCACCCATACTTATACCTGAAGAGTATAATTCGTGGGTTGGCCGTATGAATCTTCATCTTAACTCCATAAGTGAAAATGTTTGGAAATGTGTAGAAGGAACATATACTACTCCAGAGGATTTGTCTACCCTTGCTACAACTCAAGCAACTCTTGATGAAACCGAGAAAAGGTTGAATCTCCAAGCCAAAAAGGAGCTTGTGTCCGGAATTCCCCACAGTATTTTAAGTCAAATGGATGACATAATACTGTTGACTGCGAATCAAATTTGGGAAAACTTAAAAAACCGTTTTTGTGGAAATCAAAGAATTATTGGAAATAAAAGAACATCTGTTTTAAATGAATTTGATAATTTCAAGATGCTATCATCAGAAACCATCCATGATGCACATGATAGGTTCAATTTTATCATGGTAAAATTGAATAACTTGGGCATCAAAAAGACACAGCACGAGATCAATCTCAAATTTCTAAACAATCTTTACGAAAGCTGGAAGATGGTTAAACTCATCATTCAGGGAAATCCTGCCATTCATACGGAAACTCTATACAATTTGTACGGAGAACTTCAATCGTATGAATCCTCGATTGACCCACCAACCTCTACAGCTTTTGGAGGACCACTTGCTCTCGTTTCCACATCAAACCAAAACCAAACACTTTTTCATGAACAAAACCCCAATCATTTTAATCAAACATCTTTTCAAAATCAATCATTTTTGAACAATTCTTTTGATCAAACTGATTTAAATGATGAAGCAGACTACCAACAATTGTGTGCTTTGGTTGCAAATACAAATCTCCAAAGATTTATTCCAAATTACGGTCAATCGAATTTTAAACCAAATTTTCAAAACCGAGCACAATTTGGACAAAATAATTCCGGATTTCAACCAAGACCACAATTTGGTCAAAACAACCAAGGTTTTCAACCAAGACCTCATTTTGGACAAAATTCGCAAAGACCCTCTTTCCAAAATAACTCAAACCAGGGATTTCAAAACAATCCCAACTCAAATCATCAAAACAATAACCAAAACAACGGTCTTCAAAACCAAAACCGGGGATTCCAAAATCAAGGATACAATAATCAAAATAATGGTTTTTCAAACAACCAAAATCTTGGATTCCAACAAAACTCCTCCCAAACTTCCCAACAAATCCAAACTCAAGCACCGGAACGACTTCCAATCAAAAGTCAAAAGGAAGAAAATGATGAAGAAGTGATTATTTGTCACTGTTGAAATGCAAGAGTTGGATCGTGATTCAAAATGCGGAATAATATAAATAAACAAGATCAAAAGCAGACGATATGAAGAACTGATGTTGAATGATTAACAATGCAACTCAAGAACAATTCAATGAGAACTATTATGTATGAGCGCCGTAAAGAGATTACAAAAGTTAACCCTAACAGGGTCACGAATAAGCTATATAAACAAAACTAAGTATGGAATGACAGACCCATTCCATAACCGATAGCTAAAGAGTAGGCTACAAATCAGGCAACAGATCCGATTAGCATATTTGACTCAATCTTCATTAATGACTCAACAATCTCCCCCTTTGAGTTAAAAATGCGCTTTCTCATCATTCTTCAAGTTTTACTTCGCTTGTTTGTCTGTCAAACACCTTCGGAATGATTGCCAGGATCCTTTTTCGGAATTCAATGTACCACCTCAACATGTCATTGACGCAGGTTTTATCTTCAGTGGTGTTGGAAGGCAGTTTGTTGATGATGTGAAGAATATGTTCCAACACTGGAGTCCTGTAAAGATGTTTGTCTAAAAGAAAGAATATTCTTTTAACATTCTCGAGACCTTCCTTTGAATTATATGCCACGCTCCAGTTTGAGTTGGCAATTTTTCCGATTTTACGCTTGCCCAGATTCTTGGGAGGAGGACGTCTCACAGTTAAAGGAGCTTTATCCAGAACACCAGCAACTTCAACATCGAGCTTTGCCACTTCAAGGATGTAGAATCCAATCATTCTTTTGACATGATTAAAAATAGGATAATACTTTTGTTCTCTTGACAAGATGTTGAACAAAGATATCCAGTCGAATGGATTCATGAAGGGTAGATCAGCAAGGGAGAATTCCATCTTCTCTTTATCATCCCCTCTGAAAGCTAAAAGTCTTGAGTTTATGAAGGGAAGAGTGACCTCAGGAAGACGGGGAGTAAGCTGTACAATCTTCTTCAAACTCCAGGTTAAATGCTGAGGACGTGCATTCTTCAGATAGAAAGTGAATAACAAATCATTCACTTCCGAACTGGAAAGACGAGTGTCTTTAAGTTCCTCAAATCCTCGGAACAGGAGAGCTTTTGCAGTCATCGGAAAATCAAACTGCGAGTTTACATCATTGCTTGTGTTGTACGAGGCTATTGGTTGAAGCCAGTTCTCCACAGGCTCAGTAATTGCTTCCATTTTCATTCTTTTGTAGTGCCATGGAGGAAACAAAGACATTTGAGTTTGAAGAAGTAACTCAGCCTCTCTTTTGGCAGCTTCCTCAGCATCAAGCTTCCGAGTTAGGTTGAGAATTTCATCAACTTTCGTTTCCCTGACCGATTTGGTGGCGTTCTGATTCGATTCATCTTCTTCCACAATTTTCTTGCCTTTGTCTTTAGATGGACCAGTGACTCCTTCAGCATTTTTGTTTGATGCAATCGGAGTGTCTTTCTTTGGAGACTCCTGGTTGAATGTACTTTCTTCATGTATGTCGTCTCCCCCTTGTTTCGGAGAGGCAACACCTTCCGAAACACCCTTTAATGCGGCAAGAAGATTGAAGACAGGATGAAGCTTGAGGGTCAGATGTCGGCGCACCTGAGGGTTGAGAATCGGATCAGAGTCTTCAACAATCCTATGAAGAAAGGAGTCAATTTCCGATACACCACTTCGAATAGCTTTGTTCTGTGACAAGGCCGATGCGAGAATAGCAGACTGGTGACGGAGATCGGTCTTTAGGAGCTGAATTTTAGTCTCTTTGGCCGCTAATTTATCCATCAAATAATTTTCTGATGCCAAATCTGCCCTCAGTTGATCAACCTTTGTATCCATAGAAGATACCCATTCGGAATATTGCTGCTTCAATTCCGAACGTAAGGTTGAAAGGGCCTCTTTTTCAGTCTTCAAAGAGGTACTGAAGCTGGAAATGACCTGTTGCATATTTTGATTGTTCCGATCATGAGCATCTCGGAAATCTTGAGTAAATTTGAGAACATCTTTTTCAAGTCTGCCAATAGATGTAGTTGAATCTCGCATTTGGACTTCCGATTTCTCAATAAGAAAGGTGATTTTACCCATGAGATTGACATTTTCGTTGACCAAGGTTTCCACCGAATCTTTGTGATCTTTTAACTGGGATTGCCAAACGGAGGCAGAGGGAGTCGCCTGGGATTGGAGAAGTAAATCGATTTTGGCAGAGATTTCCGATAGCTGATCAGACGACATCGGAACAGAGGAACTTGGAGTCTTTAGTTTCACATTTGATGGAGATTCAAGAAAATCGGAAAGATCATCCTGATCATCATTAACCAGGATATCTTCATCTTCATCAATGTCGGTAGGAGGGTTGTTTAGAGGGGAATGAGGAATAGAAGTTTGTTTTGGTGATAAAGATGGAGACTTTTGAGTGTTTGTAGGTCGGAGTGGTGAATGTTCAGGTGTAGATTGTGGACTTGAATGAGGAGTTGTTTTTGGGGTGGGGTCATGAGGCGGTGATTGGGCAGGAGAAGAAGGTTTGGGAGATGGAACGTCGTCGAGGTTGTCAGCGATCGGAACATCTCGCGGAGGGGTCGGAATTGGATGAGATTCGGAGAGTTCGTTTTCCGAATCATAGGACTGAACAAACTTTCGGAGTCTTCTTGGTCGTTTGTGTTGTTTCTCCGTGTCAGATACAGCTGTTTTGCCCTTTCGTTTGACATTTTTCTTTGGATTTTCAAGTCTGTCAAAGGCGACTTGATGAGTTGGATCAACAGCACGAATTCCGGATGGAGGTATTTGTCGATATGCAGCGATGCAGTGCACACCATTCGGAACGCGGTCCAACATTGTGATCGGAATGGATCCGATGAAATCAAAATCCTCCGATTTTGTGGTTGCAAACTGTGTGGTTGAGAGAGTCGGAATGACCGCCAAGACAGAATCGGTCATGATATGGAGATGATGTTGCTCAATGGCCCTTTTTACCACAATGGTCCAAAATCGAGCACAAGAGATTTCAGAGTGTCGATTTTTGTAGTTCACGCTCTCTACAAATTGGCTCCAAAGAATGGACCCGTAATCCAGGTTGATATCATGATAGAGGCCATAGAATAAAGAGTAGAAAAGCTTACTTGCACTGTCTGTGCCTGTCGTACGTTCAGAGAAGCTCTTGAACAATATAGTGAAAAGGAAATTCCACAGAGGCGGTAGGCTCTTCTTTGTGAACTTCGATAGTTGTGTGATATCACCTTTGTAGCCTAGTTGATAGAACAACCGTGGAAGAGTAGAAGGCGAAAGGGATTCAGGGTCAATAAGATCGGTTTGATCAGCAAACCCTAGCAATTTCCCAAATCGAGACTTGGAAATGCGTGTCTTGATTGAACCAACCTCAAACGTAACAACATCGTCAGCCTTGTTGTAGAATGCAGAGGAGTATGCAGATGAGAGATACATGATTGGAACCTCCTCTGAAGCAGTTAGGGCTTTGCTAATCCTCGAGAATTTGAGACATTCAATCATCGGCTGAAGAGCTTCATTATACTTCGATGAGTGAAGATCAATAATCATGTTCTGATTTTGTTTGATCTTCAACATTAGAGAAGAGGAAGTATTGTCATTTGCTGAGGATGAGCCAGCCATTTGAGAGTTCTTGAATGTACGGGAGAGAAAGAGGGTTTTGAAGATGAAGAGTTCTATGCGTGAGAGATGAAGAGCGGAGAAACGTGAAGAATGAGCCAAATACCTTTTAAATATCCTTTGAGGAGATTTGAAAAAGGAAACCCCGCTTCAGCCGATTACGTTTCCCAAGAATCACGCCGTATCATTATGAGTAACCCCCAAAAGTCGCATTGCAGGCGCGTGAATAGCGACAAAGTAGCTCCTGCACAGATGACGTTGAACCGTTTTTTTTTTTTTTTTTTTTTTTTTTTTTGAAGAACTGATAAATAAAAATTGCCAGTTCATCGATAGAATCCTTAGGAAAAGAAAATCAACCAGAGTTAGAAAAAAAATCAAATAATGATTTTCGTGCAAGAGTGTGTCAAAGAAAAAGAAGAAAATCAAGGATTATTTGGTTGTCTGTGATGTCAAAATGACATAAAACTGATTGATCCCGGGCAAAGATCTCTTCCTTCGAAATCAAGAGAGATTCAGAAGTGTTCATGTGGTATACCGTTGAATGACGATCAATTGATTGATAAGAATCATTGAAAGGTTTCTTTTAAGATATGAAGTGAATGGGTTGGGTTGAACTGTCTTTCGGATTCCGAAAACGTGAGAAATGCTCGGAATCGGAAGACAGTACTTGTCTGACCGGAGTAGACAAGAAGACAAGTAAGGATTAGAAGAATTTTGTGTGACTTGGTAATTGTGTTTTAAAAAAAAAACTGGATCTTTTTGGATAGAAATTACTTGGGTATAGTAGATTTCATAAAGAACACGCAAAAGTGAAAAAAAAATGGGATTCCCTTTAAAGTTTTCGTCAATTCCTTGATGGTATCGGATTTTTGGGTTTCATTCGGAATGATGGTAAAAACAATTCCGAAATCATGAACACAGAGTTTGTGTAACCATCAGTTTTCAGTGGTAATGCTGAAGACCTTCATAAGGGTTACAGTTACATGTAAGTGTAGTGAATATGGAGAAATAATAGAAAGGGCAAGAGAGGTTGATGAGTCTCACAGCGCCCCATGGTAAAAATGAGTTGCGATCTTTGACTAGAATTTCCGAAATCATATATTGAAACGGGTTGAGATTTCAATAATCATGGATATTCGTTTTTGGTACTTAGAAAATAGGATAAGAAGAAACCCATCAATTCAAAATAGTTACAAAACAAATATTCTCGCTAAAGAATGCTGACAAGGACTTGGCCATCATGAGAAAACATTTAATGCTTGGCGAAAAGGAAGGAAAACGTCCAGTCAGTTGCTAATCGGCCGTCGCTGCTTTTATGACACATAATAATGACAGCAGGCTGCATCATTACTAAAAAAAATAATTAAATATCCACAATTGGAAGCTTAACCGGTGTCATATCTGCCTATAAAAAGGAACCATTGTTAGTAGAAAACACGCACATTCCAAAAAGAGAAATTACCATCAAAAGAGATATCTCATGGCACTTCGTCCCTACAGACGTCATGACAAAGTTAAGGTCAAGATGCAGGAAGGCGACTACTCAGGTGGCATCTATGGCGGGGTTGTCACGAGAGTTTGGAATCACCAATATGAGGTGAGGATGACCACTCTCAACAATGGCGAGGTTGGTGGACCACTGACCGTTCAAACAAGCCATCCCTTTCTGCAGCCTGTCCCACCAAGAATTTTGGTGGAGTTTAAACAGTTTGACCTCGTTGAGGTCTGGCACAGGAGGGGGTGGTGGCCGGCGGTGATCATGCGGACCACTCCCCACAACCAGTTCCATGTGGGACTGGCTGATGGAAGTCGGCTTTTTGTCGACGAGAGTGAGCTGCGCCTCTACCAAGCTTTCCATCCCGGTGATCCCCCCATGTGGCATTATTACAAGCTATAGGTTGAAGTTGTTTTTATTTTGCCTTTTGATGTAACAACCTTTGTTCCTATAGCTTAAATAAAAGTTAGTTTCTTGGTGTTTTCTGATTGCTGATGGACTTCTTTATCTGCATTCGCATGGATACGGACCAAAAAAAATGAAAATAACAGACGATAAAATGAACAAAAACAAACACAAAAACAAAACAAAAGAAATAATAAAATAATGTTTTTGATATTTTGAAGTATATATAAAACAAAACAAAAGAAATGAGATAAAAATGTTTTTGATATTTTGAAGTATATATAAAACAAAACAAAAGAAATAATAAAAAAAAATAAAAATAAAAACATAGTTTCAGAAAGGATACATGCATTCCGAATCATTGTTTTCCAAATTCTGATTCCGAGACATTCCGAAATTCGGAACCAATCGGAATTTCAGTTAGAGATCGGAACGGATTCAGCTTCCATCATTCCGAGACCTTGAAGAAATCTGTCGAATGCTAGTTCAGGAAGGGCCTTTGTAAAGATATCTGCAAGTTGATCATTTGAGCGGACGAAATGAATCTCGATGTTGCCATCTTCAACATGATCTTTGATAAAGTGATATCTAAGTGCAATGTGTTTAGTCTTTGAGTGTTGTACTGGATTGTGACAGATCCGAATTGCACTTTCGGAATCACAGTAAAGAGGAATACGTTTCATATTAACTCCATAATCTCTCAGTTGATTTTGAATCCAGATTATCTGAGAGGTACATGAAGCGGCAGCAATGTATTCAGCTTCAGCTGTTGAGAGGGACACGCAAGTTTGTTTCCTTGATTGCCAGCTTACGAGTTTGCCATCAAGAAGTTGACATCCTCCTGAAGTGCTTTTGCGATCTAATCCACAACCACCAAGATCAGCATCGGAAAATGCTTGAACAAAGAAACCAGATCCTGAAGGATACCATAGCCCAAGAGAGGTTGATCTTTTGAGATATCGGAATATATTCTTCACAGCATTGTGGTGTGGCTCTCTAGGATTTGCCTGAAATCTTGCGCAGTAACAAACCGCAAACATAATGTCAGGTCTGCTTGAAGTGAGATAGAGAAGTGAACCTATCATTTGACGATAAAGAGTGATATCTGCTGCAGGTTTGTCTAGTGAAGGAGTGAGTTTTGTTCCGAAAGCCATCGGAACTTTGACTTTAGAATCTCCCTTCATTCCGAATTTCTCTAAGAGAGACTTGGTATAAGCTTCCTGATTGATGAATATGCCTTCTGAGCTTTGTTTGATGTTGAGACCTAGAAAGAAATTGATTTTGCCCATAGAGCTCATTTCAAATTTTGTCTCCATCAGTTTTCGGAATTCAGCTGTTACGCTTGGGTGAGTAGATCCGAAAATGATGTCATCAACATAAATTTGAACAATCATCAGGTGACCTCCTTCCTTTTTCCGAAAGAAAGTTGGGTCGACAGATCCTTGCTTGAATTTGGATTGCTTAAGGAACCTAGTTAAAGTTTCATACCAAGCTCTTGGAGCTTGTTTCAGGCCGTAAACAGCTTTGTCTAATACGTAGCAATGATCAGGATGTTTACTGCTCACAAAACCTGGTGGTTGTTCAACATAGACTGTCTCTTCTAATTCTCCATTCAGAAAAGCGCACTTGACATCCATCTGATAGACCTCGAACCCTTTATGTGCTGCATAAGCAAGAAAAATCCGAACGGATTCAAGTCTGGCTACTGGTGCAAAAGTTTCTTCATAATCAATTCCTTCTTCCTGACAGTACCCTTTGACAACCAGTCTTGCTTTGTTTCGTATGACATTCCCTTCTTTATCCAACTTGTTTCGAAAGACCCATTTCATTCCGAGAACGGATGCGTTTTTCGGTGTCGGAACCAATCGCCACACTCTGTTGCGTTCAAATTCGTTTAACTCATCTTGCATAGCTTGAACCCAGTCAGCATGATCAAGTGCTATTTTAACTGTTTTAGGTTCAACCTTGGAGATAAATGAATGAAACATGCAAAATTCCACTTTAGAAAATAATGCGGCTTGCTTTTCTTTAGCTTGAGCTCGAGTAAGAACACCAGCAGAAGTCGTTCCGATGATTTGAGATTTTGGATGATCTCTTGTCCATTTTATCATTGGAGGATAATTTGAATCATATTCAGGATTAATTTCTGAAATGATTTCTTCTGCTTCCGAATGTACCTCTGACTGTGTGTCAAGGTCATTATTTTCAAAGTCATTCTCCCCCTGGAAGGTTGCATCGTTTCTATCATCAGGATGATCTTGTTCAACTGGGAGAGTGGTTGATTCGGACTCAAGAGTCATATGCTCCCCTTGAATAGTTGATGAACTCTCCCCCTGGATTGGTGCATATGCAATAGGAGTTGGACTCTCCCCCTGGATTGGTGCATCAGTAATGGGAGTTGGAGCAATGTTCGGAATCGGAACATCAGAGGAGTGTTCTTGTGGAGATTCGTTTTCACTAACTGTATTTTCTATAAGCTTCAACAATTCATCGCCTTGGTTATCTTTTGCATTTGCTTCTGACGTTTTTGCGATTTCTTGGTCATCAAACAAATTCAGAAATTCCTCATATAGATCCAGAAGAGGAATTGTAGACGTATTGGATTCAGGAAAGATTTCTTCAGACTTGATACTAACGTGCTTTGCTCTGGAATTGTATCTATCATCAAAGGTGATGTAGTATGTTTCTTCAATCTTTCGAGATCGTTTGTTCAGAACACGATAGGCTTTTGAGGTAAGAGAGTAGCCCAGAAAAATGCCTTCATCAGCTTTTTCGTCCCATTTAACTCGTTTTTCTTTCGAGTTAAAAATGAAGCACTTGGATCCAAAAACATGAAAGAACTTCACATTCGGTTTTCTCTTGTTGAGAATCTCATAGGGAGTGAGATTGAATCGTTTCGTAATGTTCGATCGGTTCTGAGTGTAACAAGCAGTTGCGATGGCGTCGGCCCAGAAATATAAAGGAAGTTTTGCGAAAGAGAGCATGGTTCGAGCAGCTTCACACAAAGAACGATTCCGTCTTTCTACAACACCATTTTGTTGAGGAGTGTAAGGGGCAGAGAAGTTATGCGTGATTCCTTTATTGACGAGAAAATCATCTAGAACTTTATTTTTGAATTCTGTCCCATTATCACTTCGTATCATTCGAACTTGTTTTCGGAGAAGGATTTCGATCTGCTTGATAAAGTTAATCATGTTGATTGCCGCTTCAGATTTTTGCTTGAGGAAGAACACCCATGTGAAACGAGAGAAGTCATCCACCACAACCAGAATGTATTTGTTATGAGCGACGCTTTCGATGGCAGATGGACCACAAAGATCAATATGCAAGAGTTCCAGAGGTTCGATGATCTTTGTGTTGATGATTGTAGAGTGGCTCTTCCGATTTTGTTTTCCTAGCTCGCATGCGTCACAGAGTCGGTCTTTGTCGTACTTGAGTAGCGGTAATCCACGCACAAGATCACCAGGTACCAGTTTATTAATGTCACGAAAGTTCATGTGAGACAACCGCCTGTGCCAGAGCCAACTATCATCATTCGTAGCTTTAGTGAGTAGGCAAATAGCAGGTTTTCCTTGAATAGGTCTCATATCCAAGGGAAACAACTCTCCTTTTCTCTTTGACTTCAATATAATCTTTTTGGATTCTTTCTCAATCAGTTCGGAACCTTCTTCATCAAATGAGACTTTAAGACCAGTTCCGACAACCAGTTGTGAGACACTGATCAAGTTGTGCTGAAGTCCTTCCACATATGCCACTTTGCGTATCGAAATTTCACCATTTGTGATCATGCCATATCCTTTGATGTTGCCTGTTGCATTGTTCCCATAACTGACTTTTCCTCCATTTGACAGTGAGCGATATTCTCTTAATTCCTCCTTCCTTCCAGTCATATGACGTGAACAGCCGCTGTCAATGTACCATTCCGGATCATACTGTTCGTCACGTAGAACCTGCACAAGTTAGAGAGATTTAGGAACCCAAACCAGTGTGGGCCCATGTGAGAATTTTCTTGCGATAGGAAAAGTGCACGATTTTTCAACCCAAAAAGATTTTCTCACAGATGATACATTTTTCTTATTTTCAATTCGGAACACTTTTATTTTTGTGGGTTGCCATTGTTGTTTATCAAAACGAAATTTCTTAGGAGTAACTGTGTTCGAAACTTGATAATAATGAGTTTTCTGAGTGTGAGAACTAGAAAAAGAATTTTGATTTTTAACCGATTGAAGAGAGGGTTTTGTTTTGGAAGCAACAGTAGGATAAATCTTGTGGATTTTAAGATCCTGAGTGGTTTCAGGATAGAGTTTTCCCTTCCCTTTTGAATCCATTGAACTGGGAACACGTGTAGGAGTCTTTGTTGTTGTTGTTGAGACAGATGGTTTAGGTACTGGTTTTGGTTTTGGAGTGGGCTCAACTTTCCGACTAGGAATTGGGTTGGCTTTCTGGGTTGGGTTTGAGTTATTTTTGTTTCTCCAGAACTGTTTTCTCTCTTTCAGATTCTTTTTATACCTGGCATTCATTTGTTTCCTTTTGGCAATTAGCTCTTCAGGAGACTTATGAACACAAGATGTTGAGCCGTGATTGGAGTCAGATTTGAAAGTATTCGTTTTAGAGTTCGGAGAAATAGGTTTCAAGTTCTTTGCACCCCATGAGCCATTTTGAGAAACAGGAATATTACAGTTCAATGAACCAGAAATATAATTGCCACGAGACTTCCACGAGGTCATTTCGGAAAGACCTTTAGTCTCATCTGAGTTGTCAATTGGTTCCGACCAAAAGAAAGAATCACAAACATCAGAATTATCGTTATCGACTAGGACTTTGAGTTCAGTTACATCTTTTGTATTTAAGCCTGGTTTAACAAAAACTTGATTTGGTACAGTTTGAATTTTTGGAAAAACAGTAGCTTGTTCGGTTAAAGTGTGTGATTTTTCACTTTCAACAATTCTCGCAAAAGTAACTGAATTTTCAGAAATGAGATTTTTCTTAATTTCAGTAGAGTTTGATACGAATTCCGAACAATCAATTTCATCCTCAACAGATATTTCACTCATATCGCTTTCATCAAAGTCAGAAATATTCTCATTAATAAGAATATTATCGGAATTTAGTTTAGAGCATAGTGAATGAAAATTCTTTAGAGTTGCTGTTTTAATTTCCTCGTGATCATTTTCTGAAAAATATTCTTTGACCATACTTTTATGTTCTTTGGACTGTATATAGCTTTCAATTTTATCAAGTCCAATTCGATAAGCTTCCGAAACCTCATCAGATGAAACAATGGTTTCACACCTATGACATTCTGCATCAATTTCATCCTCTTTCAACTCAAGAAAGGGCAAAATCATTTTGTGTAAACCCCTGCCTATGTCACAATCAAGATGTAATTGAGTAATATTATTGTAAAGACGTTTAGCAATTAAACAAAAAATGTTTCTCTGTTTGACAAGAACTAAATTATCTCGTTTGACATAAATAATATCATCTCGTGCTTTAACTAACTCACTATCCAACGCCTCGATTCTCATACGTCTCTCCTCATTCTTATTCGATATCCTGCTCAATTGATCATTTAGGTTAGAATTACTTAGACGTGTTCTTTTTAAGCTATCGCTCAAACTGGAAACGGTAAATCTAAGATCATCTAATTCTGCATCATAACTAGAAGAGCAAATATTTAAAGATTTAAGGATAGAGCGTACCTTTTTGACCACAGCCTCACATTCTTCAACTTGTTCATGTATAGGCTTTGCAGCAAAGCAGTTTGCTGAGGCAGGACATCCATCGGTAGAATAACCTTTGCTTTCGGAATGATCAGCTTTCACCATCAGACATCGACCATGTGTTGGATTCCTTACCTCCTCATCTTCCGAATCCGTTGACCAGATTTCAACGGCGCCAAACTCGCTGTCTTCTTTCACCACAAAAGCTGCCTTGGTAGATGAAGCATCGTTCTTTTTCAGCTCTGCAATCTTCTTTGCATAATAAGCTTCATCTTTCACCTGCTCCTTCTTCTCAGCTTGTTTTCGGAGCAAACAGTCTTTCACAAAGTGATTCTTGCCGTTACAGTAATGACAATCATATCCTGAGTCGCCTGCTAGTTTCTTCTCTTCATCATTCTTCTTTTTCTGACTTTCTTCCACAGTCTTTTCAGCATGGAAACCTCCTTGTCGATTCCGGTTTTTGAATTTGGAGAAGTTTTTCTTGAAGAACTTCTTGGGATTTGATACCATCAAAGCTTTGTCTTCTCTGGTCAAATCGTCATCGGAAAAGTCAGATTCGGAATCAATTTCGGCCGTTTTCTTTCCAGCAGCGACCAGTGCAAGGGAGCCAAGACTGGTAGTTGCTTTGGCTTCCGAAATGATTTCCTTTTCATGGGATTTCAGAATTCCCACAACCTTAGCCAAAGTGTAAGTTTTGAACTGTTCATGGGCTTTTATTGTTGAAACAATAGCCTTCCATTCGGAACGAAGACCATCAAGAAAGGTGACCTTTTGCTCAATGACAGTTCGAGCCAGATTGTATTTTAATAATCGACTTAGAAGATGATTATATCGATTAAAGGTCTGGGTCAGAGTTTCTTCCGAACCTTGTACAAAAAACCCGAAATCGGAAAGAAGAGTGGTTTGAATAGAGTGCTCAAGGTCAGCATCTCCAGAATATAATTCTTTAAGTCGATCCCAGATCTCTTTAGCTGTTTGGCATGAACTAACTAGACGAAGAGTATCTGCTTGAAGAGCAAACCTGATAATTCTAAATGCTTTAATGTTGCACATCAGTTTATCTTTTTCGTCTTGAGGAATGTTTGTGTGAGAGACAAGCAAGTTGTTGTACTCTTTTAGGGTTTTGATAGCCCTTCTTGTGGCTGCATGGACATGAGTTTCTTCTGTAATAGCTTGCCAGATCGTTGCACCATGTTCTTCAATGCCAAGAACATAATCTTCAAAGTGTAACGCCCAGACTTCATACTCTTGAGTGAATAGAATTGGAGTCCTGGTAGTGGATCCAATACTGCTTGAAAGATTAAAAGACTGAGTATGTGAGTCGTCAAAAGCCATTGATACATGTTTACTAGTAAGAATCAGAAGTGTAAGTTCGAATCAAAAGAAGAATCGAACGTGAGAGATCAAATTTTGATAATCAAAATCGATTGAAACGATGAGAAAAATCAAAACAGATCCGTTAATAACACTAACTCCCGCTCTGATACCAATTGTTGAAATGCAAGAGTTGGATCGTGATTCAAAATGCGGAATAATATAAATAAACAAGATCAAAAGCAGACGATATGAAGAACTGATGTTGAATGATTAACAATGCAACTCAAGAACAATTCAATGAGAACTATTCTGTATGAGCGCCGTAAAGAGATTACAAAAGTTAACCCTAACAGGGTCACGAATAAGCTATATAAACAAAACTAAGTATGGAATGACAGACCCATTCCATAACCGATAGCTAAAGAGTAGGCTACAAATCAGGCAACAGATCCGATTAGCATATTTGACTCAATCTTCATTAATGACTCAACAGTCACAATTGTAAAGGAACTAATCACTACGCAAGAGAGTGCCGAGCCAAAAACAAGACAAAAATCAAAGACTCGGCGTACTACGCTCAAAAATCTGATGAGTTAAAGAAAAAGGAAAACCAAGAAAACCAAAGAGCTTTGATGGCAATCCACGAACCAAATGTGGAATACTGGCCAACCTCTGAAGACGAAGCAGAAAATGAACCGACACAATCCAACTTCTGCTTCGTAGTTGGTACAACTTCAAGAGCTCCAAATGTCATAGAACAGGTATGGTCTATGATCTCTGAACTCGGTTTTTCTAAAATACTTTTTGAGTCCCATATATCCAAAATTGAGAAAAGTTTAGAAGCTGATCTCAAGAAATACCATGACACAGTGGTTAATTCTGAAATCTCCAAATGTGAGTTACAAACCCTACAACTCAAATTTGCAGAATTAACCAGAACAAGGACCAAATTAGAAAGAGACGTTGAAAGAAAATCAGAAGATTACAATCACGTCTTTGAACAATTAAATCAATCTCTAATTCAGAAAAAGGAATTGGAATTAAAAAGTCAATCAGTCATTTCTTTTGAAACAAAAGATGTTTTAGAAATGGAAATCATTCAGTTAACACAAAACTTTCAAGAGTCAACTGAAAAACACAAAATCTTAAATGAAAAACTGACTGATTCTTTAAACCAAATCACTTTTCTTGAATCTGAAAACAAAAGATTGATACGGAATGTGGAATCTATCAAAATTGCCAGAAAACTCAGTGATGATATTTTCACCAAGGCAAACACCTTGGGTACTGGAAAATTTGATACGAGTTACAGACCAGGAATTGGTAGAGAAACCTTTGAAAAAGAACTAGAAAATCAAGAAAACATGATAATTTGTGAAAACTCTGAATCAACTCTACCAGATCTTTTCACATCTGTTAATGAGGAAGATTCAGATGATGAAACAGTTATCAACTGTAGCCCAGGTGATACTGCTTTCACTGTTTCCAAAAAGTCTTTCAAAAGAGTCTTAAATTCTGAAACAGACTCAGCTAGTTCTTTAACTCACCAAATCAAACATACCAACGAAACCACCAAATCAAAAAACTTTTTGAATGGAGAAAATTCCTTTTACGAGGTTGGTAGTACTTCTGTACCAACTGCTTTTCCTACAATGAGTTCATCAATTGTTGGAAAAACTAGTCCGGGACAAAAATACTCCAAGAAACAACAAATAAGCAAAAAACCCATTCAAGTCATCAAAACCCCACTTGTCAAGCCAAAAGTTTTTGAAAACCAACCAAAGAAACCAGTTAAACCCTACGTCATACCTCATAAACAGGTTTCCAAACAAAAACCAAAACCTCTTCAAAAACCTTTTCATAACCGTTCATCATACCCCAGATATGAAGAAAACTTTTCAAATCAATTTTCACATCTAGGATATCGTTCACCAAATCACAGATCTTATCAACTCACATGTTATCAAAAACAAATCATATTTTGGGAAAACTTGATAAATCAAATCAAACCTCAACCATTCTATCCCAATAAACCAAAGTCATTGAATAACAAACCCAAAATAGCAAAAGCTAACAAATCAGGACCCATTCAGATCTGGGTACCTAAAATTTCTGTCTAATTGTAGGGATCTAATGCTGGAGAACCCAAGGATGATACATGGTACATTGATAGTGGCTGCTCCAAGCATATGACAGGAAACAGAAACTACCTTCGTGACTTCAGACCCACCCAAACCAATCAAGACGTTACCTTTGGCAACAACATGACGGCGAAAATCAAAGGTTATGGAAACATAACTAATGGTAACTTCACCATAAAGAAAGTTGCTTATGTTGATGACCTGAAACACAACCTCATCAGTGTTTCTCAACTCTGCGATAATGATCTTGAAATCCTATTTACCAAACAAAGAAGCTTGATCATGGACGCCAACACCAAAGAAATCATTGTTGATTCACACCGTGCCGGAAATATGTATCCATTAGACATGGATCTTATTTATGGTAAACCCGATATTTGTCTGCTATCCAAAGCCCCAGCAGATATTAGTTGGTTATGGCACCGCCGCCTTTCCCATCTAAATTTCGGGTACATCAACAAATTGATCGGCGATGATCTAGTTCGAGGACTGCCACTTCTGAAGCTCGACAATGAAACTCTTTGTGCCGCTTGTGAAAAGGGAAAACTTTCCAAATCCTCTCACAAAAGCATTACAGAATCTAGTGTATCCGAACCACTAGAATTGCTGCACATAGACCTCTGTGGCCCCGCCAAAATCCAAACAATACAAGGGAAGAAGTATGTCCTTGTCATAGTTGATGGCTTCACTCGATTTACATGGGTCTTTTTCTTAAGACTAAAATCAGAAGCACCAGAAGAGATGATCAACTTTATAAAACAGATCGAACTAAAGCTCAAACGACCAGTTCGAAGAATCCGAAGTGATAATGGTTTAGAGTTCAAAAACATAACTCTAGACTCATTTCTCAAAAACAAAGGCATCGAACACAACTTCTCAGCCCCTTACACTCCTCAATAAAACGACGTTGTTGAAAGAAGGAACCGAACTCTGTGCGAAGCTGCAAGATCAATGCTCATCTTTGCTGATCTGCCACAATACTTCTGGGCAGAAGCAATTGCCACAGCTTGCTACACACAAAATCGCTCCTTAATTCACAAAAATCTTCATAAAACACCATATGAAGTCATTAACAACAGAAAACCAAATATCAAATTTTTTCATATTTTTGGTTGTCGATGCTTCATAAAGAATAATAAAGACCACCTTTCAAAATTTGAATCAAGGTCGGACGAAGGAATTTTCCTTGGTTACTCATTTTCTTCAGCTGCTTATCGAGTACTGAACAAACGTACAAGAGTAATTGAAGAAAGTACCGATGTCCACTTCGATGAATTTTATGTCAGAAAATTGGATCGTGAACATTTTGGTTCACAAATGATAGATAATATTTTTCAAAATCCAATTCCACAAACACCATCTCCTGACATAGGCATTGAAGTTGATATTGATTTACTTTTTGAACAACCTAAAACTGCTTATAATTCTGAAATTCTAACTACTCAAATTGATCCTACAGGAACACCCACTGAAGGAACTCCACAAAGAAACAGAAATGTTGCAGATCAAGTTGAGGGGGAACCACAAACACATACTTCCTCATTAGAACAAACACCAAATCCTCCTTTAACCACTCCAAATTTAACCACCCCAGATTTTACCACTCCATCCCCAAATATCCAAAACAATCCTGATGCAACATTTATGGGGGAACCTTCAAACCTCTTCCAAGAAGAAACTACTGGAGAAGAACAATGGGATACTGAAAATCCTATTATTACAACGGAAGAAAATCGTTTAATAAAATGGACCAGAAACCATCCCACTGACCTAATCATCGGAGATCCCAATTCAGGCATCCAAACTAGAGCCGCAACTGCAAATGAATGTTTATTTGGAGCCTTCCTATCCATGACTGAACCCAAAACCATACATACTGCTCTCAAAGACCCAGACTGGGTAAAAGCTATGCAAGAAGAGCTAGCTGAATTCGAAAGAAATGACGTATGGAATCTTGTTCCTACACCACCCGATGTTACTATCATAGGTTCAAGATGGGTATTCAGAAACAAGACTGACGATCAAGGAGTCGTGTGTCGAAACAAGGCACGTCTCGTAGTCAAAGGCTATTCACAACAAGAAGGAATAGACTACGATGAAACATATGCTCCAGTCGCCAGAATAGAAGCTATCCGCATCTTTCTCGCATATGCTGCACATAAGAACTTTACAGTTTTTCAAATGGACGTTAAATGTGCATTCCTACATGGAGAGTTAGATCGTGAAGTATACATCCAACAACCACCAGGCTTTGAAGATCCCAACTTTCCTCATCACAGCTTCAAATTGCAGAAAGCCGTCTATGGCTTAAAACAAGCACCACGTGCCTGGTATGCCACCTTGTCAACATTCCTTGAAGAATCAGGTTTCAAAAGGGGTTCAATCGATCAAACCCTCTTTCGAAAAATCTATAATAAACATCTCTTAATCGTACAAATATATGTTGATGACATTATTTTCGGTTCTATTGATGAATCTTTGAGTGTTAAGTTTGCAGATTTAATGAAAAGCAAATTTGAAATGAGCATGATTGGGGAGATGACTACTTTTCTCGGACTTCAAATCAAACAGTCCAATGATGGCATATTCATCAACCAAGAGAATTATGTCAAAAACCTACTCACTCGTTTTTCAATGGACAAATCTAATACTGCAAAAACTCCAATGGCTTTTGGATACAAAATCGATGCAGACTTAAATGGCAAACCCGTTGATCAGAAAAAATATCGTGGAATGATATGATCACTATTATATCTCACTGCCAGCAGACCTGACATCATGTTTTCTACATGTGTCTGTGCCAGATACCAAGCAAATCCAATGGAATCCCATGTCCTTGCTGTGAAACGCATCTTCAAATACCTTAAAGGCACTCCCAAACTTGGCCTTTGGTATCCAGCTAAATCCGATTTTCAGCTGAACGCTTTCACCGACTCAGACTATGGAGGATGCAAGCTAGATAGGAAAAGTACATCTGGTAGTTGTCAATTCCTAGGAGGTCGACTAGTGAGTTGGTCTTCAAAGAAACAGAGTTGTGTATCCACATCAACAGCAGAAGATGAATACGTTGCTGCCGCCAGCTGTTGTTCACAAGTCATATGGATGCAAACTCAACTGCGTGACTATGGCTTCAGAGTTTCACAAATTCCCATATTTTGTGACTCAACCAGTGCAATAGTCATTTCTCACAATCCCGTTCACCATTCCATGACAAAGCACATCGATATTCGATATCACTTCATTAAAGACAACATTCAAAAGGGTCATATCGAATTACACTTCATAAACACCGAAGATCAAATTGCCGATGTCTTCACTAAGGCTCTCGATGAAACAAAGTTTCTATACTTCCTAGGCCATCTAGGAATGTTAAATCCAGATATCATCCATCCTTAAACTTTTACTTTTTGTTTGTACAAAATTGTGTTTACTTTTATTCAAAAAAAAAATTCAAAAAAAAAAATTTACAAAACTTCAAAAGACAAAAAGATTTTAGATTTTTATAATTTTCATATCTTTCCTTAAAAACCAAAATTTCCAAAAACATTCAAATAACCAAAAATTCCAAAAACATTCAGAAAAACAAATTTTCAAAAATACAATAAAAGACTTGCCATAATAAGCTTTTATAGAACCTTGTGATTAATCGTATTTTGACTTAATTTTCAGATGCTTATGCTCGATGAAGATTTTAAGTCATATTGATTCTCAATTGGAGTGAAGGTTCAAATCTCCTACTTTTCATAATGTATATAACTTTATTTCCTTCGATTTTATTTCATTATTGACGATTTTAAACAATCAAGGGACATAAGGTTAGGAGGTTCAGATGAAAACAAAAACTCATGTGAGAATTTGTGCCTCGTCGATCTAAATCATTGTGGAATTCATTTCTTGTGAGCTTAGGTGTGTCACTATTGCTTTTAAGGTATACCTGATTATACCTTGTCACAGTCTCATTTTTGCTTAGATATCAAAATGACCATGGACGATACATTCATTCCTTACATACTAGACAAAATGTCTTTTATGCCACCTATCTCTACCTAGATAAAAGCCAACCAAAAAATGAAGACAGCCGCAAAATTGGAAAGAATTCAAACAACGACATATCCTTACAAGAAAATCAAAGGCGAAACAAAGATCTATCAACATCCAATCCTAAAAGACGAATCAACAAGAAAGTCAAATCATTCACCGAAGAAATACCAAGTTAAACAAACTTTCAACCAAATGGTTATTTCAAAACAAACATCATCAAATCCCGCAATTTGTTTTTAACCATTTTTCAGAAAAGCAAACATCTCAATCACTCAAGACAAATACTCTTTCAAATCAAAACAAAACACAAAAAATTCTCAATTGTAGCTAATTCTCAATGCTAAAACAAAATATCTTTTTACAATAAATCGATATTGATCAACAAACAGGATACCATCAAAGAAGAAGCTGCAACAACAATGGATTTCCCGGGATACTGTAGCCTTCATCACCGAAGATTTCTTAGTTGCAAACTGCACTATGAAAATTGTTAAACCCCTCTACATGTATTTCCCGACGGAGAGAGAGTGAACGTTAATGGCATGAATGAAGAAACCCGCTGAGTAATGTCGAAACCAGTCTTATGTGATTGATTATCTAATAATGAGACTAAGTGACTTTACAGGAAAAGCATAGATGAACACCTCCAATATGAGTGTGAGTCGTCTGAGAGAGATATCACTCATTTTTAGTGATCATTAACTTGTTCTGCTGCCAGAACAACCAAACACCCAAGTGAAGTGTGAGCTATATCTATGAGCGTTCATCTGAATCGACCTGTTAGACCACTTGTCGTCATAAATAATGCTATAAAATCTTAAGAAATTTATTTAGATACATATATGGCTACCCTTTGATAACCGAACCCGAGACTTTGATTCGGAAACAAACATTCTTCAAAATCTTTTTCAAAACATAAGATATGTAAAACCAAGTCACAAACTTTCAAAATGATTACAATGGTTTTATATATATCTTATCATTGACAAAACTTTTATCTCAAATCTTCAATGTTAAAACTGTTAATGTGATTATATCTGTCCTTATTTCATCAATGATCACATAGGGGGAAATTGTTGAAAAATGTTTTTTATATGTGACCATCATTGAAATAAGACGAACTGTTTTTATATTATCTAATAAATATTATCAGTTTATTTCAGGTTGCGTGGATTCGAGATTAAAAACGAGAAAAATAAGAAAAGGAGTTTTAAAGCCAAAACAAAGAAAAATATAAAAGAAAATTAAATTAAATCTATTTAAAATGAATTTTTGGAAATATATTTTCTAAATAATTTATTTTATTAGACTTAATTAATTTTATAAATTAAAAATGATTTTTCCTAATTTATTTGAATTTATTTCGGATTTTAAATCATTTTTAATCTAAATAAAACAAAAGAAATCAAAACAGGCCAACTATTCAGGAGCCCAATCAGCGATCCAGCCCAAGAAGGAATCCGGCCCAAGCGTCCAGCCCATCCGCATTGATCCAGATCCGAATCCGCATCCGGAAACCCGAACCGTCCGACCTGCTCCATTTGCACTCACGAAAGACCCGCGCTGCAACCCGGACGCGACCCAACTCCACCCGACTCCGATCCGGTACCTTCCAACCCGGCGCACTCACATGTGACACGCGGACTTTACCCGCCCCAGATCCGACCCACTACCCGATCCGGACGAACCATTTCTACTCACATCAGGGTCCGCGCGTCGACCCATAATGCGACCCACGACCCGACCGGCGGTTTTAGCCTCAAAATCTTTCATTTTCAATCCCTGAATTTCCGAAAACCTTCAAAAACAACCCAAAACCCTTTAAAATTCATATATAAACCATTTCAACACCATTTCTTTCATTTTCACCACCAAAAATTCACCAAATCCTCTCCAACTTCCACCATCTTATTTCCAACTTCCAAACACTCTCCAAAACACCAAAAACACCAAGAACACACACCAAAAACACCAAGAACACCAAGAAAAACACCAAGAACACCAAGATCATCACCAAGATTACCAAGATCACCAAACAAGTCAAGATTACCAAGATCATCAAACAAGAACAAATAGAGACACAGTCTATTAGAAATCCAGTCCAACCCTAAGCCAGTTCAGTCAATATATTTGACGAACCTACTTGATAGACCAGTCGTTCCACAGTCCTGTTGTAAACCAGTTCAGTCAATCTATTGACGAACCTACTTGATATATATATATATATATATATATATATATATATATATATATATATATATATTTATATAATTATAGTCATTTATATTATTTATCGCTTGAAGTCATTTAATTACTGCAATTTATATTATTTATATATCTTTCACACAGTAAACGGTGCAAACCTTTATTTGTGGCGATCAGATTATATATTTTTATTCTGCAACTCTTATTATTTATTCCGCATTTATCTTTAATATATATATATTTGTCACACAATAAACGGTGCAAACCTTTATTTGTGGTGATCATATTTTATATTTTCAACAGGTAGGACTTGTGCAGATTTTTGGCACATACGGGAAGGGTTTTCTATGTGCGATTTCTGTAGAGGACTTGAAGAATTCTTGAAGATTTTAAGCTAGAAGTTTGATTATAGCCTTTGAAGGGTAGAATTGGAAGCTTTGGAGGTAAATATTCCAAGTTCTTGATAGTTGTTCTTGATGAGTTTTGTAGAACTCAAAAACTGCATTTGCAGTTATGATTATGTGGTTAAGTTGATGTAATACTTCCATTAAGTCATGCTAATAAGGGCTTAATTCAAGAAAATGGAAGTAGATTGTTATTTTTGATGAATTTGAAGTTTTGGGGTTGTTAGAACTAAGAACCCTAATTCTTCATATGATTGATTGAGTGTGTTTTGGGGGTTAAAAACCTTGTTAAAATGTAAGGTTTTAGCCTAGGAATAAACCCCAAACGGTTAAGAACAGCATTAAGGACTTAAAGGGCAAAACTGCAAGCTACAGTGCACAAATCGCGACTGGCCAGGAGACCTGCACTGCCGCCAGGCGCAGTGCGCCCAGGACCCTGGCGGGGTGCGCCCAGGCACAGTGCGCCCTGTCCCTGGCGCAGTGCGCCTCCAAGGCAGGGGGTCAGAAATGCTATTTTTCGTTTGGCTTGTCCGTTTTATCTCAAACTTGAACCGTAGGCTCGTTATGGTCTGAAAAGTTTGGGAAAATTTTTATAATGAGTTTTCGACCCCTCGGGGGCACTGTAGATCGATTCAAATGCCTCGGTGAATAGTAAAATTCATAAAAAGTTAGTAAACAGAAAGTTTATTAACTAGGCATTGTTTATAATGATATTGTATTGAACTCTATTGTATTAGAGTTAATTGGAATGGTTATTAACCTATAATCATTTGAAAATAAATGGAATTATAGGTACGGGACAAAGCCTTACGAAATACATTGGAAGGCAAGGAACGACGAACGCTAGTTGTAGCAATCACCAAGGTGAGTAATCTCACTGTTATTCGTTGTGATATATGTTATATGAGCAGCTGCAGATGAATATGATTTTGGGGGACAAAAATGACAAATTACATGATTTGAAATATGACAAGACCAGATAAGCCGTGAGTCTACAATAGACAAGAACGGAGCTGTGAGTCAATATATCTATGTAAACTGTGACGTGACAATACCAGATAAGCCGTGAGTCTATAATAGACAAGAACGGAGCTGTGAGTCAAACTTATATAGACAAGACCGGATAAGCCGTGAGTCATTGCGATGACAAGAACGGAGCCGTGAGTCTAGGCAAAAGCGGGATAAACCCGTGAGCCATATATGATTTTGTGTTGCATGAGAATGCATATTTGATTTTGTATAGAGAATTTTATTCTTATACATGTTATACTTGATTTGATTACTCATTGGGCTTTATAGCTCACGGTTTTATTGATATGTCCCTGCAGGTGAGCGTGATCCCGCCAAGGGAAAAGATAAAGTCCGTGACTGAGGACTTAGTATTTGAAGTGACGACCCGGCTTGAAGAATGTATAATATTTTATGTATTGTACTTCGTGATACACTTGTACCTGTTGTGTTAACTAATACCCCAATACTTATGATTTTATTGTAAAATATTTGGTTTGGAAAATAAAAATTTTTAAGGGGTGTTTTGTTAATAAGTCGGGTGTTACACAACACAAATCAAACTAAATTAAATACACTCAAACCAACTCATTTGCAAATCTAATGCTCATCGACCTAATATGAGAATCATGCTTGGCCTGAGATAATGGTTTAGTGAATGGATCAGCAAGATTATGTTCTGATGTAACTCTACTAATCGTGATGTCTCCTTCTTCAACGAGCCTCCGGATATAATGGTACTTCCGGTGTATATGCCTTGTGCGCTTGTGAGCTCTGGGTTCTTTCGCCAAGGCAACTGAACCCTCATTGTCACAGAAGATCTCAACTCGACCATCAATGCTAGGAATAACACCGAGATCCCTGATGAACTTCTTCATCCACATGGCTTCCTTTGCAGCTTCATTAACTGCAATATACTCATCCTCCATTGTCGAATCAGCTACTGTTTCTTGCTTGGTACTCTTCCAAGTTACTGCCCCACCATTCAGTAAGAACACAAATCCTGACTGCGAACAGGAGTCGTCTCTATCGGTTTGGAAGCTAGCATCACTATAACCACTTACAGTGAGTTCTTCCATGCCGCCATAGACCAAGAACACTTCCTTCCTCCTTCGAAGATACTTAATAATGTTCTTGACTGCGGTCCAATGATTTTCACCAGGATTGGCATGATAACGACTCGTCATACTCAAGGCACAAGAGACGTCTGGCCTTGTACATAACATGGCATACATGATCGATCCCATTGCTGAAGCATATGGGATTCGACTCATTCTTTCTCGTTCATCACTAGAACTAGGACATTGGTCTCTACTCAATGTCATACCACGTTGCATAGGCACGAATCCTTTCTTGGAATCTTGCATCTTGAATCTTTTCAAGATTTTGTCTATGTATGTACTCTGGCTTAAACCAATGAGTCGCCTAGATCTATCTCTATAGATCTTTATACCAAGTATGTATGCCGCTTCTCCCAAGTCTTTCATAGCGAAACAATCCCCAAGCTAAGTTTTAACACTTTGCAACATTGGGACATTGTTTCCTATGAGCAGTATGTCATCAACATACAGCACAAGGAAGACAACATCACTCCCACTAGCTCTGACATATACACATGGCTCATCTTCACTTCTCGAAAATCCAAACTCTTTGATTTTCTCATCGAAGCAGAAATTCCAGCTGCGAGATGCTTGTTTGAGTCCATAAATCGACTTCACAAGTTTGCACACTCTATTGGGATATTTGGACTGTACAAAACCCTCTGGTTGTGTCATATACACATCCTCTGAAAGTTTTCCGTTAAGGAAAGCGGTTTTTAAATCCATTTGCCATATTTCGTAGTCATAAAATGCTACGATGGCAAACAATATCCTGATAGATTTAATCATTGCCACTGGTGAAAAAGTTTCCTCATAATCAATCCCTTGGGTTTGAGTATAACCCTTTGCCACCAGTCTGGCTTTATATGTGTGTACCTTTCCTTCCATGTCTGTCTTCTTCTTGAAGACCCATTTACACCCAACTGTTTTAAGGCCAGGTGTTTGATCAACCAGGTTCCAAACTTGGTTATCATGCATGGATTTCATCTCGCTCTCCATAGCCTCCTTCCATTTGGCAGCATCTGGGCCTGCCATTGCTTCCTGATAGCTGGTAGGTTCATCGTCATCTACCATTGACTCATCACCTTCAATAATATGTAAACCATAAAATTCAGGTGCATGACGTACTCTATCAGATCTCCGGACAGGAGGTGGAGGTATGTCGGATTCCCCAGCTGTACTTGGCTGAGGCTCAACAGGTTTTTCAACCTCTGATTGAGAGCTAATGCCAACATCAGGTCCTTTATTGGTTGGTTCTTGAATCTCCTCAAGATCAATTTGGCTCCCACTGGCCTCTTGGTGTATTAGCTCCCTCTCTCAGAAGACTGCCCTTCGTGCAACAATCACCTTGTTTTCAGAAGGTTTGTAAAACAAATACCCAAAAGAACTAGCAGGATAACCAATAAAGTAACACCTCTCTGATCTAGGTTCTAGTTTGTCGATGGCTTCACGACGGACGTAAGCCTCACAACCCCAGACTTTCAAATGCGCCAATGAGGGTATAGTCCCATTCCATATTTCAGAGGGTGTCTTGCTGACCTTCTTAGTTGGTACAAGGTTCAGGACTTTTGCTGTAGTCTCCAAGGCATAGCCCCAGAAACTGATTGGAAGCGTAGCACGACTCATCATGGACCGAACCATATCAAGTAATGTTCAGTTCCTCCTCTCAGCTACACCATTATGTTGTGGTGTTCCGGGAGGAGTCAACTGTGAAACAATTCCACAGTTCCCCAGATGATCGTAGAATTCTTGACTAAGATATTCTCCACCCCTATCGGATCGGAGGATCTTAATCCTTTTGCCTCGTTGATTCTCTACTTCGTTCTGAAACCTTTTGAACACCTCGAAGGTTTCAGACTTATGTTTAATCAAATAAACATACCCATATCTACTGAAGTCATCAGTAAATGTGACGAAGTACCTTTCTCCATGTCTTGTGGCTGATCTGAACGGTGCACACACATTTGTGTGTATGAGATCCAATAGATCCTTGCCTCTTTCAAAGTTCCCTGTGAATGGCGCTTTTGTCATCTTGCCTAATAAACAAGACTCACATACATCATCAGACTTGATGTCGAATGATTCCAAAATCCCATCCTCTTGGAGTTTGGCGATGCGTTTCTTGTTTATATGGCCAAGTCGACAATGACATAGACATGATTTATCCAATACACTTTTGGATGTATCTGAATCAACATTTAAGATTAAGCTATTATTTCTTCTAATGCTCACGATAGTTTCATAAATACCATTTGTAGGACATGCTTTAAAGTAAAGACAATCATTTTTGAAAACTAAAATATTTCCATTATCAAAACCAAAATCAAAACCGTCTCGATACAAAGCACTAAAAGAAATAATGTTTCTAGCCATTTATGGCGAATAGCAACAATCTAATAAATTAATAGAAAATCCAGTAGAAAGCACGAGCTCGTAATCCCCAATCCTCTTGACAGCAGTCGTATGTCTGTTGCCCATGATCAGGTCAAGCTCCCCATGCCTTAACTTCTTACTTATTCTTAGTCCCTGCACATCAGAGCAAATATGAGTACCACATCCTGTGTCTAGGACCCATGAATTAGTAGTAGAAGTATTATGGAGTTCTATCATGTATATACCTGAGGTACCAGACACTTTGGGCTTGATCTTCTTGATCTCCTCCAGGTATTTAGGGCAGGTTCGCTTCCAGTGTCCCTTTTCTCCGCAGTGGAAACAAATGGCCTCATCAGGGTTTGGTGACGACACTATCATAGAACCAACCTTGCCCTTGTTGCTAGGGTTGGAGTTGGGGTTACCAACTTGACCTTTCCCTTTGCCTTTAGGCATTTTGGCTTTCCTTTTCTTGATTGCCCCTTCCCTGATTGCCAATACCGGAGCCGTGGAGCTGGAGTTCTTAGATTTAGACATATTTGCCTCGACAGTTTTTAGCATGCCGTGTAACTCCATTATGGTCTTTTCCAATCCATTCATATTAAAATTCAGTGTGAACTGACTGAATGTACTGCTCAGCGAGTGGAGGATGATATCCGTAACCAATTGCTGAGCGATCGGAAATCCAAGTCGCTCCAATATGTCAACGTACGCTTTCATCTTAAGCACGTGTGCACTGACAGTGGTTCCCTCCTGCTGGTTGCAATCTAGTAGGGAGATCATAGTGTCATATCGTTCCTGTCTAGCCTGCTCTTGGAACATTTCCTTGAGCTGGTCGGCCATGTCGAACGCCCCAGCGGTCTCGAAACTCTTTTGGAATTCCCGAACCATGGTCGCCAACATGAGACAAGCAACCTCATCCGACTGATCTTTATGCTTTTGCCAAGCATCCCTAACAGCTCTAGTTGCATCATCAGCTGGAGCCTCAGGAAGAGCTGTGTCCAGGACCCATTCTTTCTTATCATACCGGAGGGCGATCCGAAGGGAACGCATCCAGTCCAAGTAGTTGGATCCGGTCAGCTTATCCTTAGAGAGGAGTTGCATTAGTGAGATATTTGTAGCCGAATTCGAATTTGCATTTGTGTTTGGAGCCATCTATATGAAAAGTATATTTTAATTAGTTTGATTAATCCTTAAAAAATTAATCACCCAAAACAATAATTTTACTTAAGGCTAGAATCCATATTTCACTTCTGGTGGTGAAGAGGTTTGCCGTAGTCACCCCCAAAAGTTATTTAGGTAGGCAATACTCTTTGCCAACTTCAATCTCTATGAAGCTTCTAGATCTTTTGGGATTCATTGAATCTAATCAATGGCATGTTTAGTCCCATCATGCTCATCCTCTCTCCCGTGACGGGTATGCCGCGGATCACGGGTTTGGATGGTAAATCGACCACGAATGACCCACGTGACACCCGACCCATGATTCATGAGTTATCGCGAGTATCACATCATTTTAGCCGAGTCCAATCTGACGCGTTGGTTATAGCACTTCCCACGCCGGAAGGGCCCAGTTAAATGTGTGGTTCTTTGTGGGTAGCATGAGATTTACATTTTCATAAAACGGGATTTTGTTTCGTATTTGTTAAAACATTTTAACCTTTTAATTGGCATACGGGTTAATTTAAACTTTTAAAACCAGTTTGAAATTGTCAATTTGACTTTTGAAAAATTCCATTAACTTTTAACAAATTTTTCTTACTTGTGTATTTTCAGTAATACTTTTATCTTGAAACACTGTCCTATCAAACCCTTTCGATAACTCCACTCGATAAAATGTGACAGGCGGTGAAGGTGGTAAGCAATGAATGCTATTTAAAAACCGACCTCATTACGAATCAAAGAGACCTCCTTCAACCTTCTACACATTTAGAGTAGGTGAGCCTAGTCACGGTCTGACCAATGTTTTTTTATTTTAAGTTATACATATATAGATACAATTCTAATATATATATATCATTTAAAATTTTAAGTATTCTTTGAAAATTATGTTTAACTATTAATTCTATTAAACACGCAAGGATGCAGTGTTAATAATTAATTTAAACAATCATCCATTAAATTTTGAAGCATTTTAAACTTTGTGTTTAGCTATTAATCCTATTGAGCATGCAAGCATTCTATGTCAATAATTAATCTAAACAATCATACAATACTAAAATCACCATTTTATAACAAAAAATCTGATTTCAGAAAAAAAAACGTCACGACCAACGCGACGCGGTAATCAAAAGAAACCGATCATGACAAAAACGACGCGGCGCGGAACACTAGGAAACGCGATGCGGCAAAACCCTAATGATCGTAACTTTAGAAAAACCTGCGACGCGATATTTCAAGTACCGCGGCGCGGACATCGATCAGATTCGATAAATCAGAAAAAAAACGATTTTTAACAAATTTAATCAAATCAAAACAATACAAAATCATGATAAAGTGGCTCTGATACCACTGTTGGAATACGATAGCATAAAAACAACGCAGCGGAAACATAAATCAAAATCGTATTCAACCAGGATCACAGAATCATGCACACTTTTGTAACTGTAAAATCAAGAGGGTTCAAGACATACCTTTTAAATCTCAGATCTGATTTTGTTAGGATGACGAGAGCCCAAAGTAGAACTCCTCTAATGTAATCGCACCCAAGACAACGATCCAGCACCCGTTGATGTAGTATATACCTTTGCTTGAAGTTTTAGCACGTAATACTTAGGGTTTTGAAAGAAATCGGCCGTATACCGAGGGGTGGAAGGAGGGTGACGAAAATTAGGGTTTTGGCAGCCCCTACAACTCAGATCTAGGGTTGTATTTATAGTGCTCCTCATCCTTATCCCCTCCCTTGTGGATATTTCACTTTGGTCCTTTATCCTTATTAAGTTTCTAATTAATATACCTTTACTTTGGTATATTAATAAACTTAACCATTAAGTTTCTAATTAATATACCTTTACTTTGATATAATAATAAACTTAACCCCTCAAGTTTATTTTCGATCTCTTTTAGCTAAATCGTCTCTTGCGTGTAACCCAAAAGGACCCTACTATTTATAGTAATATTACCAACTTGTTATAACGATGGGCATATAACCAACAGTTGTTATGTCTAACTCCTTAGACAATCTACAATCCAATTCATGACAGTCTTGATTCAATACTTACTTCCCAAAGTATGAGCGACTATGGACCTTTCGAATAATTAAATTATTCGGGAAGTAAAACATGTGAAAATCAAACATAAAATCTGATTGGTAGCTATTGTTACCAAGTCTCCACAAGGTAATCACCAAGTGAGATCTTCCATAATACTATTATCGGTTTCTTGTTTTCTTTTAAACTTTCAATTCCAATTTTATATCTATGTCATCATGAACCATTTACTCTTTCTATGTATCCAAAGTGTCTTACACTAATACACTTCATTGCAGATGATCCAATCGGATGCTCTTTCGATGACTTCTCAATATGTTATTCTGTCTTTCTCTCTCCCAACTCCATTATGGAGATGTGTACTGCGACTTCCCATGGTTCTCAAGGCCTTTAGTCTACATGATTGCACCCTAAGACTATTTCAAGGTGTTATAATGTGCTGGTGAACCACACGCGGTCCGTCAGAATGCCAACGAAACTCTTTAACCATGAAGTCCTACAACACCATGTCTTGGTGTAAACAATTACCGATTTGAAACTCCTTTCAAATTGTTACTAACATTCACCCCAATCATTTCCCAATGATTTCTCACGTGTGTCCAAGTAATCCATCCAGTATTCTTAGCCAGGTTATATCCTGAATCCAACTTACTATGCTCTAAGCATTAAGTCATTAGGATATGTTCATGACACTTTTGATCGATCCAAGAAGCTCGTGGAATCCAATGTAATCTTATTCCAAACCCTTTCAGAATCTAAAGATTACTAAAAATCCCTGTGTCATGACTTTCGAAAAACTATTTCCTTTCGGAGACTCTTTCTCATGCATCTTGAATCTTATCAAGATCATGCTTACAATGGTTGGGTCTATACTGACGATTTCATCTATCCGATAGATGTCTGTGAACTACATGAGTATGTTGCACCTTCTTTACATCTTTCATGCCAAGTCATCACACTTTGCAATGATGCATCTTGAATCTCATCAAGATCATATTGGCATAGTTTTGATCTATCTAATAGATGTTTGCAACGACTTGAGTATGCTGTATCTCTATTAAGTCTTTCATAGCGAACCATCTCTTAATGTCAAGTCATTACACTTTGTAATGATAAGAGACGTTTCCTAGAATCAGTATGTAACCAACATACAGTGATAACGATACTCCCACTGGCTTTGACATGGTTATATGACTCCTTCGGACTATTCACCAAATCCAAACCTTTTGGCACATTTTGAGAATCCGAAGTCCAAAACCTTTCTGACATAGTTATGGGAATCTTTCAGGCCATTCACAAAATCCAAACTTTTGGCATATTTTGAGAATCTGAATATCCTTTCTTACGAGATGCCCGTGGGATGAATCCCGGGCCCATGTACCTTTGTATTGGCATGCTTTGTGAGTTCCTATTAGTGTGCTGGTAAACCACACATGCTCCACTAACGACCCACAATGTGCAGCTTTATTGAACAGTATCCTTTCGGATTTCATCTTCTATTGAGAGTGCTTCTCTCGGAATCAATTACTTGAATCTGAGTATCGTCTCATTCAACCATATGTTCTATAAGTACATTTCTATCTATGTTGCTTTCTTTTGATGGTTTAATTACTCCCACTGGTTATTAGACCAGGTGTAAAATCAATCAAATTGTCACATAGACTGTATCTCGCCCTAAGGTTCTCTTATTTGGCAGCAACTGGGCTCACCAATGCTTCCAAGTAGTCAGATTGCTTATCCGTACCAACTTTAGTGTTTTACCACTAATCGGTATGTCACCTAGATCATAACTACTTATGACGGTGACCAATACTACTAGTCAAGAGAAGAGTATGTCAGGTTTAAAAGGAATTCGATTCCTGGTCAAGGCCTAGTGATGACTAAAGGTTCTTTCAATTGGCTAATCTTGAACTCATTCAGGATTATTCTTACTCCTACTGTTTCCTTAGAATATGAGTCCTTTCCAAAAGAACTCTTCTTTCATAGTTACAGCCGGGATAGCCAATGAAACGACATTGCTGATCAGGTTTAGGTTAGTCATGAGGTTCGGATGAACGCTACATGACCCTGGACTTTCTATGTAAAAGTGGGACGATCCCAGCTTTACATTTCAGATAGTGTCTACAAAACCTACTTAGTCTAAGACGTGGTTGGAATATGGTTTCTATGGTCTGACTGGTTGAATATTCAATTCATCAAAAAACTAATTGGAAGTGTATCTTATACATCGAGGATCGAACTATTTCGACCAATGCTCCATCATCTTCCCTAAGACACATTATAACTATTAATGTTCTTGGAATATAATAAACTGTGAAACATTTTCTCAGTTTATGTTGTCACTCAGGTTCTGTTGATCTTATACTTCTTTTGAAGTCCTTGAACAGTTCAAGGTTTCAATCAATCGCTAATTCTGATAAGGGAAGCTATATTTGTCAAACTAATTGGCAAATATTATGAAGTATTACTAATTGTGTTCTGTTCAACGACTCGAGCAATACACAGTAACTAATGTGTTTGTTGTTCATAATCTTAATGTCTTTTACATCTCTATGTAAATTTATGACTTTGTTAATTTCGTTCAAGATATGCAATCTTCACCTGACTCTAAGTCAACTGATTCAAACATCCTATCCACTGGATCTTTGGGTGATTCATTTATTGCCACAAATGATTTTATTAAGAACTCAATTCATCATGTGAGTCTAAGTCAAACGATTCCAAAGTCCTGTCCAACTTGACATTTGGTTGAATTGATCCTTATAAAACTTGCTTTAACAATCATAGAGGACACAATTCATGAATCCAAAACACTTTGGATGCATCAACATTCAAGTTATTGCCATTCATGCAATTATCACACTCATACAACATTTCAAGGATAATTTAAACAACCATGTATTAAAAGAAAATCAACATTTTATTAAAAAAAAAATATCCTTGAACAATGTACTATATGACAGACAATGTCGCACACATCTAATAATCTAATAACCAGATCATAATATCTAACTAAACTCCAAAATTGCATGAGCTTCATATCCAACCTAAATATGCTCATATGCAACAACATCCCGCATCCTACAGAGTCAATGCATACAAAGCATATGTGAGAAACACATCTTGTATCAAGCAATTAAGGATCAGGAGTTCTGAGTTTTAAGATATTCTTGAGTTGCCAAACTGTTCGGCTTCGGAGCATTTTTTCCAATCTTTCTGTGACTGTGTCCCATCTTGTGGATTCCCAATTTGAGACATCGATGAACCGGTCCAGACGATCTGGATCATTTCTTGATGTGTCTTATTATTGGACTCAATCCCGAAGCATCTGAATCAATGGAACTAAGCTTCTCCATGAACGACTCATACAGAGTCAACATTGAATGCATTTCCATGATTGTTTTATCTGGTTACCCTTCCTGTACATCTGTACGAACATACCAGCGAGTCGAGTTAATGCTCAACTCCTGATTAAAGGGTGACCAAATTTATACAGTTCACATATGTGTCTCTCTATCTTGAGAACATGTGAACTGGTGCTACTTCCTGCACACTTCAAGCTCTTTAAAGATCTTAGCTCGTCCTTTGTCAACCGGTTCTCGGAACCTTTCCTCGACCAACTGTGCTAACTTATCTGACCCCAGGAATTCTAAATCCCTGCGGAACTTGGGGTCAATGATCAATATCATGAGGCAACGAACTTCATCAGACTTAATGGTCAAGGGGTCATGCTCATCACAAGCTGCTGTGTGATGCCATGCTTTGGGGAGCGGACACTCGATAAGATATGGCTTGCCAGCAAAACTAAGAACCATTCTCTATTTATGAAGCCATACCACATAGTTCAGGCCAGTCAGCCTTACCATATGTAACAGGTGCTTTCTGAAACTCTCAGAAATGGGTGAAGGAGGAGAAGGAAGAGAATTGACACTAGATTCAGACATCTATAAAAAAACAAAATTTATTAGTTTAATTAATCCTTTTAAATAATTACCCAATTTATTATTTAACAAGGCTAGGATCCAAAATACCCAACTATGGTGTGAAGAGGGATTCCGTAATCACAACACAGTGGTTATTAAGGTAGATATACATTTATCAATTTCAATCTTATAAAATTCCCGGATCTGTGAGATTCATTGAACTTTTCAATGGCATGTTTAATCTCGGATATGCTCTACTGTTTGTGACTGGGATGCCGATGATCACAAACTAGATGTGAATAACCATGCAAATATGCTTGGTAACCTCAATGTCATTTATCATTTCTAATTGATGTGCCGGTTAACCACACATGCTCCATCAACAATGATAAATCATGAGAAACCCATTACCACTCTTTATGAGCCCATATTAGTGTGCCGGTTAACCACACACGCTCCACTAATGTCTCATAAAGTGTAATGTGCAATTTCATGGATTAGCATCTTTTCACATTTTTCCTAAAGTAACTAGATTTAGGATTTTATAAAATTGTTCTAGTACTTTGATTAATAACATTATACTTTTAATGAGATTAAGCGGTCCTATCAAACCCGTTAGGCTAACGACCCTCCACTGATCAAGAGAGCGGTGGGTGAGAGTGGATACCCATTAGACCGCCATTTTATAGGCAGTCTCCTTATACCCTCCTTATAGATCAGCTTCGTGAATGAGGTCTACTATTGATTTGACTAACCAATTTATCTTATACATAATATTAACTTTTAATTATAACATATATAAGATGTATTTTAAACTTTTAAAATATTTCTGGTTTATCTATTTAATTTTCGAAAAATTAACAATTAATTTTAAAATTAAATTTAAACCTTTAAATGATTTAATTTATCTTTTAATTAAACAATTAATTAAATTAATTAAATCCAAATAGGCATCACAAATTAATCAAATTAATTTAATCCTATCTTAAACCCCTAAATTTCGAAAATAGCAAATAATGAGTTTAAGGTTATTCATTTATTAAATAATCACAGTTACCAAAGTTAGAAAACCTTCTAAACCCTAATGCATAAAAATCGAAAATAGAGAATGGAGGGGATAGGGTTTCGAAAACCCTAAACCCTAAAATCTGTAACACTCGCAAATCAGGGTAAGATTTTTAGTATCAAAATATCAAATATTTGGTTTAATATTTTTAGAAGGTTTAATTATTGATTGATTAATGGAAGCATAATGCGGGACCGAACCTCACTTGGGAAATGGAGGATGAAATTAGGAAGCGATACCCACACTTATTCGACAGTACCGCGATTCTGAGGACGAAATCTATCTAAATGGGGGAGGATTGTAACGCCCGCGTATTTTTTAAGTAAGTTGAAGCGCATAAATATTTACTTATTTGTATAATTGCTTATTATTTTGCATTTAACGGATAGGAATAATAATAATAATACGCTAGTAAAATATTAATAATAATAGTAACAGCGTAATAATAGATGACGATAAGCAATAAAAATGACTTGGACTAAATTGCGAGACGTTGAAAGTAAAACGATTAAAATGAAATAAACTCTAATAGTGTAGGGGCTGCGTTGCGAATCTATAAAACTTATAATGTTAAGTTATATGACTTAGGCTGTATATAAATTAGTGAGACTAAACCTAGGGACCATATGTGCAAACATCCCAAACTTAACCCTACTCCCGTTACTTCATACGATTGCACAAGGTTGATCGATTACCCTCTCGACCGTTTCTATGTCTTCTACGCTTCACATTCCAACCCTTTACTGCTAACTATTATAAGCACCATACGATCCCTGAAAATCGGTTACCCCAAGTAAATCGGTTTCCCCAAGTCAGATGCGAGTAGGAAAAAAAAGGTGATGGGAGGGAGAGAAGAAGATCACAGCGGCTAAGGTTCTAGTGGAAACCGTGATCGAAGAAGAAGCAACGTCCCTGGGTGTCGAGACTTCATCTATACCTAGTTCTTGACGTATTAGAACCACCCCGAGGAAAACGAGAAAGCGTATTCCGCACACGAGGTGAGTATATAGCATTTTCGAGCACACATCCTTATAAATAAAAGTATTTTACCATATGTGTTTTATGTGTATTACGTGAATTTATGTGATTATATGTGCATATGGTGACTTATGTGTTCGAACGTATTTTCTTAAAATTCTAAAAATACGATGTTTTATAATTACATACAAAAAAGGATAAAAAAGGGGAAAATGTGAGCGATGACTTGAGAAGTCTAGACTATAAAATGAAAGACGTTAAGGCGAAAGATGTACTTGGACCCCCACGTGATCCAAACAGACGATTGACGGACTGATACATGGGTGACTCCCCCCATGAAGCCGAAAGATGTTAAGACATTAACATGTTTGAGAGGTCCGGACCATAAAGATGAAAGATGTACTTGGACCCCTCCCCCACATGATCCAAACAGATGATTGACGGACTGATATATTCATCCCCCGTCACGTCTCCAACGATGGGTGACTCCCACCACAATGACAAAAGATGTTTATGACGTAATGACGTTAATGACGTTGGCTTGATATTCTAGACATTCTTGCCATTTTCACACAGGCTAGCTACCTGTTGTGATAGGGACAAGTTACGTCGGTGATGCCTTAAGACGTGCTTGGACCACCACGACACAACCCAAATAGACGATTTGGTGGACTGATATGTTCATCCCCCACCACGTCACCAGTTATGGGTGACTCTCCCCATGCAACCCATAAAGATGTGAGTTCGAGAACGGACTAAGTGGACGAGAAATGGGTTAATAAAGACGTATGCATATTTAAGTGTAACAATGTGTTAAGTTGTTTTTGATTATTATGTAAGGAGTCTAAACCCTATGTATCTCACCAGACTTTCTACTCTGACGTTTATTTTGATGTGTGTCTCAGGTTTAAGAAGTAAGGTACCAGAATAAAGCTCGATGATTTGCTTGATGTTTAAATCCTAGTTATAAAAATATCTAGACTCGCACAATGTTTGCTTATGTCGTTGGGATTATTGTAAGTGGATTCATTTACCAGTGTTTCGAGTATGAATTGTTACATGTACGCAACTTTTCTTTTATATATGAAAATTTTCTTTAAAAAATGTTGTGTTTCCCAATGACCGAAATAGAGGAATGTTTCAGTTGGTATCAGAGCATTGGTTTAGGAGAATTAGGTAGTGATTGCTGCCTAGACCTAAATTGTAGAAGAGTAAAAGCAAATATGGTGAGGTGAGTCTAAGACGTTAGGCATAGCATGTCTTACCTAGATGTGCCTTACTTGCTTATCTGATATGTTTTGTGGTACCTAGTATTTGAATTTGTGAACCACTAGCTGACCTAGCCTTATGTGCAATGTGAATACCATTAGATTTGGCCTTATATGAAACGTTAACTATATTATGATGCTTATTGCTTATACTAGTGACACACTTCTCTTAGGGCATGTCTTTTAGTATACTATAAATAAGAGAAAGTAGTAAGTAGTGATAGGATGATGCTAACAAGGATGAGAATTGGGAATCACGATAAGGTGAACACTAGTATGACGCCTGATGACACGATTCCAACTGTGAGGAGCGGTGGAGGAAGTGTTGGGGAAACACAGACAACCGAAGACACGGAGATGATCATACTTTGGGAAGAAGCCAAAGAGGATTTCAAAAGGTGTCTTAAAGGAAAGCGTAGTGGTGGGAAGAAGATTCAGAGTATGAACCATAGTGGAAGAGCTTCAGTCCAGAAAGTGGGAGCTAGAGAAGCCTGAAGGAGAAAAGTGCGGACAATGTTGTTAATGGAGCCTATAGAGCGTTCAACTTTACCATTTTGATGTGACGTGTAGGGACACGAGAAGCGAATAGTAATGCCATTCGACTGAAGATACGTAAGAAGAAGCTGATTATTGTACTCATGACCATTATCACACTAAAATGATTGAATGTCAGTTTTATATGGATTTTTGACATAAATGTGAAAATTGCAAAAAACAGAGTAAACATCAGACTTAGCACGTAAGGGAAACACCCACAAGAAATGCAAAAAGTCATCAAGAAATAAAATATAATATTTAAAACCACCCAAACTAGTAATAGGAGATGTCCATAAATCCGAGTGTATAAGCTCAAACACACGAGAAGTTTTAGACACAGGCGATGAAAAAGACAACCGACAATGTTTTCCAAGTTGACAAGCATGACAAATTGGAAGTTTATTAGTACTACTTGAAATAAAATGACGAGACTTCAAAAACTGGAGGATGGAGGAGCCCGTATGACCTAAACGCCTGTTCTTAGTTAGCGACGATATCTTAGGGAGATAGCGGCGCTAAATGCCTGTTGACCGTTGACTTTTGACCAGTTTGACTTTTGGTCAAACTTGAGGATTTCAGGTACCGGTCTTAGAGGTTTATCCTGTTTGGGGTTCAGGAAGTTCTAAGTGAAGTTTATCCTTGTTAGGAAGTTGGTGTCGTCGGATCTGAGGACGCGCGGAGAGTGTTGTCCGGCTTGGCGGATCAGGTGAATCTTCTCACCATACTATGAGTGATATTACATGCGTAGGTAGCCTTAACTACTCTGTGTAGTAAAGTGTGATTAACTGGGCGTGCCTTATGTTGGTTGACTGTATGGTTGATGATAGCTTAGGCTTTTGTGTTGTTGCTTATTAGTCGGACGATCTGTTCTTCGACTGCGGGGTTTGATAACCCGTCTGAGTGAGTGGGGCCCTGATAACCGTTCTTGGGGAAAGACTGTGCCCTGATAGCCCGTCTGGGTGGGTGGTGCCCTGATAGCCATTCGTGGGTGGGACCGTGCCGTGTTACCCGACTAGGTGGGTGGTGCCCTGATAACCCTTTGGGTGGGACCGCTCTCTAATAGCTCGACTAGGTGGCCAAGAACATGTTGCTGTTGATTGGATTATGTGATGGACCGTGTGATATTTTGGGGAACTTACTAAGCTTTGTGCTTACTCTTTCACCCTAACTGTTTTTCAGGTATTTGCTAGCTTGAGCTTGGAGCACGACGCAATTGTACTGCATCTAAGGTTTTGATAATCAAGTCTTCCGCTGGATAATGCTTGTAAATGTTTTTGATAAATACGATTTTATATGCTTGAATAACAAGTTTTAATTTGGATGTTTTTATTTGATAACCCGTTTTATGTATTTGAACCATTTTAAAACAAAAAGAATTTACTCTGGTTTTGGAGCGTTACAACAATAATATAAAATTATAAATGTTTGAAATAAATATATCATATCGTTATTTATTTTAAAACTGTATTAAATTTATCAATAACAACACGATGATATTTTAGAAAATCTATATAACTATTTTATAAATCGGGGTTGTACTAATTTTTCAAAAAACATAAAAGACAAAATTGCAAAAATGGTGAATGTGGTTCGTGATTTTCTGTAAGAGTGGGTTGGTGTGTAACAAGTGATACTATAGATCAGAAACTAAAATTTAATTAATTAGTCTCATTTAACTTTGTCATTGTTTCAATCTCGTCCACGTCAAACACTATTTCAAAGTGACTTGTTCAGTTATGCTCCATGCAGTATTACGTATCAAATGATACCTTAAATAACAAATGATGTTTAATATATTTTTTATGTTTTTCAAATTTGTAAATAATTATTATTTTTATTGAAAGTAAATAAGAAAGTTCGTTGAAAATTTTTATGTTAATAATTGGGAGATAATAAATGAACAAAAAAAAACTAATTAATGTGTTAAAATAAAATTATTTATTTTGGAAAACAATACTTAAATTGTTCAATTATAAGATAATATCCATCATTTAAAACTGTTACCGATCAAATTCTTTTTATTGCCATGAAAATATTGTATATTTATAGCAATTATCACTAAAATGATCAAATTGAAAGGTAAATGATCACCTTCTTTTTTTTAATACTATCAGTTTATAAAATTTGTTTTGTTAACTATATTTATTTCGTGAAACTATTTTATGAACCGTTTCACAAGCAATTTAGTATTTACTTGGCATAAAATAAGTATTTCCACAAAATATGAAGAAAAAAAATTCAAAATATGAATACTTTTGCAAAGCCTGCCAAAAAAAAAAAAAAAAAAATCATATTTTGCAAAATAATGTCAAAACTAGATGTGTAAACTAAGAGAATTTCAGAAAATTCATGTTTTCATAATATAGATGATTATTTTGTAATTTATATATAACATATGCCATTTTTTATCGTGACACATCTTAATTTGGTATTTTAGTGTAACAAAATAATCATTTTATTTTAAGTAATATGTACCTAAATAGATAATATGATATTATATCAAAATGATAAAACTTGTTATAGAAAAATGATAAGTTTACTATACTAGATGATTACATTTTATACAGTTTGTTATATTAAATGATTAAATTTTATGTAGCTTGTTATATTAAATGGTTATATTTTATGGAACAATACCGTTAGAATGATGGTTTCTCCTATTTGACGGTATAAAAAATTAATGGATGGATCGGTGAAATGCTAAAACTATCTTGCATCTTTGTATAATGTAAAACGTCGTGGAAAGGAACATATGACAGCGATACTTAGGCCTTCTAACCAATTAACGTATGTATGAGCCCCATTGATACAAACATTTCTTGAAAAATAAAAAGAGTAATCTCTAAAGATGGGAAAAGGATTAAAAAAGGTTGGCATCTTGTATTCGATGATCTTGTGAATAAGCTTACCAAAGACCCAAATCCTATAAGTTGCCCATCGGCCATCATGAGAATCTTCGATTAGCAATTCTAATGGCATTCCTAAAGAAGAAGCATCCCAAATCACAAGCCACTTCCCTACCTCCATATCCTATTCATTACATATCTACACCCCCTCAAATCCTTCATTCATTGACATGGCCTCGACTAGTAGGTTCTTCGTATGCTTTTTTAGCATCTTCATCAATCGTACGCACAAATTCTTTCATTTCTCTTTAAATTAATTTTGAAGGGAAAATTTTATTTCTTCCTACTTTATCCTCCTAATTCATCCTCCTAACCACTAAATTATGACATGTGGAATCCATTATTTCTCTCTTTTAATTTCGTCTCTTGATTTTGACACTTGTCTTGATCATGTGATTAGGAAGATAATTAGGAATATTTTTGATGAGGATATAGAATCTCTCATTTTGAAGTGATCCGATATAAGATGACTAAAATGCTTTAGTCAGCCGATATCGGATGATTGTAAATTTGTAATGATTGTCCTTGACCATTTTTTGTTTGTTGGCAGTTGTGATAACAAGCGCATTCACGGGTACGTATGGAGTGAATTACGGGAGAATAGCAGACAACATTCCACGCCCGGAAAGCGTAGTCACTCTCATGAAAGCCTCCAAAATTATGAACACACGAATCTTTGATGCTGATCACGAAGTCCTCACGGCTTTCAAAGGGTCCCGTATTGAAATCATGATTGGGCTTGGGAACGAGTTCTTAAGAGACATAAGTATAAGCGAAGATCGAGCAATGGATTGGGTGAAAGTAAACGTCGAGCCTTTCGTACCCGCGACCCGCATTGTAGGTATCGCGGTCGGAAACGAAATCCTCGGTGGCGGTGATCAAGAACTTTGGGAGGTACTACTTCCGGCGGTGAAAAATGTCCATAACGCCCTCGTCCGGCTTAACTTAGCAGACAAAGTGAAGGTCTCGAGCCCACACTCGGCTGCGGTTTTCCAAATCTCGTACCCTCCATCAGCCGGCGAGTTTAAGGAGTCCGTTTTACCCTACATGAAACCGCTTCTAGAATTCTTCTGGCAGATTAAATCGCCTTTCTACATAAACACTTACCCTTTTCTTGCATACATTAGTGACCCTGAACACATTGATCTTAATTATGCCCTTTTTAAGAAGAATCCCGGGGTTTATGATCAGAAAACAAAACTTCATTATGACAACATGTTCGAGGCTCAAATTGATGCGTCCTATGCTGCATTGGAGAAAGCCGGGTTTGAGAAGATGGAGGTGATTGTATCGGAAACGGGTTGGGCTTCACATGGAGACCCAAATGAAGCGGCGGCTACAGTTGCAAATGCGAGAACTTACAATTCGAATTTGCGTAAAAGGCTCCTTAAAAAGAAGGGTACACCTTACAGGCCAAAAATGGTGGTGAAGGCGTACGTTTTTGCCATGTTTAATGAAAATTTGAAGCCTGGGCCGACTTCTGAGAGGAATTTTGGGCTGTTTAAAGCAGATGGGAGTGTTTCTTACAGTATCGGGTTCACAGGACTTGTACCTTCGTCAGCGGCGTCTGTCTTTTCTTTGAATATTATTTATGCGATTTCTATTGCTGCTCTGGTGCTGATTCTATCATTCGCATAGCATCTATGTTAAGTTTGTAGGACACGTGAAAAAATTATTTGGGATTTATAATTCCTTGAATACAAATCTTCTCTTCATTTTTTCTGTTTTTTATGTTATTCAAGATACAGATTATTACGGGTATGGGATAGTAAGATTCCATATCATGGTGTTTTGGTTGCCAAATTGAATTCTTTAAATTTTAGATTAGTTCAAGGTGAGTGGGACGGAAGGAATTTGATTACATTCTTTTGGTTTTATTTAAGGAGCAATATAAATAACCAAATAAATTTAATTTACATATTAACAATTGACGAAAGACATGGAGATATAATTAAAAAGTCTTAAAATAGATATTAAAAAAATAAAAAAAGAAATTAAAATGGTAAAATAGTATTTTTAAGTCGACATGACCAAAAACACGGGAAGTTTTCCATTTTGGACTTGCCATGCAATTGGAAAACTTTTTGGACCAAACCCCCGATTTTGACAAAGCACATGGACAATTTTTGCAGTTTTGTCATTAATTTTAGTAATAAAATTTAGAGTAAATTACAGGAATGGTTCTTGTGGTTTGGATAATTTGCGTGTTTGGTCTCTAACTATTTTTTTTAATTCAGACCATCCTTATTGTTTGATTTTGTTGCACGATTAGTCCCTGACTGACATAAAACGACTATATTGTCATTTTCATTTCTCTTTTAATTATGATTAGTATATATATTAATTTCATTTCATTAGTTCCAAAAACATAATATATGATATCCTTTCGATATACATAAAGAATTGACTAGAGTACGCGGTTCAAGTAACGTAAGAAAATGATAAGTCAAAAACCCAACCAATCAAGGAAAGGAATTATTCAAAACACCATCACCTAAGTAAAGAAATTATATTCAAAAGTCAACTAATTCTGCAACCCTGTATATTTTTATATAGCTATAGGTTGATTTCCTACTCTTAAACTCACAATTCTCTATTAAAATACCCAAAACCATATTTCATATTTCGTCTGATCATAGAGCGACAAAAACACAAAAAGAGATGGAGAACTGGTGCAAGAACAGAACGATTGCTCCTACAAACACCAACTCCATAGACAACCACCACCGCCGCCATGCTGGTAAGAGACTACCCATTGCCACCGCCGGACCTCCAACCACCACCACCCCTTCCTCCGTCACATCAGCTAGAGGGACCACCACACCTAAATCTAGTTTCTATAGCATTTTGTTGAACATCATCTTGGGGTTTATATAATCATGAATAGACTTGCGGTGGGATCACGGATCACCACAACTAAAGTCCAGTAGCAATTTCAAATTTTTTGTTGTTGTTTTCAAGCATATTTACTCTTTACATAATCGTAACATTTTGAAGAACATATGTATGCACAGTGCTTTCTATATTGCTAGAAAATAATTTATGCACAAACAGGGCATATGATTAACTATTATGTTTGATTTAAAATTATTACTACTATTATGATCAAATAAACAGTGATTTATAACAGTCTTTAAATAACCACTAATTTGTTTATCACCAGTTTAAATAGAAGGATAAAACGGTGATTTCTCAAATTCAGATACCTGAATTCAGTAATACAGAGAGTAGATATATTACTTAATCAGAAAAAAGAGGCAGATAATCAGATACATGGTTATTTCCTGCATCTAAATATATAACAAAATACTTAACAATTCACGTAATAACATCTAAAAGTCAAGGCTGAAAAAGTTTGTCACCGCATTTGCATTTCCATGAAAGAAGATAGTAATTGTCTTCCCAATGAGAAGTCTCGATGAATTTAGGGTGTGAAGGAATAACCAAAGCGGCCTGACATGGCCTGCAATTCACACACTTATTCACACACCCTGGTGGCCTTGATCCTATAACTTTCTTGTTTTCTCGAACACTTGCCACTACAAATTAACCCACAAAATTAACCTAAAATCAACAAAAACCTCTAAACATCAAAACGCATTTTGATTTCGATTCAACATGATCGGTTTTTTCGTTTACCTGATACGGAAGGAGATACGATAAGAGATAAGAGAAAGATGATTGTAACAAACACCCTGAGGCTACGTTGATAGGTGTTTGCAGGTGCCATCAATAGTTAACAACAGCTTCAAGGGTTTGGTAAATTTAACAGGGAATATAAATAAAAATGGAAGAAAATGATGAAGGGACATGTGAGGCATTAAATAATACATGGCCGTGCATGCGGTACTGTTACGGAAACAGTGAAATTAAAAGGGTGGTGAGAAAAAGGAAGCGAGGGAGATCTTCAGGGGATTGGGTTACTATTTGGGGGTGAAAAAAAGAGAACATTTTAACAGGTAAGTCAAAAAAATGTTTGGAGAAGAAGGGACAGGTTTCCTAATGTGCATTGATTCGGTGAGTATTGAATTTTAAGTCTATAAACTCAAATTCTTTTTTCACTATTGTTTCTACCTGTTTTTTGAAAAATGTTGCCATATGACTAGTTTCTTAAATCTCGAGTCATTGTTTCTTGAATTGTCAGCATTATCATTGTGATTTGAACATGCAAAAATCAATGGCACTAATAGTTTTCTTGTCTTGTCTTTTTCTGTGGGGTGGTCAAGCTACTGTTACCATGTTGCAATTAATGATCTCCCAACTTCTTTATTGACTTGCGTCTGACAATATTGAAAATGTCTTGAGGATACCCAAAATCTTGAAATTAATGTTCATTGTATCGTTTGTCCAGAAAAGCCCATACTTGAATATCATTCATTGATTATTTTCAGACATATATGTTCGTAACATTAAGAATACATAAATGAAGCATAAGGAAAGTTGAATAAGTGGAATGTATGATATTAAGATCATATTAAAGTCAACACAATATTAGAGGGAAATGTCAGATTCTTACATTGATTGGGTTTGACGACAGGAATGAAGTCTATCTCAACCGGATCGTAGAATTAAAATTCGAAGCGTCATATCATCAAACAGTTGATGTGCACAATCGTGTCCATTTCTTTCTGTTGCTCGTCTTTTTTCCGCGATTCAAACAGTTTTTCCCGTTAACCTACCAAACAACAAAAGAGTACAATAAAGGGTACATATAGTGATTCGTACCAAAAAGGAAAAAGCCATCACCACAACTCAATCGCAAGAATTTTAAGAATTTTGTCACCACAACTCGTTTTACGATACTTTATTGAACAGTGTTCTCGAAAAGAGGTTTACTTGCTCCGATTTCACTTGGAAATGTCGGTCCCAAGGCTGGGGGGAGTGGTCGGCGAGCCATCCCCTCGCTAAACAGCCACGTTGGTTTGGTTTGGCGAGTTCGTCGAAATATTGGCAAGGAATCCATCGGCGAAGGCGAAGGCGAGGGTGGCGGTGTGGTTTGGCGAGGTCGGCGAGGCTTCAGCGAGAGTTTTTGGCGAGGGTTTGGCGAGGCCACTCCCTCCAACCTTAAACCATAAAAAGTTTTCTTTCTTTAATTGATAAGACCTTCCATTTGTCTACATGTGCACATGTCATTAGAGAGGGGAACATAAACAGACATGAAGATGTTGATGTTCATATCATCCAGCAAATGAGGTTAAACCGATATTGCAATGGCATCCTCCAGGAATGTTTTCCGGCCAGTTTGTGTATAATTTTAAAGACGAAAAAAAGAGAGGGAAATAAAAAGAAAACTGAAGTTTTGTGTTTTCGATTTAGAAAGAAATGAATATAAATATTTTTTTGAATGGAAAATAAATTAACATTTAAGTCTTGTTTTTAACGATCAATTATGTTTTTTTTTTTAATTATTTTAAATCAAAAGGAAAGTTAAAATAAAAAAATTATTCATCATATTTCTTTCTCTTATTTTCAATTCCAATAATTAAAAAAAATACTCTGAAAACATCAAATTCTTTTTATTTCTTCTCGGTTCAATCCACCTCCCTTTCATTTTTCTCGTTACGTGAGACTTGGAAACTAACTGTATTTATAAAGTCGGTGAAGAGAATGAGAGGGCGAAATTGCATCCTCCAAAATATGAAATCACGGGGTATAACGGAGGGTTAATGTCATAAAAATGACAATTAATAATATATAATTTGCTTTGTAGATCATTTATATTTTAATTATAATCAATAGGCTATTAACTTTTTAAGATTCTGATTGCACCATTGGGATAGATTCTAACAAAATAAATTAATATTGAATCCTACATGTTGTCCACTGTGACATTCAAGATAACATAATTTATTTATTTAAGTCATTCTGACACTAACATTGTGTCAATAGTGACCTCTAGTTCAATAGAATTACTTTATTGAAATATACTCTAATGTGTAATGAAAAACACAGGAGAAAATATAGTTACATACTATTGAATATAATTAAATGATAGACAATGTTTTTGAAAATCGGACCGGTCATTGAACCGGTCGTCCTACTGGTTTGATGGTTCATCTAGTCAGACCAGTCTAAAAAATTGGAAGATATAATTATTATATCATTAAATGTAAAAATTTAATAAATAGAAAATATACAAAAAACCTACAAAATTAAAATACAGATGAAGTATGGAACTTAAATAAAAACCCAAAACATAAAAAAGGCTTGTAGAATAGCCATTGAGTACCTGTTTGTTTATGTAATTAATTAGTTATAAAAAAAGTAGTCCGATATAATTAATATAATTAGAAAAAGAGAAAAAACTAACAAGAACAAGAGTAATATTTGACAAAATAAAGATGTGAATCTCACACTCATGTTGTCCCACATCGACCCACAAAACAAAGGGGTAGATCTTTGATTCTAAATAGACAAGTGGCGTGTAAGTTGTAAAGTAAGAGAAGCCTACATCAACCCCACTTAGGCTGCCTGGAGTAAGGGGTCGTCAAGAGGTCGCCAAGCCTCTTGGCGAGTGACCACTTCTCGCCAACACCACTCAAAGTGGTCATGCCATCCCATTCGCCAACCACAATCGTCATCCCCTTAGCGAGATGCCAACGGCCAAAAAAACAGCATTTTTCCTTCAACGACACTCTCCTTGGCCATTGGCCACCACTGCCTACAAAATGGCCAACGCCTACCAACCATGGTCTGACCCACAAAAACTCCTTGGCCATTCGTTGGCCATTGGCCACCACTCCGTGTAGTCTTAAGCATGGGTTTGCTTCTTGTTTTTTAGTTAATTTTTTTTCCTTGAACCGGTTATTTTAGAGTTTTAACCCGTTTTTCTTGATTTCGATTTTCTTTTGAACCGCCTGGTTCTAATTGGTTCATATACAAACAGTTTTTGGTTTATCAGAGGCGACCAGACCGATTCCTGGTTTGACTAGTCGAACTTGCAAGTCCGATTTGGTTTCCAAAACCATAAAGATAAATAACCTAAAGAAAAAATTACTGTCTTATTAATTGTCATTTTATAACATTAACCCAAAGATAAATAACTAGGAGATGTGTTTAGTTAAATAAACATTGAAGAAAATATTTTAAAGGTTGCATTTAGTAATGTGGGAACGAATGTAATCATAGAAAAAAAAATCAACAAGACCATACTTAGAAGTTATAGCTTGGGTACGTGTATGGCCGCCAATGACTGTTGGATTAAATAATAGCAAACTGCACCATCTGAGCGGCCCATGTCAACCCGCCACAATGTTCTCGTGGAAGGTTAATTATGAAATACTAGCGATAGTTTAAGTGTATCAGAGTTTGAAACATGGATCTTTTGTGGAATTACACACCTCAACCATTAGGCTCCCATCGTGGGGGCGGTTGTTGGATTAATATACCAATTAATGTGGCTTAGGACTGTTTATATAAAGCACTATATAAAATTAGTGTATATAAGTTTATCCGCATTATGTTTGGACTGATTACATTATAAGTCATCGTATTTGTATTATTTGATGGAAATAATACTTGAAGTGTAAAACTGGTGATACCCTTATGCACCACTTATGTATAGCGGGAAGAATTGGTTACAAGGAACCAATAGATTGACCATGCTTATGTTATGTCATATCCTCTCAAATTTTCTGGTTTCTAGATTCTTGTCAACACCATTCACATACAAGGGAAGTATTTGATTTGTTCCTTGAATTCCATCAGTCCAAATGTTGTGTCTTGAAGTGATTACAATCATTAAAGAAAGAGAAATAATGGCTTCATCATCGTTGAATCCTACAAATCCCATCAAATGAGGAATCCCAAGTTCGTTCTTGATTTTGGTTATGAGATTCTGTTTGCAATGATGTTGTGTGATGTTTTGATCATCAAGTTATGGATTAATGTTAAACGCTGACAAGTGGTGGCTGGGCTATATTTAAAGGTCATGCTAAGCGTTTCGGTAGGCATAAATCATTTTAAAACGATCCGCACATCTTTCTAAAAGTAAATGGAGTTGATGTTTGGAGTTGATTTTGATGCGGGTGAATTTAAAAAAGACCATAATGAGGTTAAATAATCATATTTTCGATGTTTATTATGAGAATATAAGTGTCACAAAGTATATAAATAATGGTTCCTGGTAAGTAAAGAAGAACTATTTTATAGTTACCTAACCATTCATTCCATATTCTATATCGTTGGATATATAGCTAGGTACCACGTTCTTTAGATAAATGTGATACTTTCACCTATATGACACTAACATCACTTTTCTTGAAACTGATGACGTAAAATTAAAGTAAGATGTAGTAGAATTTTAGCCACTCCACACGACGAATGGTAGCGATAAAGTGGGTGTTGGTATAATCCTAAACAACAAAGGATAACGAAAACTGTCAAACAAAGATCGAGTCGTCATCGCGAATTTGTAAATCATGAATATAGTCCACGTTCTTAAACAAGGCAAGAAAAATTAGATTTTTAAAGCAGTGTGTGTTGGTATAAACCCGGTCCTTTCCATTTGTCCTCTTTTGGTGTGATAAAACGTTGTGCCTCCCTTGATTTACTAGTTTGTCTTCTTACTTTTGTCTACCATGTTCTTTAGTATCTTGTTAGAAGTCTTTTTAATGTTTGTTATTTCTGCCCATTGTCTCTTTATCTCATTTGAGACCTTTACATGTAACTTTATACCATCTTGGGCAAGCCTTCTAGAAACTTGAATGCGTTGTATGGGGTATATGAAAGCTCACGATGAGTATTGATATTTGGCATATTTTTCTAAAAGGTTATGATTTATGGTGTCAGATTCAAAGATTCAAAACATAGCGGCATGGATATGAAAATGAAAACTTGGGTATAGAAATATGTATTAATTACTAAATTAGAATTACTCCATGTCACTTACATGTCCTTATTTGCCGGTGGATGAAAAAAAGAAAGGAAATTACTAACAATTATGAGAAGGAAAGAGAACAAGAAGGAATAATCTCTAATTAGAAGGATTAAGTGTGTTAATTTGAATGATGTCAATCGCTAGAGGAGGGTATAATCTAGATTAGATGGGTGGATTGGAGCATATGTTGTAATAACTACGGCCGTATTTGGCACGCCACAACTAGCTTAAAAGCAAGTGTATTTTTCAAGTTTTTTGGATGTCTCGTGTTTGGTATGCCAAAAACAAGCTTATAAGTTGGCTTACAAGCTTCCTTATTTATACGCTAGTCAAACCAACATATGAACTAGCTTTTTTTAAATGTTCCAACTTTGTCCTTCAAAATAACAAACTTTATGGATTTAACATAAACATTTATTTTAATCTACCCTATGTCCCAATCGTTCTAGTTATAAATGTATTTCCTCCACAACGACTTTTTTCCCATATAACCAGTGGCGCCATTTTTTGTCGACCGTTGATTCATAGCACAAAGGTTTTATCAAGTCCGGTTCGCAGAGATTTTTGATGTCATTAATTATTGATTGTATTTCCTTTTTTATAGACTAGATTGTCGGGTAGGAAGGATTGGCACATGATACTAGAGTGTTCCTTCATGCAATTGAGACACCTTCTATAAATTTTTCTAAACCCCCTGAAGGTACAAGTAGTCTTGTATTTGTTAATAATATGTTCATTAACCACTACTTGAATTTAATTTTTCTTTATCTTTTTTCATATAACAATATTATGTAGTAGACAAACGCTACCATGGTCGAAAAGGACTGACCATATTAAGGTCTTAGATATCATCAATCATAAATTGAACATGTGCTTCTAACCGATGCTCAAGAGGCTTTCAATCATATAAATTCATCTGCTCGAAGTTGCGTCGAGCGTTCATTTGGAGTGCTGAAGAAGAGGTGGAAAATATTGAACAAAATACCAAGCTTTACTGAGTAGACTCAAATATATGTGAGAATGACGATGTTTAATCTTCATAACTATTCGAAGGAATGACTTGACAGATACGATTTTCAACTTTGTTCAACAACATAACAATTGCATACCTACCGAAGAACAAGGAAAACATTCTAGCTTTATGCATGGGAATATTCAAGAGTCACGACATGAGATGCGCGAAATTCGTAATAGTATTGTGAATATGATATGGAATGTAAGAAATTCCAGTTAAATATAAATAATTGGAGAACTATTATATGATATTTACTTTAATTTAGTTTAGTATTCTTATAATACTGAAATTTTTGTGTACATGCCCTTTTATATCATTTTACGTTTCTCAGCTAGCTTATCGGCTAGTTTCTACCAAAAATAAAATGACGATCATTGTTGTCAAAAATAAAAAAAATCAAAATACCCTGCCCTGAGCTAGCCTGAAAGATGAGCAAAAACAGAGGAGATGTCTTCCTCATAAGCCATTGACAATCTATCCCCTAGAGTCTTTCTCTCCGTCAAAGGGAAAGAGCTATGATAGGAGTCTCTGTCACGAGGAGAGAGGCCAGCCACTGGAGCAAGGATTTTAGCATGTTATCCAGTTCTTCAGGAGATAAAAAGCATATTTATTGCAAGCCAAAAGGATAAAGCAGGCTATGGCCATGGAAGAAAGCCTTTCGAGCCCGGTGAAGAGCCTTACACACGTCGTCAGCTAGCGCAGAGTGCCGATAGTCTCTTTCATCATAATACTGAAAGCGACCAGCCGAACAAGGAGCCTGTGTTACTAATTTGCTTGATAGTTCAAGTAGTAAAGGAGGTCTATGGTAGTCAAGTATGTCTATGGCTAGAGGGGAAAAGCTGTTAATCTTAGTACCATGTAAGCGTGAAGTCAGACTTTTCTAACTCCTAGTCAGCTAGTAGAAGGATAGAGACTAAAGTTAGTTTACCCGAAGCAAAGTCAAGAGAGAAAGGTGGTAGCTCTCCATGCAAGCTATTCTAGCAAGTCTTCTGTGGAGGAGTAGCACTAGGCAAGTCACTTATTTCACTAGTTGAGATACACAGATTACTCATGGTTGTACGAGCTGTAATGGTAGTTGAAAGGACCAGCTATTGAATACCAAATTCTGGTGAATGAGCAAATGAGATTTGTAAAATGACGATCATGCCCTTATCGGAAAAGATAATAATCTAATGGTGTATAATGAGTTCTCAAGATTTCATGAAAAAAGGTTCTCAAAAGATCCTAACGTTGTGTGTGCGCATACGTGCGAGCGGGCGTGCGTGTGTGTATGGTTTGGTGCATGAAGGAAATGAATGCTCCATAAATATCACTCTAGAGTCCACAAACAACCACTGCCACTACCACTACCACTACTACCACTATGGTAGGCAAAGACTAGCTATTGACATTGTTAGACCTCCTACGACAACCACCCTTTCCCCTGCCATATCAACATCATCATCATCATCATCGGGGGTCACAACACCTAGAAGCATCCTGTCTCATCCCCATGATGGGGGGCTAGTGGTTGAGGTGCGTAATTCCACAAACGAGGTCTAGAGTTCAAAACATGGTACATAAAAATAGTGTTAGTGGTCAGCCATTTACCCCCACATGATGGGCCTTGGGACGAGTTTTGCAGTGGCCGTCAAAATGGTGTGGTTTATTATTTTCTAGAAGTATCGTATCTCACCCAAGAGCATGATTCACGTATAAATCTAGTTTCTATAGCACATTGTTGAACATCATCTTGAGCTTTATATAATCATGAATATTATATATATGAAGTATTCCATTGTTTGTTGTTTTCAAGCATAAGTACTCTTTACATAATCATAAATACACTTCATGTGGTCACTAAAAAGAATCAAGTTAACATGTTGAAGAGCATCTATATACAAAGTGCTTTTTATATTGCTAGCAAAATAATTCATGCACAATATGAATATATGCAACTAATACTCAAATTCAAGGATACTCTAATAGATATATTAATTAATTAGAAACAAAATCAGATAATCAGATACATACTTATTTCCTGCATCTAACAATATAACAAAATACTTGAGAATCCACATAACATCTTAAAGGTCAAGGTTGAAAGAGTTTGTCACCGCATTTGCATTTCCAGGAAAGAAGATAGTAATTATCTACCCATCGAGAAGATTGATCGCGGTACTTTATCATTTTAGGGTGTGGAGGAATACCCAAAGTGGCATAGCATGGCTTGCAATTCACACACTTGTTCACACACCCTGGTGGCCTCGATCCTACAATTTTCTTGTTTGCTCGCACACTTGACACCCCTTCTTCAACTGCCAATTAAACGGAAAAATTAACCTAGAATCAACAAAAAGCTCTAAAGAACAAAAACCCAATTTTGTATCGATCGTAGATGACAAGTTTTTTTTTCTGGGTTACCTGATATTGAAGGTGATACTCTGAGAGATAAGAGAAAAATAAGGGTAACAAGAACCCTGAGGCTAAGTGGGTAGGTTTTTGCAGGTGCCATCAATAGTCAACAGCTTGAAGGGTTTGATAAATTAACAGTAAATATAGTGTGGAAGAAAATGATGAAGGAGACATGTGAATCATTAATAGTAAATGGTCGTGCATGCGGTACTGTTACGGAAACAGTGGAAATTAAATGGTGGTGAGAAAAGAGAAGTGAGGGAAATCTTCAGGGGGTTGGGTTGCTATTTGGGGTGGAGAAAAACAAAAAAAAGAGAACATTTTTGACAGATAAGTGGAATAAATGTTTGGAGAAGAATGGACAGGTTTCCTAAGTTTATAAACTCAAATTCTTTTCCCACTTGACGATTCACTATTGTTTCTACCTGTTTTTTGGAAAATGTTGTCGTCTGAATAGTTTCTTAAATCTCGAGCCATAGTTTCTTGAATTGCCAGCATTGCCATTGTGATATGAACATGCAAAATTCAATGGTACTAATATCATGTTATCATGCTGCAATAAATGCTCTCCCAACTTTTTTATTGACTTTCTTCTGGATATATATCGAAAATGTCTTCTGCTTCAGGATACCCAAAATCTTGAAATGAAGGTTCATGGTATCATTTGTCGAGAAAAGACCATACCCCAACATCATTCTTTGATTATTTTCAGACATATATGTTCGTAAGATTATGAATACATAAATGAAGCATAAGGAAAGTTGAATAAGTGGAATATATGGTGTGAAGGACAGAAGGAGATGCTAAAATCAACACAATAATAGAGAGAAAAGTTGGATTCTTATGTTGATTGGGCTGGACGTCAGGAATGAAGCTTATCTCAGCCAGGCCATAGAATTAAAATTCGAAGCGTCATACCATCAAACATTTGATGTGCATAATATTGGTGTCAACTTCTTTCCGTTCAATCTTTTAACCTTTTCTTGACGATGCATATGGTTTTTCCCGTTAGTCTATCGAACATCAAAAGAGTGCAATGAAGGCTACATACAGTGATTCGTACCAAAAAAGCCAAAACCATCGCCAATTGTCACATTCAGAAGCCAAGAAAAAAAACAGAGGCAACTATCCATATATTAATCAAAAATACTCCTACAATACTTTATTGAACAGTGTTCTCGAAAAGGGATTTACCTGGTCAGATTTCACTTAGAAATTGTCGTAATCCAGAAAAAGTCTTCATTCTTCCGTTGATAACACCTTCCATTGTCTCATTTTGTTTGCATGTGAGCATGCCATTAGAAAGGGGAAACGTTAAGAGACATGACTTTTTATGTTGCTGTTCATATCATGCAAATAACATCATTAAGCTCCAGCCAAAGAGGTTAAATTGATATATCAATGGCATACGACATGAACCTTGTGTATGCAGTGGTAAGTATTCAGAAATACAAATATAAACTCTATTAGAAGACAAAAAAGAACAAATTATAAATAATTTATAGAGTAAATTACAGTTTTGGTCCCTGTGGTTTACTTTTTTCAGTTTTGATTCAAGTTTTTTATTTTTACACTGATGGTCTCTGTCATTGCAAAAAGTTTGCATTATTGGTCTCTGGTCTATTTAAAAAGACTAAAATACCTTTTTTAGTTTCCTTATTTCCTTTTAAGATATTATTTAATTAGATAATTTAAAAAAAAGAATAATAAACCTAACCCCCCAACCCCCACTAATGGTCGTCGAAAAATATTTACAGACCATGATATCTTGATCCAAACAACCTATGCCCGGAACTCGTAGCTGAATCTGGAACTGGGTTTACAACCTACCATTCTATTTCCTCGTTGCATCTCCTTCTCTCTCGAGCAATCTCCAGAACAACCCCTCCCCCAGCGTGGTTTGCCGGAGCAACATAGTTGAAAGCTTCACTTATTCTCTATCTCTTTCACTCCGTGTTTTGCCGGAAATCGAGTCAACATCTCCGTTTTGTCATTTATGAAGATCCGATCAACATTAACCCATAAATTATCTCATTTTTTATCACTGAAGTTAGTCTTCTTTCCTATTCCAATGTTCATTGTGGTATGTAGATCATGAGATATTTATAAAATGGTAAATTGCATAAAAGTCACTAACTTTTCTAATTTTCTCGATTTTGACACTGTATTTTTAGTTTTTGCAATTAAGTCATTATGTTTTCAGAAAAATTGCAATTAAGTCATTATGTTTTCCAAAAACTTGTGAAAATAACCATATGACAAGATGGCAACAGGTTACCAGGTCATATGGTCAGATTTGCAATTTTTCAGAAAACCTAATGACTTAATAGCAAAAACAAAAAACATAGTGTCAAAATCTAGAAATTTGAAAAAGTTAACGACTTTTATGCAATTTACCATATTCAATTTATACAACTTAATCACTTTACATGCCTCATATGTGTTTTAAATTAAAATCATCTTATCCACATTGTTCTTTTACAAAGCAAAATTTTAAAAGATTTTTTCAGACCTTGGTTTATCTTTTTAAAAACAGTATTTTTGATCAAGAGGACGGAATTATCGCTTTAAACAGTTGGAATGTCAATTAATCGATGATAGAATTGCTAATTTGTTGTAATAATTGTTTCAATTTAGGATTTATATCTATTTAATTAATGTACGATAAATTATAATATCCATCATTTGTACTTTATGATATTCTCATTAAATATATGATAAAGCACAAGAAACTAACATATTTTGGGTTAGTTATGAAATAAAACCAATTTTTTCAATTAAAACCAATATTAATGTAATTTTATGTTTTAAATTATCTATCCAAGGTAACAACAAATTTACTTTTTTGGACACGTGTGAGGCATGTAAAGTGATTAAGTTGTATAAATTGCATAGGGTAAATTACATAAAAGTCGATAACTTTTCCAGATTTTTAGGTTTTGGCACTATATTTTTTATTGTTGCTATTAAACCATTAGGTTTCTGAAAAATTACAAATCTGAGCATATGACCTGGTAACCTGTTGTCATCCTGTCATATGGTCATTTTCGCAACTTTTTGGAAAACATAATGATTTAATTGTAATTTTTCTAAAAACATAATGACTTAATTGCAAAAATTAAAAATGCAGTGTCAAAATCGAGAAAACTGAAAAATTTAATGACTTTTATGCAATTTACCTTTTATAAAAATGAAAAAATATTATGAGTTCATTTGATAAGAAAATATGATTTTGACAAGAATTGGCAAAGAGTAATACCACAAGTCTCCATAAAAGCAACAAGTATGAATTTAACACATGATTCATAAAAGGTAGGGCAGCACAAGCAATCTCCATGGAAACAAGAAGCACTATTACGATAAATGATGGAACTTTATATCTATAAAGAGTTGAAGAACAAGAAACTTGATGTGGAAAAAAGAATTTAAAGTTGATATTGAAATGGATTTGAATTCTAATGATGGGGAATTTAAAGTTAAAGAAATGAAGAGGGGGTAAGAATTCAAATCCCGGAAATAAAACCCTAAAGAAAGATTCGAAAAGATATGTATGCAAACACAAGTTATGACAATTCTTTTAATGTCCACTAATATTTAAAACCCAAAGCAGATCAACCGAAGCGAACTCCATGTTTGTCGAAACTCAAACCTACCCACCAAAATGGAAAATGAATATATGAGCAGAATTTGAAGGATCTTACAAGATAACCGAAATTTGCTACCATAGAAACAAAATATAGACAAAAAGATTTAGATCGAACCCATAAGAATCAAAATTCAGCAAGAAAAAGAAAACTAAAAAAACAGTAAAAACTCTACGATAATGCTTGTCTGGAATTTAGTGGGATTTTTTATTCTTTTTAATGGATAATTTCGTTTACGTCCTTACAAACCTATATAATTACATATATATCCTTATAAAATTTGAAATTACGTAAATATACTTACAAACCCTAAAAAATCACATATATACCCAAAAGATTAATTTAATAATAATTAATTTAAAAAAACAATAAAAACAATTTTTAAATTAGATTATTCCCAAGTTACTAAAATACATTTATGGAATCCTTCCATAATCGATAACCCCTTCGCGTTAAAACAACTAAGCACGACAGATTCGACTATAATCGCATATTTCATATCGAATGATAAGAATTTGTGACGATTGATACGTTTGGAAAATTTTAGAGATGGTAGTATGGTAATGTCACATTTAATTGATTTTTAAAACTACAAAAAATAGAATTAAAAATAGTTTTTTAAATATTTTAAAATAATTAATTGATATTAAATTAATCTTTTGGGTGTATATGTGATTTTTTAGGGTTTGTAAGGATATATACATAATTTCAAATTTTATAAAGATGTATAAGTAATTATAGAGGTTCGTAAGAACGTAAACGAAATTCTCCATTTTTTAATTACTAAAATAATTAAGAGATTAAAAGAAAAAAAGGAAAAGAAATTAGAAAGGATAATATGATTTTTTTACATGGATCAGGGACCAATAGTGCAAACTATTGACAATTACATGGACCATCAGTGTGAAAATAAAAACTTGGACCAAAACTGAAAAAAAAAAGAGGTAAACCACATTACCAAAACTGTAATTACTCTAAGTTATACATAAAAGTTAAGAAATTATTACAACACAATTAAAATTTGAAAAATTATAAAAACTTTCATGCATAAAGACAAAAATATAAAAACTTGATTAAAGAAAACTATTTTTCTAAAAATAAATCCGTAAAACATAAAGTTGTAAAAATAATATAAAAGAAGTTGAAATAAAATGATAAAAAAATATTAACTTTTAACAAACATATAAATGAAGTTATAAATTGTTTTGAGTAAATTACAGTTTTGGTCCTTGTGGTTTACATGATTTTACAGTTTCAAGCCTAATTTAGATTTTTCACGAAATCAGTCCCCGTGGTTGACATTTTATTACACTGTTGGTCGCTGGTCCATATGAAAAAGACCAGTTTACCCGTTCTAATATTTTTCCTTTTTATTTTTCTTTTAACCTCTTATTATTCTAATAATTAAAAAAGAAAAAGAAAAATCCCACCTAATCCCACCCTCACCCCCACTCCCCGCATCTATCTTTACAAATCCTAGTTTTTCAAAGAGGAACTTCGATTTGGCCAAATCTGAATTCACTATATATAGTGAAAAAATCGGACCTGCACTTCATAAGGTAAACTCATGTATAACGAGTGTAATCATCAATAAACGAAACATAATAATTAGATCCAGCTTTAGAGGTGATCGGGGATGGACCCTATACATCAGAATGCACAATATCGAATAGAGCAATAGAACGAGTGACACTTTTATTAAACGGTAAAGCAGATAACTTTCCCAGTTTACAACCACAGCAATCAGAAATATCATCACATTTTAAAGGACCTAACACACCAGTAGAGACTAAAACTGTAACAAGACGTTGACACATGTCCCAAACAAGAATGCCAATGATAAAAAACAGACGAGGAATGACTTAAACGAAAAGACGACAAATCAACACTAGAGGCAGCAACACCAGCAACATGTAGCTGCTCCAAGACATAAAACTTCCCAAGTCTATGGCCTATCCTAATCACCCTCCAAGACTAAATGTCTAGTACACAACAGAGGGAATCAGAAAAGAAGACCCAACAACCAGACTCGCACAACCGACTGACTGAAGTAAGATTCAAAGCAAGTGTGTGAATATAATAGACATTTGTCAAAGATATATAATGAGTGACAATAAAACCAACACCTTTTACTGACATAGGTGTAACAATAGTAGACATGACAGAAACAGGTGAACGAGGGGATAACGAAGAGAATGATGACAAATGTGGTAGCATATGATGTGATGCACCAGAATCCAATATCTACAAGGATGAAGGAATACCTGAAGTATTGGATGAAGACGAAGACAGACCTGAGTGAGACATGGATGCTGACAAGGCAGTCAGATTGGCAACAATAAGCTGTCTAAACTGCTCAACAATATGATGATCTAGGGCTGATAGTGTTGTGAAATTCGTTACAGTCTCTACTGAAGGTTCAGTAGCAGTAGCAATGTACTGTGATGACCGAAAAGAAGGAAACGAGAGACGTGAATACCAGTTCTGCTGTGGAGGCTGAAATTGTGCAGGTGGTATGGTTTGTTGTTGCTGCTGCTGATTTCCCTTGTTTAACAATAAAGGACACTGAGACTTCCAATGATGTTTCTTCTTAAAAAAAGGCACACTCATCAAATGCAATTTTTGGGCGATTCCGGTTCTGAGGTTGTTGAGGAACAACAAAGACAGCAAGAGTGGCGACTGTCTTGGGACCTTTGTCAGCATGGGATTTGATACGAATTTCTTCAGCAATCAGCTCATGAACAACAAAATCAACAGTAGGAAAAGGTGTGCGATGCAAAATTGATCCACGCAAGCCTTCAAAATCTGAATGTAAGGCCATCAAGAACTAAACCAGGTGTTGCTCTTCCTTTCTATCAATATAAGGCTTGAAAGCCTTCAATTCAGTGGGTTCTATGAGTGCTAACTGATCCCACAAATTAGACATAGAGGCATAGAATTCCTAAATGCTGAGATTATTCTGGTAGAGGGCTCGAATATCAAACTCTAACTGATACTGCTTTGCAAAATTAGACTGAGTATACAGCCTATCCAAGTGATCCCAAACTTCCTTTGCAGTGTCATACTTTGCCAGCTGAGTACTAATAGACTGTATAACAGAATTATTAATCCATGTAATAATCTTGGAGTTATCAGTCTCCCACAAATCTAACAGGGCTGCATAACCTTCAACCCCTACCCTAGGTTTCCCTTTTGTTCCTGTCACAATCCCCCGCATATTCTTTCCAAGCAAAAAGTTCTTCATAACATAATTCCAATAGGCATAGTTCTTGCCATCGAGTTGAGTGCTAATAGACCGAAGAGAATCATCTCTTGGAGTCATATTTCCAATACCATATAAGAATCAACAAAGAAATGAAATATCAGCAGATACAAACCAAACAATCCGAAAACCCTTGAAAACTGGAACTATCGAAACCCTCGAAAATGACGAAATCGAACAAATCAAAACAAACTGAACATAAAAACGAGTAGGAAAATCATACCAAGAATCGCCAAAAAAATCCGTAACGGGGCGCGCTGCCCCCGTACCCCCAGCGAACTCACGCGGATTGTCACAGTACTCTATGTAACTCGCCTCTAATAATCATGAATAATGATCGAATAGCTCTGATATCATTTAAACTAATAACCAAACGACAGAAAACGGCTAGGGTTTCATATTATTATCAATGAAAAGTACAAGTACAAAAGAAAGAGAAAAACAATATATATATATATATATATATATATATATATATATATATATATATATATATATATATATATATATATATATATATATATATATATATATATATAGATATAGAGCTAATTAGGTTAAACCTAGCAAAAGAGGGCCAAACATTAAGCCCAAACGAAAGAAGCCCAATAAACTAATTACGCTAACAATTTTACTAGATGGATATCTTCGATGGATTTCACGTTCTTCATGTTTGGTTTTCCTTGTCATGTGAGTTCTCCTCACAGCGTGTCTTCTTTCGTGTAATGTGGAATTGGTTCACCTTCTCATAGATACTGTCGGGGTGTCTGGTCTAATTTGATTGTCCCACTTGGATCAGAAATGTTTGACTTGTTCTATCATGGTCTGCTTGGCCAATTGAGGCTGCAATTCTCTATTTGAACTCAAATTCCTCAAGTTTGAAAGACTTTCCATTGTGGCATGTCTAGTGATGGGGTTGGCGTTGTTTGGCTAAATTACATAAGCACGTTGCCTTTCCAGATAAATTATCTATTGTTGTTTCGACCTTCCTTGGTGACCAAAAATTGTGGGTGTTGTTTGGTTCCTCACTCATTGTCGAATCACGCTATAGTTGAATCAAGTTTTTCTGTTGACAAATCAAGTTGTTGCTTTTGATTTAGAATCTCAACCTTTTGGTATTTTTTTAATCAATGTAGCAGCTACATCTTGTAAAAAAAAAATTAAAAATAAATTAACATACAGCCTCATTTAAATCATTTTTGCAGAGTGAGTCACTAATTAATTGAACTTATCAAAATTTGGTACAAATCGATTACCAACAAACTCTAATTCTTTAACTTTTATCCAAATCATAATCGCATATGTATTTTTCCATATTTGAAAATTATATGTATATTGATTATTGCAACTTCAATAATCAAAATTAGGTCCGATAATCAAAAGAATGTAAAACAACAAAGAAGATTAACGTGAAAACTCTACGAGTAGATTTCTAGCGCCATTGAAATCCAGAGTTTCGATTTTACAATCCGAAACATACTCGATTTCGCTCCATGCTTTCCGATCTGTATCCTCTACATTCTCCAGAAACCGCACCTTCTTTTTCATTCTTCCGTCTTTCTTCACGGAGGCCAAACATGACCGCCGCCGTGGTGGTGCCTCTGCAGAGCTTGAATCCCGGTTTTCGTCAGAGGAAGTGACGGTGCTCCGGAGTAACGAGAGCAAGATCATGGTACCAGAAACCGCCATGGCTGTTGCTAACACCACGCCTTGGGAACTCCAAACACGTGACATCGTTTTGATATTACTTGGTGTTTGCAACTGTAGATTGCTTTGACATGAAACGATTGGTTATCAACTCGAATTTATGAACACACAAAGATGGAGACAAAGAGTGGAAGAATGTGGTATTGGTAAAAAAACCCCTTCATCATTAATTGATGATGTCCCATCAATTTGGGTTTCTTTATATATATATATATATATATATATATATATATATATATATATATATATATATATATATATATATATATATATATATATAATGATATTTTTTTAATTGTTTTGTTTTTTTGTAATTTTATAACTATTATTAATTGTTTTTATTTAATATAAATACTTATTTTGGTATTTATAATTTAAATATTATTCTAAATTTTTGACGTTTAGGTCAAATACGTTTTCTAATGTGTTTTTTAACGTTTTGTTCGTTGGTATCATTTAACGTTGTAATTTAGTATTTTTTTTCTAATTTTTGACGTTTTGTTTGAATACATTGTTATATGTTTTGTTCGTTTATATCCGTGGAAAGTTATTAAATAATATTGATTACACTTATGAATTTGCATTTTCTAGTTTTTCACGTTTTGTTTGAAACATTTTTATATGGTTTGTCCGTTTATATCGTTTATATGGTTTGTTTGTTTCTAACTTTTTACGTTTTGTTTGAATATATTTTCTAATTTTTGATGTATTAGTTTCTAGTTTTCTAATTTTTGACGTTTTACATCGGTGGAATATATTCAAACAAAACGTCAAAAATTAGAAACGAACAAAACATATAAACGATATAAACGAACAAACCATATAAAATGTTTTCAAACAAAACGTTAAAAACTAGAAAATGCAAACTCATAAGTCTAATCAACATTATTTAATAACTTTCCACCGATATAAACGAACAAAACATATAACAATGTATTCAAACAAAACGTCAAAAATTAGAAAAAAAAACTAAATTACAACGTTAAATGATATCAACGAACAAAACGTTAAAAAAACACATTAGAAAGCGTAATCGAACTAAACGTCAAAAAGTTAGAATAAAATTTAAATTATAAATACCAACGTAAGTATTTATATTAATTAAAAATAATTAATAATAGTTATAAAATTACAAAAAAAAACAAAATAATTAAAAAAAATCATTATATATATATATATATATATATATATATATATATATATATATATATATATATATATATATATATATATATATATATATTAAAAGAAACCCAAATTGATGGGACATCATATATTAATGATGAGGGGGTTTTTTTAAGATGACCCTTGATTTAACGGCGATTTCGGTGGTGGGAAAATTGGTGCTTCCTTCTTCCAAAAAGATATTGTGTTTCTTAGAAATACCCGAAAAGACCACAGGTCTAAATTGATTTTTCTAAATTTATTAATTTATTAATCTATAATATATAAGTAAAACATACAAATGAAAAGCCTATAATTATTTTTTAAAGATTTGACTAAATTAGCTCTTTATAAAAATTTTCATGATTGTTCTTGGACTGAAACAATGATGTATATAGTTGGTAAAACGGATGAATCGGTTGTGCTGGCTAAAATTTTAAAAGAAATATATTTCGTGGTTGATTAAAATAAATAGAGCCTGACGGAGTTTATATTAATATAAATAATCTGTTGTATTAAAATGACAAAGACTTTTGGTAAATAGTGTTTAAAAATTAAAATTGGCACAAGGTGTGATGTGTGATGAGAATCACTGACCGGGTAATTTTTTAATATCTTGCAAATTCACTTTCCTTGAACTTTATTTCGAAGATATGTCTAGGTATCAAAAACCTAGTTATAGAATAATCCGAAGATATGACACTTTAAATTTTCGTCACAAAAAGGAAGAACAATAACATATGCATGTAAGTGGTTTTCTAACTTACGAGAGACGAAAGTTTTGGTATTTTATCGGTATTTATAGCATAACAGTAACCATCTCAATCGATAAAACAATGAAATAAATGTTAATAGCGTTTGAAATGGTTTTTGCACAAGTAAAATAAATAACCGGTTTACAACTTGATATGGTTAGTTCCACATGACAAGACAAAGTGATTTGATCAGTGCCAAGCAACAAACAGACTTGGTTAGTTCCAATATCGTCGGTCCTACCTGGTAAGTTTCAAGGTGGCTAGTCCAAGCTGACTTGGAGGCTGGAGCTTAAACTCGACCTAAGTTGACTTCATAATCTAACTATATTAAGTTAACCATCTCCTACTTCATTGTAGGGAGCACCTCAAACAAAGAGAGCACATCCCTTTTTGATGTATGCCATTAGTCGTGTTCGAAATCAAACTATCATTATATTAGTCTGTGTTTGATTTGTATCTGATAGGGTTTGGTTAGACCTGATGTCTGACTCGGTCCGAGTCCGGACGTTTGATAAGCTAAAAATCACATCTAACCAAGGTAGCAACAAAATAATGCTTAATGAGTCAGACTTTTACTCATTAAGGTCTAAAACTATCAAAACAAAGCCTTAGTATCAACTTCACACCACCTAACTCATCTCATTGTAGTCTAGTGCTAATTGATATTACCTATAATGACCTAATCACACTGAAACAGCTAATAAATGTAATTAAGTAGAAAGTGAGATGAATTTAAAAAATAATTAAATATATTCTAAAAGGATTTTAAAGTGAATAAATTTTGATGGAGTCTATGGGTGGAGTGGGATCGGAAATATGAAGGAAGGAATGGTTTGCATTGAAGACCATGTAATGTGGGCCTATTCAATAAACGCCAAATGCAATAATTCAATAAACGCCAAATGCAATGGTGGGCTAGTGGCTGAGGTGATAGATCTCAACTGGTCAATGGTGGACAGGTGGAGTGTACAAGCTGGTTGTTTTGGACTTTTGGTTCCTGATTTTAAGGACAACAATTTTCTTTCAATTTTATGGGCTTTAGGTTGGAGGAAGTGGTTAGCATATGCTGAACATGCTAAATTATGCCACATCAGCTTAGCATATGCTGACCAAATTTGGTGTGAGTAGTCAGCATGTGCTAACCATGCTAAAAGGTACAAGTCTCATGCTAAAAGGTACAAGTCATGTTGCTGATGGCTTTGTTGGCGAGCTCGTCGATTCCTTGGCGAGGGAGGTCTTCAGCGAGATGGTTAGCGAGGGTGGCGGTGTGGTATAGCATGGTTGGCGAGGGGGATGGCGAGGAGTTTGGCGAAGCCACTCCCCCTAGCCTTATCATGGTCATTCTCGTTAATTTTTGGGTAAAAAATTTTCACTTCTTCACCTGAACGTACAAAACCAAAAAGTCAATTCTAGATCGGACCAAATTTAACTTATTTTTTCCATTAATGATAATTACAGATATTTTGAAATTGTTGATATTAATATCGCTTGATGTTTATACGTGAGAGACCTTGGACCCAATAATTTTTTCTAACTGGAGGAAAAAAAAACTCATAGAGTGCAATGACGAAATTTTGAAAAAGTTTTAATTATATTAATTTATGTTGTTATTTGTTTGTGTTAAATATTAATTTATGTTGTTATTTGTTAACGTGTTAAATATGTGTACCGTTTATCTATATTTTTATTAGTTAAATTAAAATTCATTATTTATATACCTTCCTATACTTGCAAATTAGAAGGAAAATTCACAGTAAGTATTTATTTTAAGCTACGCCAGCTGTTCCGCCCCTGCTTGGACTCTCATTTCTAAGGTTGCTTTAAGTCGAGATGGATTGAATTGAATCAATCAACTTAATACTATTAAAGGTAATCAAAGGATCTGTGGTCTAGGGCAGTATCAATGGATGTTGGAACGATGTTCATCCTCAAATGATTGAGAGTTAAAGTTTCCTTGTGTGCAAAAAATGTAGATTTAAAAGTAGATTTGTATAGAATTATCTGACAGAAGTAACTATAAGCTTTGAAGAAATGTAAAATTATATGAAATCAAAAATTTTTAAAGCTTATAAAATTTATTTGAAATAGCTTCTGGATTATGAGGTATGTATCTGTATCAAAAGAAAATTTTCAAGTTCGTACTCCAAAACAAAGCTTTTACTTTTTTTCGTATTTGGAGTTTTTTCTTATAAGCTAAAAGTTAAAGGGAAACTGACTTATAAGGGTAATTATGTTTTAAAACTGTTCAAAAAACACTATCCAAGTTTGGTCTGTTCAAAAAACACCATCCAAGTAAAGTCTTTGTACAAAAAACACCATCTAAGTAAGCCTTTTGTACAAAAAACACCATCGAACTACATGTTTTGTTCAAATTTTACCCGATGGTAATCGGTTCTTGCAGGTTAAAGGATGACTTGGCCTAATACTTGGTGACCACCCAAGTCATCTTTTAACCTGCAATAGCCGGTTACCATCGGGTAAAATTTGAACAAAACATGTAGTTCGATGGTGTTTTTTGTACAAAGGCCTTACTTGAATGGTGTTTTTTATACAAAGGCCTTACTTGGATGATATTTTTTGAACAGGCTAAACTTGGATGGTGTTTTTTGAACAGTTTTGAAACATAATTACCCTTATAAGTCATTTTCCCAAAGTTAAAAACTCTTAAAGTCTCTCCAAATCTCGTTGCTATACATGCCCTATTTAGTATATCTCAATATAAACTCTAATTTCTATTATTTTAAGGGTATTTGAAATTATATGAATTTGAAAATTCGATATAAAATTATCCTAAATTTCGGATGTCCATTTTTCAGATAGATAGTAATATTACAAAATCCATATCGAAACATCTACCATATAATTTCTAATGTTTATTGGTTTTGGGAACCATATAAAAGATGGTCGTTAGTACCCATCTTAAAAACTACACACCTATTACAAATAAATCAAATAATGATGTAACATCGCTTATTATTCGATTACAAAAAGCTAGTTGCGTAAACAGGGAAACAAAATTTAAAGTTATTGGCAACTAATTAGAAAATCAAACAAAGTCTTTCTCTTCATGTAGTAAGAATGGGAGGAAGGAAATCAGATTTCATACCAAGTATTTTTGCACTTGTATCAGGGAAACATTCAGTTCCTGGCAATTCTGTAATATCACCATCACTAGCAATACCAACAGGATATCGCAACAAATGACCTGGCAGATCACGTTCAAGATCTTCACTTGCATAAAGTTCCCAATATTTGTCGGCCATCTCGTTTACCTTTCTCACACATTCAACGTTCTCCGGGTGCTCAAAGGTCTGATCAATCATGCCAAGGTGTTCGTACCATAAAGCCATACGAAACCCATGGACGTCACCCCTAGCTGGTGACCTCGCTGCAGCTAGATGATTCGGTTGATAAGCTCCCATGGCTATTTCAGAATCCCTAGCACCATCCATTGATCGTTGGTTGATGTTTGCAGATCCAACTATTATGTATTCATCATCCACTATCATCATTTTGGAATGGACGTAGATCATGAAGCGTCGATTCTGTTGAGCGTGGAGATAACCGGAATCCGGTTCGGGTTCTTCTGTCGGTTCATGCTCATCGCCTTGCTTCGCCTCACGATTTCCAAGGCAAAAGAAAGTGAGATATTCTCTTGGATCATCGTCCCGGCCCTTCTCTTGAAGAGCCTTGACAATATCTTTATACATCATCTCCATCGTCCTTTTCTGCCAGTCTAATATGGCCTGAACAGATCCACTTTCAGGGATCCCTTCAGGCCACATCGGGACCACAATATAAACAATAAACTTCTGACCGGCCTCGATCTTGCTAACGATCTTTAAAGAAAGTTCTTTGGGAATGAGGTGCAACGCACCAATTTCATTAACATTAATATCGTCAGATTTCCAGGCAAACGAGCTTCCAAGGAAATACTGGTTTTCGATATAGATGAAATTTTTCGCTCTTCGTATCGCGTTAATATACGCGTCCTGAATACTCCGATCGATTATGTTATCTTTCCCGCTTACAAGACCCGCTTTCGCGGCTTCTTCAGGATTGTCCGGGAAACCGAAAGCGGCCCCACCATCGATAGACCTAAAAAGCTGAACATTCCATGTTTCTGGATCATCAGGGAATGTGACCGGAGACGGTGGGATTAAAATGTCTTTAAGTTGTCTCAAGTCCACGAGTATATTTTTCCCACCTTGTTTGCGCCATCTTTGTTCAAAATTAAACAAAACATCCCACGCGATTGGTCCTTCAACCCTAGAATGAATATCGTGCCATGGCTCACGTGGACCGCCTTTAGCTATCGAAGCTCCGGTGTAGTTAGGTTGGTGGAAATCATCATGGTGAGCACCGTCGAGTGTTTTAAAAAGAGGATGAAACGCAGAATCATATCTTCCATCACATAAATCAATACCACCGACAAAACTCACCACCCTCCGTCTCTCTGAACGTCCGGTAGGCATGTCAGCGTCCACCACCACGATTTTCTGATGATGAGTGAACATGGTGGACACTTGAAGGTCCTGAATAACGCTTCCTCCGTCATCCGGGTCACGTGGGCATAAAACGCAATAAACGTCGGTTCCTTGAAAGAAGTTTTGAGTTTCTTCATCGTGGGTAGCCATTAAACCGTCTTCTTTAAATACATTTACAGAAGTTCTATCGTCCCAAACGAGCATAGCGATCCTAACACCTTCTTCAGCTTTCCTTTTTAGTAGCTGACCAAGCATGACGTCACCTCCATTCTTTTGTCTCTTTGGGTCTCGTATTAAAGCGATTTCAGTGTAAACAGACCATCCAGTAATGTAGATAAAGTGTTTTGCGTTTGTAATGGCATCGAATATATCTTCCCAACATCTGTGTGTCTCGTAGTTTTTGCCACCTGCAAGAGCGATCTTAGGGATGAAATTTTCAGGGACATGAGCATCTTGGTATAATGAAACTCGACATCCTGTTCTTTGAGCGAAGAATGTGTACGGAACTCCAGGGTACTTCCCGTTTTTTATTCCGTGGGCCCAGTTACGATCTTGGGTGACGTCAAAGAACTGTAACTTGACATGGATCTTGGAACCAGCTGGTACAGGGTTGTTGTTTTCGTCCATGATCTCAATCCATTTGTCTACTTCATCTCCGTCTACTAATTCTCTTACAGGCATGTGAGCTCTTCCGATTAATGTTGCACCGATGGGGTTATTGTCTTTAACAGTGAAGATGATGTCAGAAGCTGAGTGAGCACAATAAATGTGGAATGACTCGTACCATCTAGGGTTTTGGGGTTCGTTTTCTATCATCCTAGTTCGTCCAACTCTGCATTTTTCTAGATCGATTGTTGCATAAATTTTGGGAGTTCCTTCCCCAAATCCTACAGACTCCTGTATATTCGCCATGATCTGCAAGAAGAAGACAATGATTTGTGGTTAACAAGTTTTCCTGAATGTGTTGCTAAGATGTAGTAATTTGCTTGTCTGCTGGAATTGAAGGACTTTCATATTGTATCACTTGGTAGAAGATCGATGCAAAAGTTTACTATCAAAATAATTTACCTATTTGTTCATTAGTATTTAGCACAATCATTTTATAGGAAATATATTTGTAAGAGTCATTGATTTTGTCTTGTTAACAAGCAGTTCAGATATTTGATTATCAATCAAAAAATTCTACTATCAATTGCAAATCATATCATGCCTAAATTATCTTATTTTGGATGAAATGAGTAATTTACTCTGAAAACTATTTCAGTTGCTTCCAAGCTGTTATGATTACTAAGTAACGAAGATAACATGAATGTTATCATAGTATATTATGTGATATAAGTATCAAAAGTATCATTCACCAGATACGTGTTAAAACATCAGTTAGCAATGATGTTGAGAAAAGCAAATGAACGAGAAATCAACACGATGTTATCTGCATTACTTCTAATTTTCAAATGAAGATATTAAATACCTTTCCGAATACATTAGGGCCACCACCTTCGTGAAGCTTATCAACCTCGTAGATCGTAACGTGGAGAGTTCCATGGAGCAGTACCTTCGACATTTTCTAGTCTGCGTCAAATAAAAACAGAATTAAACGAATTACTCGTCAAAATTGCTACCATATAATCACTTTTTAGCTACAGATAATATAATACAGACGAACACGTACCGACAATACGTAATTTAAATGAACCGAGAATAAAATAACCCAAAAGCAGATTACCGGATCGAAACCAGTGAATCAACAAAATTAACAGTGGTTCGTAACCGGTAAATTGAGTGATTCTATGGTTCAATCAGGACACAATTCGTGTTTATTTGACAGATCTATGAATTGTATGAACAAATTGACGACATAAAACATTGCTTACCCTTTGAATCGAACTGAGAGAGATTGAAACACAGAGAATATGATCCAAACAGCAATGCAAGAGGTAATAAGAGATTAAGAGGGAAGGGGAAAAGTGGGAGACAAATAGCGATCCGTGAAAACAGTTTTTAAAAGGCTTCAAAGCTAACCGGAAAAACCGTTTTATTTTTAGTAATTCAAAAAATAAGTCCTACCTTCTTTACAAAACAGATACCATCTGCGATGCATAAAGTACAACTAGGAACGGGTAAAAATCTGTCCTTGCCAAAAGCCCAACATATAAAAGTCCGAACTCGACCAGACCAAAACCGAGTATATTTGGATGGATTCTGAACCCGATCTTTTATTTGTTTATTAGCCTTTCAAACTAAAGAAACAAAGCTTTAGGTTTATGTTTTGAAATAAATAAAACCCAAATTTTAGTTGGTTCGTGGTCCGGTCTGATTTTATTTGTTGGTTTTGGTCTGTGGTATGGTTTGTCGTAGGTACAATCACAAAATATTTCTTTTCTGCATGTCAAGTATATATGTGGCAAAATGGACGGGTAGGGGATTTACTGTGTCAAAACATGTGGTTTTAAGTGTCTATCATGGGTTTACTCGTTTATATTCTTTAATCGGGTATATTTCGAAAAATATATTAAGTTTTGGTAAAAATTCGATTATACTATTGTATTATTTATCAACGGATGATCGGTATATTTCTAACATAATATGTTTTCCGTCAATAATACGTCGGAAAATAACGACAACCGACGGAAAACATATTATGTTAGAATTGTCTCGGTAATCCGTCAGTAATGCTACATATTACCGACGTATTGTTTTTGTTTTTCATTTTTGGAAGGCCAAACATTATTTTTTTGAATTCATTTTTTACTAATCTTTATTATACATTAAAATGGTTATATTGTTCAATTTATACGTAAATTAGACATCAAAAGCCTGTATACCGTCCGAACTCATTACTTATTTCAAGCTTAATCATTTTAAGGTGTTTAGATACATGTAGTTTTAATACACTAACACATAGATTCACACATACGCATACACAAATACACACACATACTCATACTAATATACATATACACACATACTCATACACCTACTCATACATATACTTATAGCACATACTCATACTCATACTAGTAGTGTATCCTATATTGGTGCGTTACGGTCGTAAAAATGTGTATACATGTTGGAGTCTCCACACTCTCCATAAGCTAGGACTCTTTTGGAGAGACAATCTTAGGCTCCACATTTATCTTACGTTGTATCAGAGTCAGTGCCCCTCACTCCTGTGGCCTAACATATCCTTGTCTATCCTCATCGAGCCTCCGTCTCTGAGGGGGAGTGTTAGTGTATCCACATTGGTACGACACGGTCTTATAAGTGTGTATATATGTTGGATTTTTTCCTATCTCCATAAGGGCTCTTTTGGAGAGACAATATTGGGCTCCACATATATCTTATACATACACATACACACACATACTTACACACATACACATACTCACACTCATACACATACACAGTACCATGCTCATACTCATACTAACACTCATACACATACACATTACCATACTTATATTTATATTATTATTTAGGTTTGTGTTTATGATATTTATTATTAACTAGTATTTCGATTGTCCGTGCGATGCTGCGGAAGCCTGATATATTGAAAAACGCAGCTCGACAAAAGAAAATTTATGTAAGAGACGAAAAATGTAACTTTAAAATATAATAAGGGACCAAAATCGTAACTTACGAAATACCAATAATGTAACTTTAAAATAAATAGGGATAAAAACAATTAATTCGAAATTAGTTGAGGGGAAAAAACGTAAATATAAAAGTTTGCTATAAGAAGAATCAAAATTGCTATTTCCAAATAGAAGCTTATTTGTATTTGAGTAAATTACATATTCGGTCCCTGTGGTTTACCAAAACTAACACTGAGCACCCAAGTATTAGATTTCCAAGAGATCAGTCACTAAACTTTCCTTAAAAGGACACATTGGTCCCTGTGAACGTTATCGTTAACTCTCCTTCGTCAAACCCCCACATGTGTCGTTCACGTGGGGGTATATTCGTCCTTTCCTTTTAGATATTGTGCAAGTAATGATTTACCGCCATTAATGAGCATCAAGTCATCAACCACTTCATATAACCTGAAGATACGAACGGCTCGAAGATTACACAGTCGATTATAAGGGAAGGTGAAAGCGTTGAGCATTGAAGCAGTCGAACACAATGTGGGTCATTCCAGAAAAAAAACGAAGACGATTCCGCCTTTAATCAATACGGTAAGCTTCATTGTTTATATAGTACTCTTGTTTATATAATATCTTGAATGTTGATGTGTATCGGAACTGATAAACATTGAGGTTACATTTTTCAGTCGATAAGGAGAATCTCTTCACCATGGAGCTATACTATGGAGGATCGTTTCACATGCAACCGACTTTGGAATATTGTAATGGTAATCTTACGTTCGTTGACAATGTAGATGTCACTGACTTGAACCAGGAAGTAATACTGTCCATCCTTAGGGTTTTATGTGTGGATACACATGAACCACTGTTCGTCCATTACGTTCTCCCAGGGATAAGCTTAGAAAAGGGTTTGATTCCCTTAGATTGTCTGGCGGATTACAAAATCCTAGCTAGATTTGTGGTAATCTTAGGTCAGATTCAGTTCTTTGTCGAACACGGAGCATCATTGGTCAACAATCATGGTAAGTCTCTGATCCCTAACTATCTCGCTAAAGACGGGTTTCTTATATCCCCTGAACTACGAAAGATTCGAAAGTCACCGTCTTTAAAGGGGTCATGTAGTAGGCAGTTGACATTTGACATCAACGAACCCTTACACGGGGAAGAAACCCCAGGCAATGTCAATGAACCCTGCTTGGATATGGTGTTGTATAATCCAGCAAAAACGGAAGGGGTACCCGCCCAGATGTTCCCTTTGGACTCTCAATTTTGGGAAGTACAGAACTTGTCTACATTTCAAGCAGATGTTTACGACCCTGTATTTACCTTTAACCTAGAAGATGCATAGTATCAATGGGAGATTAACACATATCCTAGTATGACTTTAGAAAGTGGTGCAGAGGCATTATGGTATGAAACAATTACACAACCTATCGAGAAGGGACAACAAAGTAATGTCCATTTGACACAGTTCAGAGAAGTGGATGCAGCAGCTTCAACTAGTGGCCCTGAGGATTATATTGATGATCGAAGTAGTGTCCACCAGGAGGAAGATGAATTGGTTGCTGATGACGAAGTGGAGCAGTCCTTTATACATACTGTCATGGATACCCCAATAGAAGAAGATGTTGAACAACTCAACCAACTGGAGGAGATGCTTGTACTAGATAACGAACAGTTTAAAAGCTACGATCCAGACAATAATGATAGAGAAAAATTTTTAGAGCACATGGAGAATAAAGTTGAATACTCAAATGGGAAATCCGATGATATTGATTTTAAGGTTGGGGAATACTTTCCAGATGAGAATGTTGTTAAGGAAGCCTTACAAAATTTGTCTGTGTACACTAACAGGCAACTGAGAATGGTCAAAAACAATGGTTTTAGAATTCGTGGTAGATGTTTAAGGGATGTGCCTGGTGGCCCCAATTTTGGTAGGAGACCTTTTTTACAGATAGGTCGAAAAAAATAAAAAACTCTGAAATTGATTGTCCTTGGACCCTGCACGTGTCCCAAACCAATCACGATGACAGGTGGAGGGTAAAAACCTATTACCCGGTCCATACTTGTTTGCCGAGTAGGGACATACAAGCGTGTACTCAAGGATATATCGCTAATAAAATTTTCCAACAACTCCAGACAAACCCTAACATACCCACGTCTGCCTTAAGAGAGGAACTACAACGTACTTATAAATTGAATTTGACGTTCATGAAAGTTTATCGAGCAAAGACCATCGCGAGAAATAGGATCAGGGGAGACCAGTGTTGCAAAACTCGGCCAACTCGGCCGAGTACTCGGCCTTGGACTCGGACTCGGTCCTTGACCTTGGCAAGTTTCACCAACTCGTCCTAAAAAATCAGACTCGGTCAACCTCCGACTTACTCGGCCCAAATCGGATAAACTCTGACCAAATGTTTAAAAACTCGGTCCATTTAAAGCCAAAACGAGGCCCAAATCTGGTCCAAGGAGTAAACCATTTCGGTTCAGTGTTAACCCGAACCAAAGGCTTATTGAGTGGGTCAGCTCCAAAGCCTGTATTTCTAAGAGATGCAAATCCCTTTATTATTTTTTCTAGTCGATGTGGGATAGCTTAAGAGCAAATGACCCCCGTTTCTCTCGTTACGTTCTTCTCGTCCTTCTCTTCAGGCTTCAATTCATGCTCCAATCGAATTAAGCATCTGGTTGTATCATCGTCGTAATCTCGTTCCTCTCATTACGTAATCTCGTTCCTCTAATTATGTAATCTCGTTCTGAACTCGTAATCTCGTTTCTGTGTTTCATCATCGTAATCTCGTTTCACGCGTTTCAATCGTGATCATTTTCTGGTTGCAGGGGCTGATTTCAGTGGAGCAACACTGGATTGCAGGGGAGTACCGATCGAGTCCATTTAGGCTTCAATTCCTTCATCGCCACTGCATACCATTGCACCGAGGAACTCATCAATATTGCCAAACTTGTCGTCTCTCAGCCATCTTCAATCAAATATAGTTTTAGTTGAAACAACAAAATTGAAGGGATGTATCAAACTCGTTTAGCTTTTAGAACTGATTACTTGCAGGGATGTATCAAATTTAAAATCACGAAGAACAAACCTTTGATTTTGATTAATTGCAGGGATGTATCAAATTCGTTTCCTATTGTAATTTATTTTGATTAATTGCATATTTTTTTTGATTTTGATTAATTACAGATTGTTTGTATATATATGTAATTGAAGTTTGATGGGATGTAGTTTCAATATGTGTGAGATTAATTAGGTACTTTTGAATATGCATGCTAGTTGTTTGATCATATGCTTCAAAGAGAAAGACAATTTTATATATATATATATATATATATATATATATATATATATATATATATATATATATATATATATATATATATATATATATAGTCATGAACAGTGCTTGCCGAGTACTCACCGAGTACTCCCCGCCTAGCCGATTACTCGCTACTCGCTAGTCCGCCAACCTGGCAGCGCCTAGCAACTTTTGTAACCATGGGGGAGACTACGAAAGGCAGTACACAATGCTGAGAGACTATGCAATGGAAGTCCAATTGAGGAATCCAGGGACGACCCTAAAAATTGGTGTTGAATCGTGTCTAGTTTTTAGTCAACCGACGAGGACATTCAAACGCATCTACATCTGTCTGGGTGCTCTGAAGGAAGGGTTTAAATTAGGGCAAAGAGAGTTACTGGGTCTAGATGGAACCTTCATGAAAGGCCCTTATCCACGTCAGATTTTAAGTGCTGTGGGACTAGATTGCAACAACAGCATATACCCAGTTGCATACGCCATTGTAGAGGCTGAAAACAAAGTATCGTGGTCTTGGTTTTTGGATTGCTTAGGTCAAGATCTGGATATTGGGCCTAATACAAACTTCACATTCATAAGTGAAAGACAAAAGGTATGTGTTTAAGTTTTGAAATTGTAATTTGTTAATCTATTAACCGGTAAATAGGTTTCTTATGTTTGTTCTATTGTTCAACATTAGGGCTTATGCCCAGCACTATCAAGTGCATTCCCTGCAGCTGAGCATCGATACTGTGTACGTCATATTCATGACAACATGAAACTGCATTGGAAAGGCAATCCCATTAAGGTTCTACTGTGGAAATGTGCCCGAGCTGCTACGAAACCCGATTTCATTGCTGCAATGGAAGAATTGAAAAAAGTGAACAAGGAAGCCTTCGAGTGGTTAAACAAAATCCCACCAAAACATTGGAGTAGGAGTCATTTTTCAGGTAATATTGTTTGAATTTGAATTAGATACATTTGCATTTTTTTAACTATAAATTGTTCTGTAGGTCGTTGTCATTCAGATATTCTGCTGAATAATGTATGTGAGGTTTTTAACTCGAAAATTGTGGATGGAAGAGACAAACCCATAATATCATGTTTGGAGTACATTCGTGAGTACATTATGAAAAAAATTGTCACTGTCCAGAAGAATATAGCAAAATGTGAGGGATTGTTAACCCCAACAGCCCAATCAATCATGGAGAAAGTGAAGGAAGAGGCTGCGAAATGTAGAAGCATTTTTAATGGAAATGATAAGTATCAGGTGTCCACAGAATTTGGTGAGCAGTTTGTTGTTGATATGAAGATAAAATAATGCATTTGTCGGCGATGGGAATTGACTGGATTACCTTGTAAGCATGTTGTTGCTGCTTTATGGGACAATGCGTCGTATGGGGAAAGAGTCCCACATCCAGAGGAGATGGTGCATCCATGTTACCGTTTGGAAACATGGAAGAGTATGTACCAGTGTACAATTGAACAGATAAATGGGCCAGATTTGTGGCCAAAATCTGGTTGTCCAATGACTTTGATGCACCCTAAACATCATACTCAGGTAAGTAGTTCAATAACCAATGTCTCCTGTTGTTGATATTTCAAATTACAATTCTAAGTAAGTATTTACTTGAAATTTTGTACAAGGTGGGACGACCAAGAATGAAGAGAAAGAGGGGGCCGGATGAATCAACTTCCCAAGGAACTCAAAGGAAAAGAAGCGTGTACAAATTGTCTAAGAAATACGTAACAGTCACATGTATCATGTGTCACAATCCAGGTCATAATTCAAGATCTTGCAAGGGACAAGGTGACAAAGGAAAAGGGGTCAATCAGAAGTGAGGTGGGTTTGAAGACCGGTAAGGAGTAATGTTTGGTAATTGTTGCAAGTGGTTATGTTTGAGAACATTAAGTTTAAGTTATGTATTTGATTGTCGGTGTGTTATGGTGAAGACTTTATGTTATGTTGTTGAACACGCAGTTTATGTTTATGGGTTTAGTCTAAGACTTTGAGTTATGTATTTGGTGTGGTTTGTAACAGAATTTCTGAACTTCCTTCAATATTTGTGTGTTTGTTATTATATGTGTTGGTTTTAAAGTTTCATTTGCAGTTGATATGCTTCATCTAGAATTCAGAATTATGTTTAAATGCCAGTAACACTTACATAAATACTTAAGTAGGGAACCTAGTTTGTTTGCTAAGTGCTAATCGTAACATCACCTCCAAAACTTTTAAAATCATTAAAAAGGATTGAAGACCAAAATGTTTTACATTGAATACTCGGTTGTAATGATTACATCAATTAAAATTAGTCTCTCATTTCTTTGTAAAATACTAATAAAATACTTACACTTACCCTAAACCAAATCAGCCATTCATTAATAAGTATGTTGTAAACGTACAAATAACAACAACTACACATTAAAGCTAAAAAAAACTTTTACTTCTAGATTAGGCATAATATAGAAAATTTTTAATGTTAGATTAAAACAGATAGAAAAGAAAAAGGGAAAAACAAGTTAAAAAAAGATATGCAACATTTATCTATTAATTAATTACCGTAATTTTCCAAAACGTTGTGTACGTTTTTTTTCTTTCGGGTTATGTAACGCGGGTCATCGGGTATGGAGCTGGCTGTTGCATCACACGTTTCATCTCCCCCGCCCCCTCTCATTTTCCCCTACCGATCGGTTCTTCGCTCCTCTCTAAACCAGTACATCGTCTCTTTCCTCCCCCTTCCTACCTACATCTCCGACCACCACCTCCAAATACTCCGTCGCCGCCTTAGTCACAAATACCAAGCTTCTAAGCGTTGTCGTTAATCGATTTCACAATCCAATGTCCAAACGATTTCACGTATTTATAACCAAATAACAAAGGTTCTGTCCAACTTAGAACTCATTAATCGATTTCAAATTTTCGTTTCATGATTTCAGGTTCGATTTCAACCTTTGCTCATTTTCCTTTAGATTACAGGTTCGATTACGACTTGATTGCAGATTGTTCCAGGCGATTACGATTTCAACCTTTGCTCATTTGCTCATTTTCGTTTGGATTACAGCTTTGATTAGGATTTAATCAACTTCAAAGTCACGGTAATCAGGCTTTGGACTTCGTTGCGGATCGTTTGATTGAAACTGAACCCATTTCAAGAAACTTAAATATATATTCGTTTGTAGATGTGAAGCTACAAGTTCGATTACGACTTCATTGTAGATCGTTTCATCGCCTTCTCTACATGTTTACCTATCGTCATTGTGAAATTACTCAAACAATTTTCACCCTTTTCAATTTTCTTGACTACCGTAAAACTTTATTAGGTAGGATTGAATTGACTCTATTTTGTTTTTTTATTAACGAATCTTTACTTATTTGGGGTTCTGCTTTTGTATTTACCTTTGGCTTTCATACTTAGGTTTTACAACAGAAATTACATCGAAGATTTGTGCTGCTAATAAGGTAAGAACGTTTCTATTTGACTGTCAATTAAAGTAATGTCATTCCGCATGCCAAGTGTTTGATGATTTGTCCAAATGAAAACTTTCGTCACAAAACATAGAAATATTTGGTTTTTTAGTTTATCTATATTTTCCAATTCCTAAACACAACTTTACGTATTGAGCAAGGTTTAGAAATCCATTGTAATATTTTGTATATTTGCTATTACACTACCAACGTACCAACCTGTTAGAACTTTTGCACATATTTGGAGGTTGGAAGATGTGGCCCAATTTCAATCATGGTCCATACTTAAAGGAACACAATCCGTTTATCCAAAATAGTAATATACTATTTTATTTTTTAGTGACTGAATTTCAATTATCATATGTTGATCATTTCATATAATGTGATCTCTGATTCTCTATATGATGTTGACATCCATCAGGTTTACATACATAATAAATGGAAAGTAAATCGTGTCTGCTTTTACATTAGAATTTATATATGTTCTTTAAGTTTACTTGCCCTTCATTGACTATGCAATGATTTTTACACAACGTTTTTCCTTTTACTTAACAGAGACGGTAAAATATCCATCATAAAAGATACCGGATCTTACAGCAGGTGTCGCGGCTCACCCACTCGAAGTTAGGGTTATAATAAAATGGACTCAATATGCACGAAAAAATGATTTGTGCTACCTTTTCGTTGTTAAGCAGGTATAAAACAATTCCACCCAATAAACAACTTTCTTACTTTCCTGTGGTTATATATGCAAATTAAACTAATTACACAGGAAGAAAGACCGACTTACTTACATTTATGTGCTTTTAATAGTAATATCATTTCAAATATTTCTTTTACAACATTGTACGTCCAATATTTTTCCTATTAAAGGCATCGCACATGAAAAATCTACCAAATTATAGCATGGTAGTTTCTATTTTGTCTTATTAGGACAACCCAATTTGAAAAATCTACTGAATGATATCAATAAAACTTGCTATTTATTTGGATAGACTTGCTATAATTGTAGATTTTTCAAAGTACGATGTCTTAATGTTTTAATGATAAGAAATGAAAGTAGACTACTATTATGAACATATTTACAGAAGTACATTGCTATTTAGTGCATGTAACCCATGTCATCCAAATACAAAGCAATTTTCATTGATATAATTGGGTAAACTTATCAAAGTTTATTATCCTAATGAGAAAAGAAAGTTGAAAGTTTCATGCTTTAATTGGGTAGACTTTTCAAAGTACAATGTATTAAACTCTTAGACTAGACCCTAGAAGTATAACACTGTGATTGGATAGATTTTCGAAATAAAATGTATTAATAAGAAAAAACCGAGTACAATGTTGTAATAGAAAGAAATAAAATTAGGAGGTTATAATACACAAATAATTGAAACTACATTGCTATTTGTTGCATTTACCCTCCTAATCAATCGGGAATTAGTATCAATACCTTTGCAGCGCTTCTAAAGCAAAATGTGGAAGAAAAAAAAAACCCCAACAACGAAAACCCCAGAAGAAGACGATCGAGAGGAAAACGACAACCCAAGAATTTAAACCGATCGGTCCCAAATATTTTCTCCTTAAAGAGTCGCTTACATTTATACGAGAAACAAACGGACCCGTGCGGAGCACGAGGTCCCACTCGTTCCTATTAATTATCGGCTATAGACCTTAGTAGTTGCTAATCATAACATCACCTCCAAAACTTTTAAAATCATTAAAAAGGATTGAAAACCCAAATATTTTACATTGAATACTCGGCTGTAATCATGATTACATCAACTAAAATTAGTTTCTCATTTCTTTGTAAAATACTTATAAAATACCTACAATTACCTACACAATTTAACGCTTCGTCATCATAATATGACCTTAAAAATTGTTAGAATTCTTGAAAAAAAATATCAAATATATTACTTAAAACCAATTTCCTATACTAATAAAGGCTAAAATCAAACAAAAACTTGAAAGATAATTATTAAAGTTAAAAGACTGCTTCATTTATCGCTTGGTAATTACAACGTCTTTGTCACACCCTCAAACCGTATTGGCGGAATAGTTTAAGGGTGGATGACTTCATGAACAATATCATAACAAAGTTGAACAATAGTGAATTCCAAGCACACAACCATCATTTAATCAATTTCAAATGTTACAAAGTTTACTTGTTTCATGTTTCAAATATAATTGAAATGATATAAAAAATAGACAAAAATGACGTCGTAACGTCCCATCTTGTAGCGCCTGAATTTACCTTAACAGTTTCCTGAGAATACAAGTAGTTGAAAAAGTGTCAACAATTAAGTTGGTGAGTTCATAAGATTTTTGTATAAGAAATGTCCTTTGTTTGTATACGATAGTGTTGAAAACCAAGAAAATCCAATATTTTCTCATAAAATGTTCAAGTTTTTAAATCCCAAAGACTAAAATGTAATTATGTAAACTGTAGTGTAACTTTCGTTGAAATGTATATTTCCACGTAAACAATTTATGAAAATATTAAGATGATTATTTTCCCATGTGAGATACCATATAACCATACTGTGACTAGTTGGCCTGCTGCGACGTTCTTCAGGCGTCGAAATGTTAGACATTTGGACACCTCAGACCTGCCGGTCAAGCTGTAGCTAGCAGCTCAGGTGCGGGGTTGTCAAGCACCGTATAGATCTATACTCAAATACCGCGCTCTCTTACCGAGACTCTGGTTATAAAAGTTCAGGACTTATAGTAGGTACTTATAAAAGTACTGTGAATATTCATCTCACAAAAATGTATGTATTCCAATCAACTTGTTTACGTACGATTTGTATATAAAAACTCTTGTAATCATTCATTATCATTTTTCCCATGATAATATAGTAATGTATAATAATTATATATTTTTATATAATTATTTTTGTCATGTTCAAACGTCATAATATCCTTGTGTTCATAAGCTATTCCAATAATATTCTATTTTTAGTAATTGCGTCGTAATAACCTTATTTTTACGAACGATAGCGAAATAACTTATTCAAAAGATTATAAATATCATCTTTTGAGGTAATTCTCACAAAAATGGTGTAATAACTTGATTATAACCATTTTTGCTAGTAAATAGTGTCTTTATTTATAAAAACATAGTTTTTACTAGTTTTCGTTTTTATAACGTTTTATTCAAGATCTAGTATCTTTGTACACTTTATTTGTAGTTTTGTAACTTTTACACAACTTAATATGTCAAAGTGTTCATAATATAAGGATCTATCCATATTTCATACCAAGTTCATCTTTATAACATTTTTGCCCAAGAACTAACATTTTTACACACTTTATTTATAGTTTGGAAACTTTTACACTAACATTATATGTCATTATGATCATTATACATAGCAATATCCATAAATCATGTCAAAAGTATTTTTACACAAATATTAACTTTATATGCTTGTGTAAATCAACATATATAACATTTAATCACATATAAACTTGAATAAAACAACATTTATAGTAAAAGAACTTGTATTCTCCCCCAAAAAGGTTTGAAAATATGAAAATGAGGGGTATGAGCTCACCTTGAGTGGTTGATCTTAAGGTTTCTTGGTAGAAGATTGAAGAATTTGGTTCTAGGACCCGGAGGACTCTTGGACAAAGCTATTATCCAATAGATTTTCGTGAGTATGTGTGTGTAAAAGAGTAAATGAAGGTATTTAGAACTTAAATCACTAGATGATCATAACTTACCAAGAAGGCTTTCAAGATCCTTGAAGATGATGAAGATTTGAGCTCAAAGACCTTTGGACTAAGCTATTATCCAATGGATTTTGATGGATGTTAGTGTGTGTAAATGGTGTAAAACTTGTGTTATGCTGTTTAGAATCAAATGATGGTTGAAGCTTACCACTTGGACTTGAGAAGAGAACCTTGAAATGAAGCTTGAAGATGATGATGGTGATGGTGGTTTGAAGCCGAGAGCAAGAGAAGAGGGAGAGGAGAAGAGCAAATGTTGGTTGGGTGATCTTGTTCCAAGTGAAAGATGATCATATCTTATGTGATTTTGGTAGGATTCTAGCTTGATTTCTTTTGCATTTTTTAATTCTAGGCTTTATCATGCTTAGATATTGTGAATAGTGGCTAAAGATGTGCATGGGGCTGGTGCATAGCCGATGGGGGTGGGGTAGGGGGGTGGTGTGGGGTTGGTTTTTATAAAATAGCAATGTAGTTATAAAAATGTGTGATTTTTATAAAATAGTGTGACGTTTTAGTGAAATTTTGTGAGATTTTGACGAAACGAAGTTCTAAATAATTATTTTGTATGAAAACATTGTCAAACATTTATTTTGATTGAAACATAACTCGTTGGGTGTCGGAATACGCGTTTAAGCGCAGTATTCTTCCGATTTCGCGATTTTTGACGTTTTACCGGAAATTACATTTAGCTTTGAAATTAAATACTAGGTATTATTACGTTACTTATCATATGAATTTTTATTTCATATTTGATGTTTAAGGCACCTCATTTTGTATTTTGAGTCCAAACCATGTGTACATTTATCCGTTCACAGCGGTTTAATCGTCATAACTTTCACATACGAACACCGTTTTCGACGTTCTATATAACCACAGTTTCGTATTTACGAGTAGATTGTTTTATGAATATTATTATTCTCAAAATAATAATTGTATGATTATCAAATTTTTACGCTACAGTAGTTTGCTGTCCGTATTTTCGACTTTTAATCGATAATTGTTTGATTTAGCATACGTAATACTTATAATATTAATAATTCACTGCAAAAGTTATGGAAAATAACTTTTCAACATATGGATTAACGTACGCTTCGTTTGACTACAATTGACTTTTGTTGACCAAAATTTACAATTGTCACATCATCTACCCGTTAGAGAGAATTTCGTCCCGAAATTTAGCTCTTGATTGGATCCTCAAGGATTTGGGAGGAAATGTGGATACTTCTGCTTCATCTGGTCTTTACGCTCCCAAGTAAATTCTGGTCCACGCTTGGCACTCCAACGGACCTTAACTATCGGTATGCGGCTCTGTTTCGTTCTCTTGATCTCTCTGTCCATGATCTCTACGGGTTCTTCCACAAAATGAAGGTTCTCGTTCACTTCGATTTCATCGAGCGGGATGATAAGGGTTTCATCGGACAGGCATTTCTTTAAGTTGGATACGTGAAAGGTGGGATGGACATTGCTGAGCTCCTGCGGTAATCGAAGTTTGTAGGATACTGGGCCGATCCTAGCAAGGATCTCGAAGGGCCCAATGTATCTGGGGTTCAGCTTCCCATGCTTTCCAAAGCGTATCATTCCCTTCCATGGCGAGACCTTCAACAACATTCGGTCACCAACCTGGAATTCCAAGGGCTTGCGTCGCTTATCTGCATAGCTCTTTTGTCGGTCACGAGATGCTTTCAATCGCTCACGGATCTGAACGATTTTCTCCGTTGTCTCTCGTTTGATCTCCGAACCAGTGAGAGTGCTGTTAGGTACTTGACCTCTCGCTAGTTGAGTATCACCCACTTCAGCCCAGCACAGAGGGCATCTGTACTTGCGTCCATATAAAGCTTTAAATGGAGCAACTTTGATGCTAGTGTGATAGCTGTTGTTGTATGAAAACTCGATGAGCGGTAAGTGGGTGTCCCACGCCTTACCGAAGTCTATCACACAGGCTCTCAACATATCTTCCAGCGTTTGGATGGTTCTTTCACTTTGGCCATCCGTCTGTGGATGGTAAGCTGTGCTCATATCGAGTCTGGTTCCCATAGCCTTTTGTAATGATTGCCAAAAGTGTGAAGTGAACCAGCTATCTCTATCCGAGATAATTGATCTTGGCACACCGTGCAATTTTACAATTTCTTTGAGGTAGAGCCTCGCCAGCTTATCCATCCTATCAGTCTCCTTGATTGGCAGGAAGTGAGCGGATTTGGTTAACCTATCGACGATTACCCATATAGTATCTAACCCACCGGTTGTCTTTGGTAATTTGGTTATGAAGTCCATTGTTATCCGCTCCCACTTCCACTCGGGTATTGCTGGTTGTATTAGCAAACCCGAGGGCTTTTGGTATTCTACTTTAACCTTGGCGCAAGTCAGGCACTTGCCCACGTAAGTAGCAATTTCTGCCTTCATGTTTGGCCCCCAATACAGTTTCTTGAGGTCCAGGTACATTTTGTCGGACCCAGGATGAACGGAGTATCTAGTCTTGTGAGCTTCATTCATGATGATGTCTCTGTATCCGCCGAATCTCGGGGTCCAAATTCGGTTCATGAGGTAACGAGCTCCGTCATCCTTAACTTCAAGGTTTTTATCCATCCCTCGCAAGGCTTCATTTGCGATATTCTCAGGTTTTAAAGCTTCTAGCTGCGCCTCTTTGATCTGAGTGGACAAATGGGAATGGATTGTTATTGTTAATGACTTCACTCGGCGGCCCGAGTACTCTTTTCGACTGAGGGCATCAGCCACCACGTTGGCCTTCCCTTGGTAATAACGAATTTCACATTCATAGTCACTTAGTAGCTCCACCCATCGTCGTTGTCTCATATTGAGTTCTTTTTGGTTGAGGATATGCTGGAGACTCTTATGGTCAGTGTATACCGTACATTCTGTGCCGTACAGGTAGTGTCTCCAGATCTTCAATGCGAACACTACTGCTCCCAACTCGAGGTCATGTGTAGTGTAGTTGACCTCGTGAGTTTTAAGTTGTCTTGAAGCGTAAGCAATGACCTTTCCTCTCTGCATGAGTACACAACCCAGACCCTGGTTTGATGCATCGCAATAGACCACAAAGTCTTCTGTTCCTTCTGGAAGGGACAGGATAGGAGCGCTGCACAAAGCTTTATTTAAGGTCTGGAAGGCGGCGTCTTGTTTATCTCCCCACTTGAATGTTACACCCTTCTGTGTCAGGATAGTAAGTGGCTTTGCAATTTTGGAGAAATTCTGTATGAATCTTCGGTAATAGGCAGCAAGGCCCAAAAACTGACGGATTTCTGTCGGAGTTCTTGGTGCTTCCCAGTTTTCGATGGCTTTGATTTTGGAGGGATCCACATGTATCCCTTCTTTGCTGACTACGTGGCCTAGAAAGTCCACTTTTCGAAGCCAAAATTCGCATTTCGGAAATTTCGCATACAGCTTATCCGCTCTTAATGTCTCCAAAACTTGTCGTAAGTCTTGGCTATGTTCCTCCTTACTTCGTGAATAGATAAGTATGTCATCGATGAATACTATCACGAACTTATCCAGGTAAGGTCGGCATACCCGGTTCATCAGATCCATGAACACTGCGGGCGCATTGGTTAATCCGAAGGGCATCAAAACGAATTCATAATGGCCGTAGCGAGTTCTGAATGCCGTTTTAGGAACATCTTCTTCTTGAACCTTGAGTTGGTGATATCCCGACCTCAGATCGATTTTTGATAAATAACTCGATCCTTGGAGTTGATCGAACAGGTCGTCAATTCGGGGTAGCGGGTATCGGTTCTTGATGGTGAGCTTGTTCAACTCCCGATAGTCAATGCACATACGGAATGATCCATCCTTCTTCTTCACGAATAAGACCGGCGCTCCCCAAGGTGAGAAGCTCGGCCTGGACCCTTTACTTAGCAGTTCGTTTAGTTGGCTAGATAATTCTTGCATTTCTGCCGGGGCTAATCGGTATGGCGCTTTTGCTACTGGGGTGGCTCCTGGGATCAAATCGATTCTGAACTCGACTTGTCGTGCGGGTGGTACTCCTGGAAGGTCTTCTGGGAACACATCGAAAAAGTCGCAGACTTCGAGGATTTCTTTGATGTTCTTTACTTCTTTCTTTTCGTCAACAACGTGGGCTAGGAAGGCATGGTATCTTTTCTGTAGGTATTTTCGGGCTTTGATGCAAGACACGATTCGAAGGCTGGTACTGGGTTTATCACCGTAGACAACAAAGGTCTTGTCATCCGGCAGGTGAAGTCGGATTCCTCGTTCGTAACACATGATGTCAGCATGATGGGGAATTAGCCAATCCATACCCACAATCACGTCAAAACTTCCTATTTTAACAGGAATTAAATCGATTTGAAAAGAGTGATCATCCAGAGTAAGTGTGCAGCCTATATATATGTCGTTTGTGCTTTCTGTTTTGCCATTAGCCATTTCTACTGTAAATGTTTCATTGAGTGGTTGAGGTTTTTGTTTTAGTAAGTATTTAAACTCGTGGCTTACGAAACTTCTCTCCGCACCGCTATCGAATAGTACACAAGCATATGAATTATTGACAAGGAACGTACCGGTAACCACGGTAGGATCCTCTACCGCTTCCGCGCGTCCCATGGCTAGGACTCTTCTATTTCTCCCCACGTTCTTTGTCTTTGGGCAATCATGCTTAAAATGCCCCGTCTCACCACAACCATAGCAAGCTTGACTCACCCCAGCATTAGAGGCTTGGGTGGTTTGTGGAACTGGCGCTTTGCAGAAGCGGGCGGTATGCCCCTTTTTGTTACAGTTCGAACAGTGCATTTCTCTACAGGCTCCGGTATGGTGGAAATTACACTTGTTGCACTTGGGTAGTGTCCCATTATACTGTTTGGTTGTTGTTGGGGTAGTCGGGACAGTGGCTGCACGGACTGCCACTATTTGTTGTCTCTTGGCATTTTCTTGGTTAGGCTGATTTCTCCCCCTATTCCAGGGTTTTCTTTTGTGGTCCTTCTCTCTTGGTTGATCAGTTTTAGAAGTCATGGTGCCCTGGCGAACTCCATGGTCGACTAATCGTTGGGCCAGTCGTTTTGCGCTGTCGAAAGTGGCGGGGCTCGCCGCTTCAACATTCCCCTGAATCAGAGGAGATAGCCCCCAGATATAACGCTCCACTTTCACAGATTCTGGTGTGACCATAGTAGGGAAGAGGGTTGCCAAATCGTTTAATCGGTTTGTGTAGGTGGTCAGATCTGAACCTTTCATGGTAAGGTTCCACAGCTCTTGTTCTAGTTTTTGGATCTCTCCCCTGGGACAGTACTCTTTCATCAGCATGGTCTTCAGTTCCTCCCAACTCATCGAGTTGGCCACGGGAAGTGTTAGAGCCTTAACGTGGCCCTTCCACAAGGACATGGCCGTCTCGGCAAAGGTACAAGCGGCGTATTTGACTTTAAATTCCTCGGGACAGGCGGAGATATCAAAGATTGATTCAGTTTTCTCAATCCATCTCGTGAGAGCAAGGACACCACCGGTACCGTAGAAAGTCACTGGTTTGCAATTCACGAAGTCCTTGTAAGAACATACTCGCGATTGGTTTGATGTTTCTCCATTTGTGGAGTCGTTGGTACCATTTCCGCTTCCGTTTCCATTCATCCCATTAGAGTTTATCTGAGCGATAGCAGCTGCTACCGCAGCAGTAACAGCAGTCTGAAAGGTGGCTGAGTCCATCATAGGTGGCTCGGGAGTTGCGATCGGTGCGCGCCTAGCATTTCTTCTGCGGGGTGGCATATTTCTGCCACAAGGATTCAAGATTTGACGTTGGTTAGTTTCTATAAGGACTATTATAAGTATGTTGTTGTTAGGACATGACGACTATATTTTAAGTTTCTCTTTGTCTTTTTCTTTTCGTAGATTGTAACCATAAACCAGTACCAAACATACATATCAAATATTTGTACAACGTTTTATAAGTAAACCGCGTCATCATATTAATAATAATTTGTAGCGTTACATGATTTTTAATATGGAAAATTTGACCTTCGCAGAGGTCTACAATGCAAAAACAAACGGGCGGCGTAACGACCCACAAAGAGTGTAATCACTTAATTGTAGAGTCGCGCCTACATATAAAGCGAGTAGCGTATAACGCCTACTCGTAAAACCCTAGTCTATAACAATATTTGAGTAGTACGAGTACTGCTCATGACGAACTGGATCCCCCAGCTCTGCGTAGCGCATCCACCTGTGCCCTCAGATTGGCAGCCTCTCGCTCGGCCTCCTCGGCCCTCCGCTCTATGTTTCGTATCCTTTCCTCGGGCTCAGATATCCGTACAAAGGCCTCGTGAAACATCCCCATAGCTGTCCGTCCGTCCTCCTCGAGTGAGTCGACTCGCCCGGAGGTATGGTCATGGGCCTCGTCTACGCGTCGAAGGCGTGCTGCAGTGACCTCGGCAGTAGCTCCCACGTCCATGACCTGACTGGAGGTTGCCCTAATCCGCTCCTCCTGACGGCTGATGCGTCCGACCATGATTGGTAAAGCTCGGTCTGCATAGACCCCTCTGCTGATGTCGTAGTGGTCGTGGAGTAGGTCATACGGGGGTCGCAAGTCCTGCTCGCGGCTCCGGCGGCGTATGTGCTCTGCCCACTCTGGCGTCGGGCCCTGAAGAGGTTCTTCTATTAGTAAGGGGCGGTGGATGGGAAGTACCCTCTTTCGAGGAGTACACATCCATAACGGGCCACCAGGGTGGCGATATACCTGGAATATCGGTGGTGGCGGTGGTGCATGTATGTCGCGGACTGGGTAGCGTGGGTCGTTGACCTCATACCCGTCATCAGAATCTTCGTCTTCCCACTGGTCTTCTTCTTCCGAAGCTTCCTCTGGTTCCTCTTCCGGAACCTCTTCTGGTTCTTCTTCTGGTTCGTCGTTAAGCCATCCTCCATTTCCCTCCTCGGGGAAATAATGGTCTCCTGGCAAATGGAATCCTGCCATGGCGTCTGTACGGGGATTGGGGTGTAAGAAGTATATAAAGGGGATTTTTAAATACACACATATATATAACTAAGTAATGTACACAAAATACTCATATAGTATTTTAACTTCATGTTTAGTTCTATAGCGTCATAAAATACTCCTATAGTATTTTAAATTTTATGTTTAGTTCCTTTGGTTACTGGTAAGTGTTCGGACTTGTTGTTCACCACGACTATCCCTAAGTATGCGTTAATCATATCTTGGACCAATACAGTTGATCAGGCTCTATTTATCCAAGATATAATTACCAAAACACTTAGGCCTATCCGTAGTGTTCAACTCATCTTACCACTTTTGTATGTTTTCGTTATGATATCGTTCTACCATGTATGTATGTACTTATACTTTTATAAAAATTATCGTTGTAATTTTAAAAGTATACTAGTACGAAAATGTTTTCAAGACTTTTAGTCCCATTGTATTTATAGTTGTATATCTTTAAATGGATTGATATACTTAGTTCACTATAAACAATGCTCTGATACCAATCTGTCACACCCTCAAACCGTATTGGCGGAATAGTTTAAGGGTGGATGACTTCATGAACAATATCATAACAAAGTTGAACAATAGTGAATTCCAAGCACACAACCATCATTTAATCAATTGCAAATGTTACAAAGTTTACTTGTTTCATGTTTCAAATACAATTGAAATGATATCAAAAATAGACAAAAATGACGTCGTAACGTCCCATCTTGTAGCGCCTGAATTTACCTTAACAGTTTCTTGAGAATACAAGTAGTTGAAAAAGTGTCAACAATTAAGTTGGTGAGTTCATAAGATTTTTCTATAAGAAATGTCATTTGTTTGTATACGATAGTGTTGAAAACCAAGAAAATCCAATATTTTCTCATAAAATGTTCAAGTCTTTAAATCCCAAAGACTAAAATGTAATTATGTAAACTGTAGTGTAACTTTCGTTGAAATGTATATTTCCACGTAAACAATTTATGAAAATATTAAGTTGATAATTTTCCCATGTGAGATACCATATAACCATACTGTGACTAGTTGGTCTGCTGCGACGTTCTTCAGGCGTCGGAATGTTAGACATTTGGACACCTCAGACCTGCCGGTCAAGCTGTAGCTAGCAGCTCAGGTGCGAGGTTGTCAAGCCCCGTATAGATCTATACTCAAATATCGCGCTCTCTTACCGAGACTCTGGTTATAAAAGTTCAGGACTTATAGTAGGTACTTATAAAAGTACTGTGAATATTCATCTCACAAAAATGTATGTATTCCAATCAACTTGTTTACGTACGATTTGTATATAAAAACTCTTGTAATCATTCATTATCATTTTTCCCATGATAATATAGTAATGTATAATAATTATATATTTTTATATAATTATTTTTGTCATGTTCAAACGTCATAATATCCTTGTGTTCATAAACTATTCCAATAATAGTCTATTTTTAGTAATTGTGTCGTAATAACCTTATTTTTACGAACGATAGCGAAATAACTTATTCAAAAGATTATAAATATCATCTTTTGAGGTAATTCTCACAAAAATGGTGTAATAACTTGATTATAACCATTTTTGCTAGTAAATAGTGCCTTTATTTATAAAAACATAGTTTTTACTAGTTTTCGTTTTTATAACGTTTTATTCAAGATCTAGTATCTTTGTACACTTTATTTGTAGTTTTGTAACTTTTACACAACTTAATATGTCAAAGTGTTCATAATATAAGGATCTATCCATATTTCATACCAAGTTCATCTTTATAACATTTTTGCCCAAGAACTAACATTTTTATACACTTTATTTATAGTTTGGAAACTTTTACACTAACATTATATGTCATTATGATCATTATACATAGCAATATCCATAAATCATGTCAAAAGTATTTTTACACAAATATTAACTTTATATGCTTGTGTAAATCAACATATATAACATTTAATCACATATAAACTTGAATAAAACAACATTTATAGTAAAAGAACTTGTATTCTCCCCCAAAAAGGTTTGAAAATATGAAAATGAGGGGTATGAGCTCACCTTAAGTGGTTGATCTTAAGGTTTCTTGGTAGAAGATTGAAGAATTTGGTTCTAGGACCCGGAGGACTCTTGGACTAAGCTATTATCCAATGGATTTTCGTGAGTATGTGTGTGTAAAAGAGTAAATGAAGATATTTAGAACTTAAATCACTAGATGATCATAACTTACCAAGAAGGCTTTCAAGATCCTTGAAGATGATGAATATTTGAGCTCAAAGACCTTTGGACTAAGCTATTATCCAATGGATTTTGATAGATGTTAGTGTGTGTAAATGGTGTAAAACTTGTGTTATGTTGTTTAGAATCAAAGGATGGTTGAAGCTTACCACTTGGACTTGAGAAGAGAACCTTGAAATGAAGCTTGAAGATGATGATGGTGATGGTGGTTTGAAGCCGAGAGCAAGAGAAGAGGGAGAGGAGAAGAGCAAATGTTGGTTGGGTGATCTTGTTCCAAGTGAAAGATGATCATATCTTATGTGATTTTGGTAGGATTCTAGCTTGATTTCTTTTGCATTTTTTAATTCTAGGCTTTATCATGCTTAGATATTGTGAATAGTGGCTAAATATGTGCATGGGGCTGGTGCATAGCCGATGGGGGTGGGGTAGGGGGTGGTGTGGGGTTGGTTTTTATAAAAATAGCAATGTAGTTATAAAAATGTGTGATTTTTATAAAATAGTGTGACGTTTTAGTGAAATTTTGTGAGATTTTGACGAAACGAAGTTCTAAATAATTATTTTGTATGAAAACATTGTCAAACATTTATTTTGATTGAAACATAACTCGTTGGGTGTCGGAATACGCGTTTAAGCGCAGTATTCTTCCGATTTCGCGATTTTTGACGTTTTACCGGAAATTACATTTAGCTTTGAAATTAAATACTAGGTATTATTACGTTACTTATCATATGAATTTTTATTTCATATTTGATGTTTAAGGCACCTCATTTTGTATTTTGAGTCCAAACCCTATGTACATTTATCCGTTCACAGTGGTTTAATCGTCATAACTTTCACATACGAACACCGTTTTCGACATTCTATATATCCACAGTTTCGTATTTACGAGTAGATTGTTTTATGAATATTATTATTCTCAAAATAATAATTGTACGATTATCAAATTTTTACGCTACAGTAGTTTGCTGTCCGTATTTTCGACTTTTAATCGATAATTGTTTGATTTAGCATACGTAATACTTATAATATTAATAATTCACTGCAAAAGTTATGGAAAATAACTTTTCAACATATGGATTAACGTACGCTTCGTTTGACTACAGTTGACTTTTGTTGACCAAAATTTACAATTGTCACAGTCTTCCCATCGTCGTGTAAACGTCTCTTCATCTGCAGATCATTTACTTCCACTGTTATCAAAAATGAAACCCACTGTATCCATACAAATCGACTACCTCATTGCTATATAAGGAACTGCAACGTTTCTTCACAACACATAATCACGCCAACTACAAACACACAACCTCTTCTATTACCGACATGAAAGGGAAAGACCTTGAAGCCATGCTGAAAACCCTCATCCACAAAACCGAGAATAATCGTAGGTTCATCAAGGAGTTGGAAGCCATAATACAAGCAAACTATGATGTGCGCAAAGAACTATTCGAATACCAGAATACAAGACCACGCTACATGAACTACGTGATAGCTCAGGAGACAATGAGGGAGAGCAAAGCCAGAATACAAGACCACGCTATATACTATGATCTTAATTTAGTAATTTTGATTCTGAAATTAGAAAAACCCAAATGAACAGTAACTTTTATGAGACAAACCAATGTTGCAAAGTTATATATATATATATATATATATATATATATATATATATATATATATATATATATATATATATATATATATATATATATATATATATATATATATATATATATATATATATATGCAAGTTAGGGATGAATCTACTACATGAATCGTAATATACTACAGGCTACGCTAGGTACATTGGCTATTCTCTACACTATGTCGTAGTTTTCGCCTTCTCCGAGGAACCTGCACAGAGACTAGACCCACTAACGCAGCAGCAAACCCTGGTGCATAGCACACGCCGACCCCGTAACGACGCCCTGCGAGCAACTGACTGGGGGGAAACCAGCCCCGGGTACACACTTTGCACGGCTAGCACAGAGGCTACACTGGGGCATTAATATCTTTAGCACCCAATGCACGCGACAAGGTTCGAACCCGCAACCTCGCATACGCGAGGCACGTGTCTTACCCGCCACGACCACCGTGTTGTGTTATATATATATATATATATATATATATATATATATATATATATATATATATATATATATATATATATATATATATATATATATATATATATATATATATAATGTGTTATGTTTATTATTATTACTATTATTAGGTGTTTATTATTATTACTATTATTATTGTTATTATTATTATTATTATTATTATTATTATTATTATTATGCGTTTACTATTGTTATTATTATTTTTATTATTATGTTTATATTATTATTATATTTATTATCTTTATTATGTGTTTACTACATTTGTTATTATTATTATTATTATGTTTATTTTTTTTATGTTTATATCATTGTTATATTTATTATTATTATTAAATAGGTTTATGATACACATTATTATTATTATTATTATTATTATTATTATTATTATTATTATTATTATTATTATTATTATTATTATGTCTATTATTTTTACTCTCATAATTATTATTAGGTGTTTATTATGATTGTTATTTTTATTATTATGTTTATATTATTATTATTAATTCGGTTTATCAAACATTTTATTATTATTATTATTATTTGTTTACTATCATTAAATGAAATATAATTTTAATATATAAATACATAATTAAATAAGTTAATCAATACTGTGTTTTTTCATAATGAATATGTCAAATTAAATAGACACATATTTTTAAAAATATAATGTACATGTGTGATATATAAATGTTTAGTTATGCATAATAAATTATTTTACACATTAAAAAATGTTTAAATTCCATCGGTATTACAGACGTAATTCCAACCCCACCTACCTTTAAGCAAACATTGTACAAAATAACATAGCATTTATTGGTTCTCAGTATTGTGTTGGTATTAGTGACGCTTTACCGACGCATTGTGTTTTCATGCATCCAGCAACAGGCCTTTCATAGAAATAGTTGTGATCCAAAAAAACTCATCTTTCCTTTTCTCTCCCGCACACACGAAACAACCCCTCATCATCGCCATTTTCAACGATTTAAGCTTGTTTTGGTCAGAATTTTTAGTCGATGGTTGACATAGCTTCGAGGCTCACACCCCTCTCCTCAAATCGCTTCCAATTTGTCTAAATTTTTCAATTTTTACAAAAGGTATAAACCTAACTTTTTATTTTTTTAAGTTTTTGTTGAGTTTGTTAAAATTCTAAGTTGTTGAAGTTATAAAGATTGACTTGTTTGGTGAAATCGTTTTATTCTTAGGGTTTATGTTGATTTTTGTTTGACAATTGTTAGAAATCTTTTAAGATATTTGTTGGTATAAACCAGTAAAAATTGTATATTAGGATTTTTAGGGTATTTGTTGGTAGAAACTATTTGGTTAATTGTTATAAATTGTTATATTTTTTTAAGATTTTGGTATAAGTTGTTATAAGTTGCGATGAATTCTTAAGTTAATTTAGTAATATGTTCAGATATTTTAAATTTGTTTAAAGTGTAGTGTTTGTTATCTTTTAAAATTGTTAGATTTATTGAAAATACCGTGTTATATTAAATTGTTAATATGTTTAGGTTATTTAGTTTCGTTAAATATATGGTGTTATGTTAATTTGTTAATTCTTAGATTTTTAATATGGTGTTATATTAAATTATTAATTTGTTAATTGTTAGATTTATTAAAAGTATGGTGATATGTTAATTTGTTAATTGCTAGTTTTGTTAAATATATATAGAATGAAATGTCGTCCTATATTGTTAATTATTAGTTTTCTTAAATATGTGGTGTTATCTTAATTTGTTAATATGTTTAGGTTATTTTGATTTGTTAAAATCAAATGTGGATTACAAGTATTGTGTGAATGTATGAGTAAATATGGAGCGTCCGATTGAAATGATCTATGGTCTTAGATTCAGGGGCTTCAACGTAAATATATAAAACCTAATTAATCAATTTTTACAATTAAACCCCTGAAAATGGTATTTTAGTCTATTAATCAAGAATTAAAAAAGGAAGTTCAGTTATTATCTCCTAATTTGGTGGGATTTTTATTTAATATGTATTTATCATATTATATAAAAATTAAAAATACAGATCCGTACATATTGAAAAAACACAGGTATTCATTCTAAAAGAATACAAACATGGTCAACTATATTTTTTTTAGAATTAAAATTCTTAATGAATACGAATGCATATATCAAAAATACAAACATAATGACATGTACATTCTCAAAGAATATTATACATAAAGAATAGATGATACATTCTAAAAATTATGCTTTATTATTAAACAAAACACTTCATTCTTTAAATAACAAAATATAATTTCTAAATTGGATATTCTTAAAGAATACAAAGTAAAATCCACTTCATTCTTGCATAATTCACTACCATTTTTAAAGAATATACCATCATTCTTTAAGAATGTTGTAAATCTTGACTTCAATTCGTCCAATCTCATCTGCATTCTTAAAGAATGTTGTCAATCCCAAGGATATTGATATTGATTTTCTGCTTAACCTGGTTGGAGTAATGAGCTGTTATTTCCTACTTCCTGTAAATTCAATTTTCATAGCCCAATAAAACCAACTTAATTGGAGTAATGAGATGCTATTTCTGTAAATCCAAGAATCAAAGGGTTAATGAAGAACAAACAACATAGCATAGTCAAACACACACATGACATAACACACTCTACTGTAGGAAAAAATGAAATTGGAAAAAATTAATTGAAATGGGAAAAAAATAATCGATACTGGAAATAACAGTGGGAAAAAATGAAACCATGGCTCATAACATTTACATTGATATTGAAAACCAACTAATATTCGTAATAATTTTCAAGTAAATCAATTTATTATTAATGCTAACTGCTAACATGAATACTTGGTGAAATCGGAATTTTCCTAATAATTTAGTAAATCAAAAATAATATTAATTAAACAAATCAAACAAATTGAGATAATACCTTCGTTGCCGGATAAAACCTCAAACCTAATCTGGACCACCACTTTTCCAGGCCCATTGTTCATATTAATCAAACACGGATCAAGAATATTGTTGCCATGAAACACGATGCAAATCAAGAAAACTAAATCAACGAAATTACCGGTTGATCTTCTCTTCTATGCTTCATTCTTGAAACTGCTTTGATGCTTTCGTTCCTTCTTCTATTGTGAAATTTGAGTGTCGGCTTCAAAGCCCTTTGTATCACCAATATTTACACTCGATTGTGAGGGAAGAACCAACAGACGACCATATAGGAAGCACACACTGTGCACGGTTCTTCAACCAGAACGTCAAGTGAGTGATTACTGGCCAGCCGACTGCAAATAAAGGAATAAAGAAGAAAATTGTAGAGGCGCTCGCTAAGTTCGTTTATGATTCATCCAAGGAAGAAAGCGGTGGTGGAAACAATGTGAAGTTGTCATCCGGAGATTGTAATATCTGTCTGGCGGAGTACACCGATGGAGAAGAGATCTGTGTTCTACCGATGGAGAAGAGATCCATCGGCGGTGAGGGAGAAGAGCACGACTAGGGTTAATATAAGGTATGAGATAAAAAGCTGTAAATTATGCTTGATTTAAGGGGATTTCCAAAAAATAGGATTTTATTATTTTGTTATTAATTTAATTGTAAATCAAATTCCGGAATTACCCCTGTACATTGATTGGTCCACAATTGCTCATACACTCACACAATAATTAGTCTCCACATATGAACATATATATATATATATATATATATATATATATATATATATATATATATATATATATATATATATATATATATATATATATATATATATATATAACGAAATATCGCCTAACGGATAATGAATATACACCAAGAGACTAACCAGAGATGGTCGTTTCAATCTGGAATTTCAATAATATGTCCATTCTTGTTCTATTAAATACAGCATGTCCAGCAAAAACCATAGTGTCGTTCCCCCATCGTAGTAGCGGTAGTCGACTGAGGAGAATGCCATCTTCATATTGAGGGTCACGTCTTCGCCTAATACTACTCCAATTCCACGCTTTCATAGCGTAGGCTCACCATTGACTAGGAATATTAACTACTGAATCTTGGGATCAAATAGTCAGATAGTTGTTGATCGCCATACATGCATAGATGCCAACGCCCCCCCCCCCCCCCCCCCCCGTGCGAATAGTTATTACTCGGGTGTGGAGAATGAGGATGTTGATATGACGAGGCATACATCACAGACGCGGCACCATTCGACTGATGTCGGTGATGCATTGGATTCAACAAAATGGCGAATGATTAGTATTTTTATTAATTGGATTTATGATAATTGATTTTATGATTATATTTATATAGTTATTTCAATATTGTAGGTTTGGAAAGAGTTTCGCCCATCGGGCGATCGCCAATTCATTTTAGCAGTGCATAGATCAGCCCTTGGCTATGTATGCTACTATCCCGAAGGCCAGTATCAGGAATATGTTTGATCGTTTCCGGGTAATATATTAAAATTTTATTTGTATTAGTATGCTCATTGATTTTTAACTTGCTATACTAACTTTAATTGTCATTTTTACATACTTTATACTAGTGACATCATCATGAAGAAGAGAGTATATTTGAGGGTTTTTAAAATACCCTCAAGTATCGATATAGAGATCGGATGCACAAAGCTAAAAAGAAAGCAGTGACAAGGGCAATAGATACAGGTCAAGCTGTAGGAGAGATATATGATTCTTTTGGTATCATACAAGATCCGTTTGAGACATGATAAGTTGACTAGACCTATGTAGTCAAAGTTTATTTGTTCCTTTTTCCTTAACAGGAAAAGCAGTATCATGGGCCCCTCGGTGATTTGATGTTGACATTATAATGTTGGACCCATCCTGGGCTAGATTGATGTGTTCAATCTAGTAGTCTAAATGAGGTCATCATAAATCGAAAATCAAGAAACATACTCTTAAACCTTGAGATTGATTATTGTACATGTCTCAGGTTAATTCGATATCTCGTAGAACAAAGGAATAGTTGATCACTTATCTAAGGGTTGTCTTTAAGAATATGATTCAGAGTTCAGTAGTGGCTAGGGAAGCACGCTTTGCTAATTAACCGAGAGACTTGTGACCAATAGTAGTTGATGACTTGTCTAAGTGGAAGACTGTTGGAATAGTGTCCAAGGTCATAATTAATTTGTAAGGACTTTCCATTAATAGCAGGGTCCTATTTGGGTTGCTTTCACTAGTCCAAATGGTAGTTAATTAACATAGAGGGAGAGAGAAAGAGAGAGAGAGAGATAGAGAAATAGTTTATTTATTTGTCATGATGATAAATTAATTAGAAACTAGTTTGGAATTAATTGAAATTAACTTGGTATTAATTAAAAGTGCAGGAACTAAATATTAATTCTTCAATAGTTGGACAAATGGATATTATGGTATCCAGGGGATAGAGGACGAAATTAATGAAGGGATAAGCCTTCATAATTTTGTCCATGACTTGATAAGGAAGAAAGGATTGGGTTTTAGATAAGTTGGATTACTTAATTATTTACCCTTCTCTAGTTTGAATTCAAACTAGCTTTATCTCTAACCAACTGTAACACCCGGTTTCTCATACAAAGTACACCCAAAATTTTGCAAACAATTATACATTAAAAATGGGTATACTTGCACTCAACCCAGGAAAAACAAGATGTTATAAAACATTAATTACACAAAAGGTCCTTAAAATTTGACCAGACATTACAAATAAACCTAACACAACTAAAGGACATGCTCTGAGTTGTCTATCTCTCTTTATCACATGCCTTCCCCTATCACTGCTACAGATACCTGCAAAACAACAAACAACTCAAGTGTAAGCTTATAAAGCTTAGTGAGAAATCTCAATCATACTCCACAATCTCTTTTAGTAAACTCTCTTCTCATTCTTCTTTTTGCTAGTCTCATTAGCAATATTCACTCTCTCTAAACTCTGAAACCTGCAAACATATTAGCTTTACAAACACCAGCTAATTAGTAGTAATATCAACTCAATAAATAAGTATCTCAACTGATACTACTTATAAACTCAATCCTACATACTCGTATAAACTCATTTCACTGTTAATTATGCTCAATTTTAACAGTTATCATGGTTGTAGCAATCAAACTCAAAGACTCTTTAAGTCACTCACTCTAGCATATACTCTGATCTTATGCTCAAGTATAGACTATAACTCGTCTCTTGTTATCCACAATTAACATAACCACTTTAACTCTAAGCTACCACAATATCAATACAACACACATATATGTACAACATATGTATTAACTCAATCTCTATGATTATCTCAGTCATTCAGTATATTCATTCAAACCAAGTACTCGTATATAACAGTGAATTCTAAACCTTGTTTAACTCATACAACTTAGTATCTCAACCAATTAACATGTACCATAATTCAATTTAGATATAGTCAAACTATATATAATGAATTATAACTACTCACCAAATATCGACTTGGTACGTGGAACTCCCAATTTGCGCGTACCGGGCTTCTGTTCGCTAGACTTGGTTATATCACCATAGTCTAAATCAATTCTTCAACATCCACAATCATCTCAATATCATCTTTCTCAAAGATGTATCAATCAAAAGAGGAAAAAGGAGTATAAACGGTAAATATCAACTCAATATTTACCGAAATCCCCAATTCCGCGGTTCTACTCATTCAACCGTAGAAACTCGACAATACTCTCACCAATAACTCTAAAGGCATCCACTAACAATCTACTATCAACATATATAACAATATATAACGAAATCACAAAATCAAAGTTAGGGTTTCAAAAACCCCAAACCGAAGAAATCACTCACCTCGACGAATTAGGAAGCAAGAACGCGTGTACGGGATTAGATCCACATCTCCCCATGTTTCCCTACGATTCTCCAGCTTCAATTTGACCCAAAATCGCCATTTGGAGCTCTCAAGGTCGAAAAGGAAATGTTTTTCCCGTAATGAGCATTTCTGCACATTTAAAGGGTCTGTCAGATCCACACGGCCCGTGTGGAATTCCACACGCCCCGTGTGATCCTGGAAAGGCTCACTGCAGGATTTCACACGGCCCGTGTGGCATTCCACACGCCCCGTGTGATTCTGGAAAGGCTCACTGCAGGATTTCACACGCCCCGTGTGAAATCTGCACGCCCCGTGTGAATCTGGAATTTCACTTAGTTTTTCGATCGTAACTTTCTCGTTTCTTATCCGTTTTTAACAATCCTTATATGCTTAGAAAGCTAAGGAAAAGTTCTACAACTTGATTAGGCTAATTATAACTTTAGATTAACACATTTCTAAACAACTCATATGTAAGACAACACCGATTATAAGGTAATAACTCTACTTACCTTAGTAAGCATCTTAAAATGAAAATGGGTCTTACACCAACCTTCAACTATAAATACCCCCTGGAACCTGTATAAATCGCCCCACTCTTCAGTCATTATAGACTCAAAGTTTTCTATTCTCTCTCAACAGAATCTATAGTCCCTCTCTAGGGTTCTATAGCGACACCATTACACATGATAACAATGCACAACCAGATAACGATTGCATTATTTATAGGATAAAGACGTAGAACGCGATGCAATCCAGAGGTCATAGACGTGTTCCTTGTTACAAAGTATGAATCTAGATTAGCGTAAGATCACTAAACACATCAAGACTAGTGAATAACCAACTCCTAGGGTTAGGAAAAAAATAAGAATTTTAATGAGAAATCACCCAAAATTTGTATGGGAAAAGAGAAGGTTTCTCGGGTTGGCAGGTTATTATCGATGATTCATCAGAAACTTTTCTCATATAGCTATACCGTTGTCATCGTTGAAGATAAATGACCCAAAATTTGTATGGGAAAAGAAACAAGAAGAAGCCTTCTCCCTATTAAAATGTGAGTTGTTTGAATCTCCCATTCTCTTTTTACCCGAAGGAATGGATGGTTTTGTTTTCAATAGTGATACGTCTAACAAAGGCCTCGGTTAGATGCCCTTGCAACAAGGTAAAGTCATTGCTTATGCGTATAGGAAATTGAAGGATGCAGAGACTCGTTATATAACTCACGATTTGGAGTTGGCCGCCATTGTTCTTGCTCTTAAATTTTGGACACATTACTTGTACGGTTCGAAGTTCAAGTTTTACATTAATCACAAAAGCCTCTAATACGTCTTCACCCGAAAAATATTCAATATGAGACAAAAAATATGGTTGGAACTCATAAGTTTGTTGGATTAGGTGTCTAAGCCATGACTATAATTGGTATATATACTTGATTGATAATAGCACAGTCCTTTTGGGTTGCCCTCAACGTTAGCAATTGGACAGGATGACTTTTAGAGAGAGAGATTGATTTATTATATGATTAATAAATCAAGATAAATAGTTTATTAATATATTATGATCATAATATATTAATTAGAAATAGTAATATTTAATTAATAATTAATCAGAAATTAATTGGAATTAATTTTGGGATTAATTGGATTAATTAATAGTGCAGGGGCTGAATTGTAATTGTTCAACAGTTGAGCGGTGGACAATTATAACAGGATAGAGGTGGACGAAAATATAAGGATAAATCCTTATTATTTTCGCCAATTTAATAGTCGGTGATAAAGGTTTGAAATCAAGATATAAGGTTTATCTAGTTTAAATTCAAATAAGGCTTATCTGCTATCACCCTAGAGACTATAAATAGACCCTTCTGGCTACCCATTTTCTGCGCCACCTTCGTTGACTCCTCCCCTCTCTCTGGTTTTTCTTGTTGCTAGTATTTGGGTGTGAAACATTTGAGGCACGACGCTTGTGGTGTTTGCTTCCAAAGAAAGAAACCAAAGGTTAGTAATTCTTAAACCATCTTTTAGTAGAAATCAATTTTACCTATAGGGTTCTCAGTTATATATTCTATTAGAGAAAACATATATCCTTAGGTTGCATCTGAACTTAAGAGTATAAGTTTATTTATGTTGAATGACGGTTGAATGGGTGTCCACTCTCACCTACTGCTTCCTTGATTAGTGGAGGGTCGTTAGCAGAACGGATTTTATAGGACAACTTAATCTCATTAAAAGTATAATGCTATTAAAGAAAGTACTAGAACCTGTTTAACAAAATCTCAAATCTAGTTACTTTAGGAAAAGTGTGAAAGGTATGCTAACCCATGAAATTACACATTACACTTTATTAGTTGTTAGTGGAGTGTGTTTGGTTTACTAGCATACTAATGGAGACTAATAAAGAGTTGTGATGGGTATCTCATAAATTATCATTATTGATGGAGTGTGTGTGGTTTACCGACACATCAAATTGAGATGATAAATGACATTGAGGTTACCAAGTACATTTGCATGGTTATTCACATCTTTTTGTGATACTCGGTATCCCAGTCACAAATGGAAGATCATAATCCAAGATTAAACATGCCATTGAATAGTTCAATGAATCTCAAAAGACCTAGGAATTTCACTTAATTTGATTATCTTCCACAGTGGAATTGGTAAATCTTCATTTACCTACTTTTATAAAATTTACAATTAGATTACGACATCCTCTTCTAAGTTGTGAATTATATAGTTGGGTCCTAGCCTTAATATTTATTTTTTGGGTTAATATATTAAGGATTATCCTTTTCTAATTAAAACTACCTTTCTTTTAAAATTGTCTACTAATCTACTTCTGCTGATGCTTCTGCTACCCCCATCCGCTCCCCACAATAACCACAATAACTTCTCTTTGATCCTTTCGCTCTGCTTGAAGGTGACATTGTATGGCACCAACTACAACGACTAAATGCGAAACATTAAGATGACTCTTAGATTCGAGGACAAATAGTATGTTCTCGAAAATGAACTCATTGAAATCGATCAAGAAACAGCTACTCCTGAGGAATATGCCTCATATAAAAAAACACTATGATGATGCAACAAAAGTGGTGTGCGTCATGGTCGCTACTATAGTCCCTGAATTGCAGAGATTTTATGAGGACTATTAGCCATACGAGATGAACAATGACCTTATGGAAAAGTTCCATGAGTGATCTCGTCAAGAAAAGTATGAGGTAGTCAAGGCCCTCATGGCATGCAAAATGAAAGAGGGAGAGTCGGTCGGCGCCCACATGCAGAGAATGCAACGATACGTGGAACGCCTCGTGAAGCTGAATGTGCATTTTAACGAGGAGCTGGCTATTGATATAGTCCTGAACTCCTTGCCTAGTTGTTATGATTAGTTTATCTTAGCTTATCATCTGAACAACAGTGAGACCACCTTGGCTCAATTACACAACATGCTGCAGACCGTTGAAGCGGGAATGAAGGGTAAAGGTTTAGCCTCCACTTCTGCCAGTGCTCCCGTTTTGGCCATTGGACAGGGAAAGGGGAAGAAGAGGAAAGGTCTTCCTAAGTAAAATTGGAAGGGCAAGGCCCATGTTGGGTCATCTAGCAATGGCCCAAAGGCCAGGCCCAGTTCTGACATTCCTCCCATCCCAAATCCCAAAGAGGCCGATTTCTTCTACCGCAACGAGAAAGAGCATTGGACCTGAACCTGCCCAAAGTACCTGCAATACCTCGAGGATGGCAAGATAAAGTCGTTATCTGCAGGTATATACACTATTTCTAATAACTCATCATATTATCGTTCTTGGGTCCTTGATACATGATGAGGTTTTCATATTTGGTCTGACTTACAGGGACTAACAGAAAGTGGGGAGGTGGACCATGGAAGGATAAACGTGATCATAGGGAATAGGCGATATTCTCCTTTTACCAAGATTGGAGTTTATAGTCTAGTGTTTAGTAGTGATGTTAGCTTAGATTTATTAAATTGTTGTTATTCGTCAGAAATGACTCGGAATATTATTTCATTTCATGCATTGTTCAGACAAGGTTATAGATATTCTTTTGATAATTTGAATGGTTCTATTTCTGCTTATAAAAATGGCGTTTTTATATTTGAAGCTTTACCTTGTAATGGTGTGTATGAAACTATGAGATGTGTAGACAATTTAGGCAATAATGTATTTCAAATTGATTCGTCTAATGGTATAGACAAAGCGTGCTTGTGGCATTGTCGTCTTGGACACATCAACAAGAAACGCATCGCCCAACTCCAAAAGGATGGAGTGTTTGAATCATTCGACCTTAGGTCGGATGATGCATGCGAATCTTGTCTTTTGGGAAAGATGACAAAATCGCCTTTCACGGGATCCTGTGAAAGAAGTGAAGGTTTGTTGGATCTCATACACATGGATGTGTGTTGACCCTTCAGATCATCCACAAGGGATGCTAATCGATTCTATGTGACTTTTACAGATGATTACAGCAGATATGGCTATATCAACTTAATCAAGCATAAGTCAGAAACCTTTGAAAAGTTCAAAGAGTTCAAGAATGAAGTCAAGAATCCATTAGGCAGGAACATAAAGATTCTTAGATCCAATAGAGGTGGACAGTATCTTAGTATCGAGTTCCGTGACTATCTTAAGGAATGTGGAATAGTTTCACATTTAACTCCTCCTAGAACACCAAAACTGAATGGTGTGGCTTAGAGATGTAATCGGACCTTGTTAGACATGGTTCGTTTCATGATGAGTCGAGCTTCTCTTCCTATTCACTTCTGTGGGTATGCCTTAAAGACAGCCGCCCACATCCTCAATCTTGTCCCTACAAAGAAGGTTGCCAAAACACCTCACGAGATGTGGACAGGGAAAGTTCCCTCGTTAGCACATATCAAAGTCTGGAGTTGTGAAGCTTTCGTAAGATGAGAGACTCATGACAAGCTAGCAGCTAGAAGTGAGAAGTGTATTTTCATTGGTTACCCAAAGCATTCTTTTGGATATTTGTTCCACGGACCTAGTGAGAACGTGGTCTTTGTAGCACAAAGGGGAGTCTTTCGAGAGAGAGAGAGAGAGAGAGAGAGAGAGAGAGAGTTCATATTAAAAGAGGACAGTGGAAGTACCATTGACCTTGAAGAAATTCAAGAGTCAACCAATGAAGGAACCTTTGATGATACTAGCACTCAACCAGAGGAAGAAGTTCCTGTTGAACCGATAAACAATTCGTTACCTCTTATACATTCCGGTAGAGTTAGCATGCTGCCTGAGTTCTATGGTTTCCATATTACTACATATGGTGACATATTTGTCAGTGATATGACACTAGTAAATTTAGATGATCCAGCTAGCTACAAGGAAGCAGTGGCAGGCCCTGAGGCTACTAAATGGAAAGAGGCAATGGATAGCGAGATCAAGCCCATGTATAACACCCAAGTTTGGAATTTGGTTGATAATGTACCAGGTCGAAAGATAGTTGGGTGCAAATGGATCAAGAAGAAGACCGACATGGATGGAAAGGTACACACTTTCAAGGCTCGACTGGTTGCGAAGGGATTTACTCAAACCCATGGGGTTGACTATGATGAAACCTTCTCACCGGTAGCCAAGATAAAATCTATTAGGATAATGTTCGCCATAGCTGCATTTCATGATTATGAAATTTGGCAGATGGATGACAATACCGCTTTTCTTAACAGGAAGTTGGCTAAGGATGTTTACATGAATCAGTCATAGGGTTTTGTAGATGCAAAGTTTCCCAATAACGTGTGCAAGCTTTAGAAATCAATCTACGGATTGAAACAAGCTTCTCGTAGCTGGAATCTATGCTTTCAGAGAAAGTCAAAGAGTTTGGTTTCTCTAGGAGCGAAGATGAGTCCTGTGTCTATATCAAGGCTAGTGGGAGTATACTGACTTTTATAGTGTTGTATGTCGATGGCATACTACTAATGAGAAATGACATTCCAACCTTGCAAGAAGTTAACTCTTGGCTTGGAAAGTGTTTCGCCATGAAATACCTTGGAGAAGCTTCATGTATTCTCGGGATAAGAATATTGAGAGATAGAATGAAGAGACTAATTGGACTTAGTCAAAGTACATACTTGGATAAGGTACTAAAAAGGTTTAGTATGGAAAATTCCAAGAAATGAGAGCTACCTATCCAGAGCAATGCAAAATTCAGTAAGACTCAAAGCCCAAGTACAGATGAAAAGATAGCTGACATGAGTCGGGTACCTTATGCTTCGGCGGTGGGGTCGATCATGTACGCTACGACATGTACTCTCCCTGATGTGTCATTTTCTTTGAGAATGGTCAGTCGCTATCAGGGTAATCCTGGCAGAGCTCATTGGACAGCGGTTAAAAACATTCTCAAGTATTTGCGAAGGACGAAGGACATGCTTCTAGTCCTTGGTGGCAGTGATACGTTGAGAGTAAGTGGGTATAGTGACGCCAGCTTCCAGACAGATAGAGACAACTTTCGGTCTCAATTAGGCTGGGTGTTTCTTCTAAACGGTGGAACGGTTACTTGGAATAGTTCTAAACATGAAACGGTGGTTGATTCAACTTGTGAATCAGAGTACATAGTTGCAAGTGAAGCTTCAAAAGAAGCGGCTTGGCTCAGGAATTTCATCGGTGACCTCGAAGTAGTCCCGACCATACAGGAGCCAATGGAACTTTTTATGATAATGAAGGATCTGTTGCTTTGACTAAAGAACCGAGAGATCATGCAAAGTCCAAACATATCGACAGAAAGTACCACTACATCAGACATAGAGTAGAAGAAGGTCACCTCATCGTAAAGAGGGTATCATCTGAAGAGAACACTGCAGATCCCTTGACAAAGGCTCTGAGTAGGGTCAAGCACAACCAGCATGCTAGGAGCATTGGTCTAAGAGATTATATTAGTTTTAGTAGTTAGATAGTTATTTTGAAACTTGTAACAATGTAAATGTAATTGACTTTTGATGATTAAATAATGGAGAATTATTTATAAGTATTTTTATTGCCATTTGTCAATTGTTTATTCTTGTGTTTCATTTTTGCATGTTTTACTTCCCGAGTAATATAATTATTCAAAATTCCACAGTCATTCATACTTTTGAAAGTAAGTAGTGTATTAATACTGTCATTAATTGAATTGTAGATTGTCTAAGGATGTTAGACATAGCAATAGCATTGATGCAATGTTCATGAGTACTTAGAAATGGGGATTTGAGTATTAGATAAACCCACGCTTAGAGAATTACTTCATGGATTATATCATGAGTAATTCTGAGACGATAATATCTTATGATCTTGAAATGGAGATATATGAGTTGTAATTTACAAGTCGATTGCACATTGGTAGTGTGTAAACGTATCAGTAATTCGATGCTATAAAACATACTCTCATACGCTATTTGATGAGTAAAGAGATACAAGCATATGAGTCGAAATTTATTCATTCCTTTTGCCCTAACGGGAAAAGCGATATCTTTGGTCCCCTCGGTAATTTGGTGTTGACTTATAGTGCTGGGCCCAGCCATGACTAAATTGATGTGTTTGATTAGAAGTCCTATATCATCACAAATCAGAATCCGGGAAACAAAGTCTTGGACATCGAGATTGATTCTAATTCATGTCTCATGTCTGAATGATATATTGAAGAACGGAGGATTATATGATCACTTATCTTAGGATGCGTAACTGACTAGGTCAGAGTTCGGCAGTGGCTTTTGGAAGCTACAATTTGCTGATCGATTCAGAAGTTATACTGGCAGTTATAATCATAGACTTATTCAAGTGGGAGATTGTTGGATTAGGTGTCTAATCCATGACTATATTAATTAGAAATAGTAATATTTAATTAATAATTAATTAGAAATTAATTGGAATTAATTTTGGGATTAGTTAGATTAATTAATAGTGTAGGGGCTGAATTGTAATTGTTCAATAGTTGAGCGGTGGACAATTATGGCAACATAGAGGTGCGCGAAAATATAAGGATAAATCCTTATTATTTTCGCCAATTTAATAGTCGGTGATAAAGGTTTGAATTCAAGATATAAGGTTTATCTAGTTTAAATTCAAATAAGGCTTATCTGCTATCACCCTAGAGACTATAAATAGACCCTTCTGGCTCCCCATTTTCTGCGCCACCTTCGTTGACTCCTCCCCTCTCTCTGGTTTTTCTTGTTGCTAGTATTTGGGTGTGAAACATTTGAGGCACGACGCTTGTGGTGTTTGCTTCCAAAGAAAGAAACAAAATGTTAGTAATTCTTAAACCATCTTTTAGTATAAATCGATTTTACCTATAGGGTTCTTAGTTATAGATTCTATTAGAGAAAACATAGATCCTTAGGTTGCATGTGAACTTAAGAGTATAAGTTTATTTGTTATGCCTATTTCCTAACAAAGTTATTATGATTCTAAAATCATATACCACGAATGAAAGGTGAATGTGGTAGTCGATGTGTTGAGTCTGAAAATACATGAAAACCTAAGGGGAGATTTATGAGAATAGAAGTAATTTTGAGTTTAAGTCAACAAACTAGAGATCCTAAATGGAAGCGTTGAAGGAAGAAAATGTGATGACCGAAAATCTTGGGAAAAAGTGTGAGTTTGAAGAAGATCATCGACGATTGAAAATGCTTAAGGGACAAATTTGGATACGAAGAATAGCGGAATTCGGAAATTAGTATTGGATGATTCTCACAAGTTTATGTATTCCATTCATATCGGTAACTGGCCCTTCCATATCGATGTCATCTCCGATGGATACCTAGTAACCCACTCATTGTTGTCCTTCAAGGAATCAGGAACGTGAGTTTTTCAATCAAAATCTAAAGCCAAAACTAAGATATAAAACAAAAACATAAGCCTAAATCAATAACCTGAAATGCAGAAAAAATTGAACATGACATCATCCTTTTCTTTTGCTTCTTCTTCACACTGCCAACCCAAATCAACATATCTAACAAAAATGATTAACCCTTCATCGTCTTTCTTTCTCTTCTTTTTCTCACTATCAATCCAAATCCTCATAAATATACAAAAATCGATGACCCAAAGATGAAATTATGCAATCTAAGAGCCATATAGCTGATAGAAAAAATCAGTAACCCAACATCATCCTTTTATTTTCTTTTTTCTTCACACTATTAGCCTAAACCCCGAGTTTCGATTTTGATTGAGAACTTGTGCCTAAATCCATGTGTTTTGTTTTTGTTTTAGAACCCTTTTCTTGTTGGGTGTGTTATAGTAAAAAGTACAAAGGTGGCATGGGTGTTAAACACGAGGGGGAGGCGGTGGCGGCAGAAGAGGCATTGGATGCTGATGGTGGTACAAAGGGTGATGTATGTCGATAGCGGCAAAGGTGGACTTTGCCTATAACAATGGTATAGGGGAGAGGGAACAAGCTTTGAATGAACTGGTCTGTATTAATGGATGAGGGTAATAGGGGGAAAGGATGGTCGGTCACCCGCGAATAGTTTGTAGCAGCGGTGGCGGTAGGAGGGTTGTGGCAATGGAGGGCCAGTGACGGTTTTGCTAGCGGTCCTAGGGTGGCCCAGGCAACAGGTAAATTCTATACATGTAGTACAAAAAATTTCCAAATAGGGTACAACTTTGCGAAAAAAAGTGTCACTACTTACTTTAGATTGTGTATACATCGAGGTGAACTTTAGATTGTATGTGCAACAAAAAATATGTTATATATAATGCACTCTTACTTTTAAACGCTTTAAGTTATTATGTTTGGTCAGAAAAAAATTATATTATTATATTAGCTCGGAAAAAAATTCGGTGTCACGGCCATTGGTAAATCTTACGTCCGCTCATGTGGAAGGCTACAGGGGATAGAAAAAGGAAGGGGAGAGGATATTGTTGTTTGACAAAAATATAAACAAATAGGTTCAAGGGATAAAAGTTGTGCCCGAATAAAATAAATAAATAAGTAATAAAAAAATTTAATATATAAAAATCTAATAAGAGTGATATACTCATTTTAAGTCAATTGAAGACCAAAAATAAACTACTGGGACAATCCAAATTAAAATCACATAACGTATTATCCTAAACCACGGTTAACATTCATGTAATTTACTTTTTCTTAGAATGGCAAATCTATCCTACAACATTCATGTAATTTACTTCTTTTTTTAGAACGGAAAATCTATCATGCTCCTACTCTTAAACTACTCATGAACCTACCTTTTTTAGATCTATCATACTCATACAATTAAACTACTTCTGAACCCACCTTTTTTTAAACTACTCCTGAACCCACATTTTTTAGATCTATCATACTCCTACTCTTAAACGACTAGGACAATCCAAATTAAAAGCACGTAAGGTATTATCCTAAACCACGGGTAACATTCATGTAATTTACTTTTTTTCAGAAGGGCAAATCTATCCTACAATATTCATGTAATTTACTTTTTTTTTTAGAACGGCAAATCTATCATACTCCTACTCTTAAATTACTCCTGAACCCACCTTTTTTAAACTACTCCTGAACCCACATTTTTTAGATCTATATACTCCTACTCTTAAACTACTAGGACAATCCAAATTAAAAGCACGTAACGTATTATCCTAAACCACTGGTAACATTAATGTAATTTACCTTTTTTAGAACGGCAAATCTATCCTACAACATTCATGTAATTTAATTCTTTTTTTAGAACGATAAATCTATCATACTTCTACTCTTAAACTACTCCTGAACCCAACTTTTTAGATCTATCATACTCCTACTCTTAAACTACTCTGACCCACCTTTTTTAAACAACTCTTGAACCCATATTTTTTAGATCTATCATACTCCTATTCTTAAACTACTCATGAACCCACTTTTTTTAGATCTATCCTACTCTTACTCTTAAAATACTCCTGAACCCACCTTTTTTTAGAACGGCAAATCTATCATACTCCTACTCTTAAACTACTCCTGAACCCAGTTTTTTTAGATTTATCATACTCTTACTCTTAAACTATTCATGAACCCACCTTTTTTAGAACGATAAATATATCATACTCCTACTCTTAAACTACTCCTGAATCCACATATGTCTCTAGCAAGACTTGAATCCTCAACCTTAAAGAGTATCGCCACGCCTTAACCACTTGAACAAATGACGATTGGCTCATGTAATTTACTTGTAACTTATAAACTCCGATTCACTTTCATAAATTGTTGGATTATTGGTTGCGGCAATAACCACTTTTACATTAATAGTTTTAAACCACCAATAAATAATACTACTGGTAGACCCCTCTTATTGTTTTTCATTTATTTCCATTAAACTGTACTACCATTGATAATTACAACCTATGACCTCTCGAATTTTAATCTCACCCTATTAATTCCAATTCTAAAAGTCATAACTGTTTATGGATTTATCTTTTTATAGGAATACCACTATTCTGTACGAGATTCATTCAAATGGTTTTACGCAAACGATCAAATATTGATTTTTGGTGAAAGAACAAACATTACTTGTAAAGAATTATTTCGAGATCTATTACAATGAGAAGAGAATAAAGTTAGACCTATGTTTTCCCGGTTGGAAAGTATTCAGATTTTGTTTTTTATGGTTTTTTTTTTCTTTACGATAGATATACCAAATAGTAACATACTACATATCTATATATCTGGTATATATTTTTATTATTCATTGCAAGCATATGGTATCCGCATGTATTTTAAAGAAGGTAAAAGGTTTGAACCCACAATTTCGAAGGTATTTTACTAAAAGATGGGTCGAAGTTTTTTCAACAATATTAATGACGGCAACAACGACATCATATTACGTATAAACTATAAACTTTACACTAAAAATGTGCATTAACTTTTTATATTTGTTAGAAAGAAAATTTTAAATAAAAAGTTTGGTGGATCATCAAAGTGGCTACCCGCGATTACTTGAAAACTAAACACTTATACGGTTATACTTCATGTTCGAATCCCATCCGTTTCAAATTTGGGTAACCCGCTTTTCGAAAAGGTACATTTTAATATTGGCTTAGGGAACGTTTGATCGTCTCTTAGTTTGAACGGTAAAGAGACTCAAAAATCATTCAAAGTGTTTGTTTCGTAAAAATTTTACCTTTTAATAGGTCATAATCTCTTAATGAGCATCTGAATAATTAAGCAGGAATATATATCTAAGTCATTCTTTTTTCAAAAAACTTTCACATACGTCTTTTTACCTAAAAGCGTCTTTTTATTCTGAGTCTTTTTATGATTCAGACATCTGAATGATATCATTCAGATCTAAATAATTCATATGCTACCAAACAGCCCCTTAAATGTTATTAAACAAAGAAAGAAACCATTTTTCGTAATACCGTTCATTATTTCGATATCTACCAAACTTAAAAATGGTACTCGTCTATAGCTTTTGAGCAGCATTGTCATTTTTGGAGCCAGTACTTTTTTTTTCTTTTTTTTTCTTTTTTTTTTTTTTTTTGCTAGACTTCTCTCGATAATTCACTGCCATACAAAAGATATTGACTTAAATGCTGTTTAGTCAAAGCCTCAAAGTGTTAAACACTATATGTTTATTAATGTCATCATAAAGTATTCATATTATTGATCTAGGTATAGATATCCTAATTGTTTTACTAAATTATTAGAAATATATTCAAAATATTTGAAAATAATAAATAATTTCCTTATAAAATTTATACTCCTTTCATGCTTATACAAATACTATGTTTCATTTACATAAGAAGAAAACAATTTTGTATTAATCAATAAATTGTTTTTATTAAGAAAATTAAAATATAATTAGGACATGAAGTCAAAGTTCTATAGATCAACTAATATTAATAATGAAAATAAACTTCGATAAAAGGAACTTTCAAAAAAATTAAATATTTTATTAAAACAAGCAAAAAATATTATAACTTATCGAGGCAACAATTCAAATCGTACACTTTGTAATAGTAAAGTTGAGATAATACATCGAACAACTTAGAAGTTGTTAAAATCAAGATTGTCAACATAAAGTACCATGCATATGATTATTTTACGTTTTGTAATATCATTATTGTAAGATTGAACTGAGATCTAAAAATCTTACCAAAATAAACTGATACGTAGATATTCTCACATTGTATTGTTTGTGCGATACCTGAAAACAACTTTATTTTCTTAAACCGGTAACCATTGTAACCATATTTTTATAGATTTAAACCGCAACAATAAGGAAGAAAATATTGTAACAAAAATAAAAAAACAAGTTTATTGGTATTATGTACAATCAAAGGCCACCGGTACAAAAAAAAAAAAAAAAAAAAAAAAACATTTTGTCATGCAAAAAATCGTGACATTAAACATTTAACGACCTTTTTTCATTGAAAATGTAACATTAGATTGCGTCATTTTTGATAACTTATGGCTATATTTATTTTAAAGACAAAATTGTAAAATGGTCCATGTGTTTATTATTTTTATGTGGTTTTAGTCCAAAAATGTTTGGTGATGCATCACTGGTCCAATTTTAGTTTTTTTTTTTTGTGGTTTTGGTCCCTATCAACTTAAAAAGACAATTATACCCCTTATATATGTTTTTCCATTATTTTATATTTATTTTTATATTTTGATTAATTAAAAATAAGAAGTGGAACCACACACACTCTCTCTCTTCTAGACGTAACCATCTGCCACACCTTTTATCTCCACCTCCTTCATCGATCACCATTGACCACACACAAATCACCACCCACCCACCCTCGTTTCTTCTTCCTATGTATCTGTTTCAAGAAAAAAAAAAAACTCACACCATCTTCTTCTTCCTAGTAAAAATAGCGAAATCTTAACTTGATTACAATAAATTGTCACAAAATCACTGAAATATACCACGTCTTTCAACAATTTCACATGTTCTTCTTTCAATTAAGTTACCAAAGCCTCTAATTCGACCGTGTATGCCTAAATTTTCCAAACGAGCAACATGGATTTAGATTCAAAACACGAGTATTCCAAAAGCAAAATTTGTTCTGTAAATGAACAAAGAAGAAGAACTAACCTGTTTTCGCTCCATAGACCTCGTAGCAGATTCTTTGTTCTTAATCATCCACCTCTGTTTCTATTGAGTTGCCTTGTCAACCGGCGGATCTTCCACAACAACCTTTCTCTTACCCCTCCCACCGTCGATGCTTCCCGTACTTGTACCAATCGCACTCCCAAATTGCATGTGCTGCTGAGGCATGAATTGAAATGAACCCCAGCCCCAGCATCGGAACCGGCACCGGCACATAAAATCAGATCGAAAACACCATAATATTTTGAACCAACCGCCGAGGCTATCTAAGAAAGCGGGTAGGGGATGGTCATGGGTAGATGCATGCCATCATTTTTTCCATGGTCACGGGTGAAGCGCGAGATCATCCCCTATCATCCCCTGGATTACTGAACAGACCTGAACTAACAATGGAGGTTTTGATTTGGGATTTTGAACAAGATTCTTCAAGGGTTGATCTTGAAGAATCGTAATCGAGAGAAAGACAGAGAGAGAGAGAAAGATAGAGAGAGAGAGAGAGAGAGGAAATGTCCAGTAGTGAGAGATAGGGTTGGGGTTGATGATATTTTTTAATTAAAAAATAATAAAATAAAATTAAAAAATTACTTAAGGAGTATATTTGTCATTTCTGGTTAGGTGTGGAACAAAACCACACAAAAATGTCAATCACATGGACCAAAACCATAAATAAAAACTGAAATTGGACCAATGGTACACCTCCAAATTTTTTTGGACTGAAACCACATAAAAATGACAAACACATTGACCATTTTTGCAATTTTGTCTATTTTAAATGACTATATCACATGAAAAACATATCAAAACATATTTTTGATAATCATGACCATAATATACTTATAACCGCAATTTGTTTATTTTATTATGACAATTGTGTACTTTTATTACGAATAAAGATTAAGTTAACCAAAAAAAATACTTGCAGTCATAGTTTTTATTTTTTTTACGTGACTATTATTACGTTTACAAACACACATAAATTAAACTGTAACCATAAAATAGTGATACAGACATGTTCTTATACCATGCCTATTGTTTACATTTACTTACATATGAAACTAAATTGTGACCATAAAATAATTATAGTTACATATTATTTTTATTATGACTGTGTACTTTTATTCATAAACTAAAAGTTAAATTGTGACCCAAAATATATTTACTCACATGTTTTATCTTTTATAGTGACTATTTTTACATTAAGAAACATCACAAATTAAACGTTGGCCATAAGATAGTTATAGTCACAAGTTTTTTCTTATATCATGAGAATTGTTTATATTTAGTCACACACATGCAATTATATTGTCATCATAAAATAGTTATAGTCACATGTTTTTCTTTTATTATGACCATTGATTATTTTTAGTCACAAAAAAATTAAATAGTGAACAAAAAATATTTTAGTCGCATGTTTTATCTTTTATCGAGACAATTGTTATGTTTAGAAACACATCACAAATTAAACCATAACCATCAAATAGTTATTATCACGAGTTTTTTTTCTTATTCCATGACAAATGTTTACATTTAGTCACGCTAGAAATTAAATCAGGCCCAAAATAAACTTATTGTCACAAACTTTTCATTTTATCATGACTATTGTTTACCCTATAGACGCACATAAGAAATTAAATATTGCTCTTAAAATACTTATACTCACGGTTTTTATGTGTTATCATGATAATTTTTACTTTAACTACGCTTAAAGAATTGAATTGTGACCTTAAAAGTCATATAGTTACGAGGCATCTCGCATCTAATGACTTTTTTTTACTTTTCTACATACATATGTAATAAAATGATGATCATAAAATACTTATAGTCTCAGGCACTTTCGTATATCACGGCCATTATTTATTTTCAGACATACAAATGTAATAAAACTATGACCACAAAATGATTATAGTCACATGTTTAATCCTTTATCATGACTATTATTTATGGTAAGACCTTGTTCCCGAAATGAACAAGCTTTGATTTAAAGGAATTAATTTTTGGAGATAGCGTCGCTATCTTGCTAAATCGTGTTTCCAGGAATCACGGAGATAGTGATGCTATCTTAAGGAGATAGCGGCACTATCTGCATTGATTGTAGCCCTAGATTCCGGTTTTAGGCCATACTTAAGGGTTCCAAACCCTAGGAGCCTTCATTTCCACCCTTTGCATCCCATGGAACTCTCTCTCTCTCTCTCTCTCTCGAAAACCCTAGACTCCTTTGGTGACTTTGGCTCCATAAGTCATATTGGAAGGTTTTTTGAGGAAGAAGTTGGTGTGTATAGGTGCAAGGTGGTCTTCCTCAAGCTTGGTTCTGCAAGATCTACCATTTATGGACCTTTGTAAGGGTAAAGCTTTTACCTTTTTGGTGTTCTAAGCTAGATATTGGTGTATGAGATGCATTTGATGGTATGAAATTGACAAATGGTCCCTTTAATGTGTTATCTATTGATTGGAATGATAAAAAGTCAGAACTTTATGTCCCTTGAACCATCTTTGGAGAATTTGAACTGATTATAGGAGTAAGCCAAGCTCTCTTGAATGATTAAGCATGTATGTGATTCACTTTTTGACCTAAGAATGAAGTTTGAAATGCATGGGACATGCATGTCAAGAAAGTTTGGATTTTTATGGAATTTCAGACCTTTTGGACGAGTTCTGGAAAGTTCTAGCCCCTATCAAGATGGATTAAGTACTTGATGAAGTTTTGAGACTATTAGTAGTTAGTGTCGCTATCCTGGGGAGATAGCGACGCTAATTATGATAGCGATGCTGTCTTAAGGAAATAACGGCGCTATCTGGCGTTGACCGTTGACTTTGACGAGTTGACTTTTTAGGTGAACTTGGAGGGATTAGGGAATTGGACTGTAGGACCGTTGTGGGTCGTCAGTTTGCTAATTTGCAACTTTTTGATAAGTTAGGAGTTTGTGCTACTTAGCGCGTGGGGATATCAAAAGCGTGTGGCTTGAAGTGGCAGATCAGGTGAGTTTTCTCACCGTACTATGTGTGAAGTTACATGCGTAAGAAACTCGGTACTGTATGGTGAGGTAGTATACTAGGTAAAGTAGGACTACTTATGCTTATGTGTAGTTGTATGATTCGTTCTAATGACTTGTTGATAACGCAATGCTTGACCGGTCACACTGGACACCACGAAGGTGCTGAATGATAAAGGGATGATGCTTGTCAGGTCGTTCCAGACACCACAAAGGTGTTGAATGATAGAAGGACGATGCTTGGCAGATCATTCCTAGATGTTGTATGTGTCTTATGTGTATGAATGTGATGGATTATGTGGTATCTTGGGGAACTCACTAAACTTTGTGCTTACTCTTTCACCCTAAATGTTTTTCAGGTACTTTTCAGAATAAAGGATTGGAGTGCGGTGCGACTGTATCGCATTCGACATTTTGGTGTTCAAAGTCTTCCATTAGTTAATGTTTTGTATTTGATTTAATATCTATGGTTTTAAATGTTTTACATACTGAACTTGGAACGAATGATTTTATTTCCAACGGTTTTATATATTCGAACCGTTTTTAAAAAAGAAAATTTTACTCTGGAATTTGGGACGTTACAATTACATTTGGTGACACATAAGAAATTAAACCGTGACCATGAATTACTTATAGTCACAATGATATTTTTTATCGCGACTATTGTTTACTTTTAATCGCACATAAAAAATTAAAACGTGAGGATTAAATAAATATAGTCACTAATATTTTATGATATCATCATTATTGTTTACATTTAATCACACATTTATATTTTAGAATGTAGGTCTTTTTGGTATTTAATTACATATATTGGCCACATATTATTATTATAAAATGCATAAAAATGGAAATATACAATACAATGTAAAGTTAGCTCCAACTTTCATCAATGATTAAATCAATATTTATGCAACTATTTATCTATCAAGGCACCTACTCACACCTATTCTCACAGTTCAAGTCTAGGATCCTACACTCAAGGGTCTAGTTCACTTAAACCACGGCTCTGATACCAACTTATAATACCCAGCTAAACAGTACAAGGTACATCCAATTTTTTTCAGAATTTAAAACACCGGTGTACACTTATACAACTGGATAAATACAAGAACTTATCATTAGGATCGTAAAAAACTTAACCATTCAGGAAATACACCAGCCACTTGGTATTCTCTGGTCTTCATTTTGTATATTTTCTAATCTAATACAAATTTCCTATATAAACTATTATAATACAATTTAAAAGGAATTTTACTTTATAAAAGAATAATAATAATGACACGCATGTTACAAAATACAACCCATTAAAACCAAAATACCAAATACACATCACAAACACAGGTCTACTAACACAATGTGTTACTGAATCCATGCAATTCAAAACAACACGTATTTTGAACTTAGTTTGTGACCTTTAGATCATTAAACTAGTTTAACAAACAAAAAATTACAAATAATTCGATACAGTTGGCTTTATGGTTTTCATTCCAAAACCATCTAAACAAATGTATCTTAGAAATCAGTACTCATTTGATATATATCAACTTATATCATGAAAACCTGCCCTTTTTTAAAACCTTTAATTTACATGGAATGCCAAAATTGTACAAGCAACAGATTGCTTTGTTGTTTTGACCTACCTAAGTCCCAAGTTACTTTTTGAGTTCAAAATACAAAATGTAGTATTTTTTTTTGCTTTTCAACGCCGATAACCTTGTATTTTTTTAATTTTTCTACGATTTTATATGAATTTTACAATGTCATTGTAGCAAGCTGTCCAATAAGCCAAAATTGTTTAACACATGATTATATTGCAGTTTTGACCTACTTAAGCTCGAAATAAGTTTCTAAGTTCAAAAGATAAAACATAGTGTTTTTTCAGTTTCTAACGTCGTTGACTTTGTATTTTCTATACGAATTTCACAAGGTACCAACAGCAAGCTGCCGAGTTTTAACTCGAAGCAAATTAACTTTTTACAAAAACTATTGGTTTCAAATGTGCAAAAAACATGAACCAGTGGCTCTGATAACACTGTTGGAATATGGTGTGATTTACAAAATATTAGCGGAAGCAAAAATGAAACCATATTCCACCAAGGATCACATATTCATAACTAATTGCAACAAAGTAAATCAAGTACAAGTATCATACATTTGATGCCTTTCATCTTTGAAACTTTTAGTTCCTTAAATTACTTAGGGTCTAACGTAGCACCAATATTTCTAAATCGCACCCCAATATGATGTTTAAGCAGTTACAACAAATGCTTTGAGGTGTGGCCATTTGGTAGTGAACTAGAGAAAGGGAGAAGGGTAGCCGTGAGTTTTGGTAGGGAGAGGAGAAAACGTGATCTCTCTTTCACGACTAGGGTTTGACTCTTTTGAGTCCTAATCCTAACTTTGACTTGTTATCCCTTATCACTTGAATCATAGGATAAAATTTCAATTCAAACTAAGGATAATTTCACTTAAACCCTTGTACTTATTAGTTTCTAATTAAATCACCAAAAGATAATGAATTAACAAACTAATCCCTTATCTTTCTCTTTTGTCATATTAAGCTTAAATCATATCTTGTATGTAATACAAAAGGACCCTACAATATATAGTAATAATACCATCTTGTTGTGACCATTGGCATATAACCAACAAAGCGACGAGTCCTAAGACATTTTACATAATCTGCATCAATGTAAGATACCAAACGGTACACTAAATATGGATGTAGGTGAAGACCATTGAGTTAGAGTACCATATAGGGAGCGAATGATGTGTTTTTACACATTTAAGTAGGGTTCTCAATGATTGTGTTTATTGAGGAAAATTTGATAAATACTATAAGAAATGCTAAGGCAATATTGAAGGGCTTTAACAAGGTTGCCATAAAGGGTAAGGTCGTTTTTAGGGTTACAATCAGAGGGAATCTCGGATTTTGTGTCAGATGGGGTGGTACAAGGAATTCACATGAGCATATTGGCTCGGGTAAGAATATCACGAGCAAAGGCAGTCAAGGAGAGAACGATACCAAAAAAGTACATGTAGCAACAAATGCAAACAAAGTAGAAGAAAGAGTATAGATCATAGAGGATGTTTTAAGAATAATATAATATGAATAATGAAAAAAATAGATCATGTCATGACCGAGATGGAACATTAAAAGAAAAGTGTCAAATTTGTTACTGATGAATCCTATGGAGAAACGAATATGAAAATTTGTTGATACCAAGCATAAGGGGATTGTTTAAGGCTAACGAGAGACTTTTCAACCAACAAATGTGATTAGGTTAGCGAGACAGACACAACCAAGAGGTTGTTTCATATACATCTTCTTAGTTAAGTCATTATTTATAATGCTTTTTGACATCCTAAAGATGTATGGGCCACCATGCACAAGAAACATCAATACTAAGAATGGTACATATGGTGGTAGGCTTGACAAGGAGACTTAAAAGTCTCATCAAAATGTTATTGAGAGAAGCCTTTGGCCAAAAGGTCGCCTTTGTAGTGGTCAAGCATACCATAACTGTCAAATTTGCAGCGAAGCCACAGAAGACCAACAATGTTGATGTTAGGGGGTATGCGACATTGGAAAGAAGAGAGGACATTTTAGAGTCCATTGCAAATTTCCAATAAGGATCACATAAAGCCTGGGTCATGGACTTAGGAACTGGCTAACAAGATCGAGGCAAGAATAACCTTGATCATCAGGGGAGGGGTCAAAAAAACACACAAGCAGTGGAGCGAGGTGTGAGATTGCGAGGGATAGTTGCAGAGAGATTGGGGTAATAGAGGAAACCTCTAAGAACCCGCGAAAAAGTTGTAAAAGAGTAAAACGGTCTTTTGACATGTTATAAGACTATTGTGTAAAATAACATGTATTATGTAAAATAATAATATAAGAAATAAGAGTTTATATGAAATTTGGAGTCTTACCGCATGAATAGTGAAATATGGCCGAAAAGGGCAAAATGGTCATTTGACATGGAAATGACCAAAATGTCAAGAAAATGTTAAGTTGGAAATTAATGAAGCATAAATGGTAAAGTTATAACTCTTGAACCATTTTTGTAGAAGAATTGGAAGGCTAGGGACCAAAATGTAAAGTTTTTATAAAAATTAAATATATATATTATATGATAATTATCCCCTATTATTTGAAGAACCCAGTGGAAGATTTCAGAAGATACGAGAGAGAGCTAGAGAGAACGAGAGTGAATACGGGAGAAGAAGAAGAGGTTCAAGACTCATTGCCAAGAAATCAAGAAAAGGTTGGAATTGGTGATTCCAAAGTAAACAAGGTAAGATTTCCTTTGTTCTAACCTAAGTTTTTGGGTGTAGTCTTGAATTGGTTCTTGGGTTGAATTGAAACTGAAATTTCAGTTATCAATCATGTGATTTAAGTGGCTAATGCTTCCAATAAGTCATTAGTTAAGAACTTAACCCAAAAACATGGAAGTAGATTGCTATTCTTGAGAATTTGCAATTTTGGTCAAGAACTTTAATTCCTGCAATTGATTTATTGAAGTGATTTTAATGGGTTAAAACCTTGTTTTAATGGAGGGTTTTAGTCAGGGAACAAACCCCATATGATTAAAAACTAGATTAAGAACTTAAAATGTCAAAACTGCATGCTACAGTGCCAAATCGCGACTGATCAGGAGTCTGCCCAGGCGCTAGGCGCAGTGCGCCCAGGATCAGGGCGGGGTGCGCCCAGGCGCAGTGCGCCCAATGCCTGGCGCAGTGCGCCCTCCAGACAAGGACCAAAATGTTAGAAACCATAAAAGTTAGAAACCATAGCTAGGCATGTCCGTTTGATCTGAAATTTTTGCCATAGCCTTAAAATGGTATGAAAACATATCGGAAATTGTCAAATCCGTAATCCGACCTTGCGGAAAAGTCACTGTAGCGGCAGTGACTAAATTTCAAGTTTATGTCAAAACTTGATTTTTGGAATTTGAGCTAGACTTGTCCAACGAACTCCAAATTTGAAACACAAGTATAATATGGACTAAGATTTCATGGAAAAGTGTCGGAATTGAAATACGACCCCTCGGGGTACTGTAGCAAAATACGCGTCTTTCGGAGAAAACTATAAAACGAGTTTATTAATGGTTATACATTTATTATAACCTGGAGTTGTGTCATATGAGACTTTAGAACTATAGAGTTAATTATATTGAGTATTTATACATGATACTTGTATATGTGGTGCTTCAAATACCATTGAGCACGGGAAAGGAAAAGGAATACGAGAAGCTTAGAGACTTGTGGCAACATCAAGGTGAGTTTTATGAGGATTTCTATAGTACATAGCAAAATGTTATTTTCAGAAAAGTAAGATTTCTAAATGTTTGCAAATACTAAAGTTTGGAAAATAGTTTTAAAAGTAGCTCTATACAAGGGCTTAGTGTTTCAAAGAGGCTCTATACAAGGGCTTAGTGTTTCAAAGAGATTTTTAAGAAGTATGGTTTGCAAAGTATTTTGAAAAAAGTTCCTTATGTGAACTAAGATGTCAAAATCAGTTTTTAAAAGTATTTTCAGTAAAGAGTTATAAAATGTTTGAGTATGAGTTGTTTATAAATTGTGTCCCATCTTGACCAATTTGAGATGAAATGAAGTAAGAATTAAAGAAAGAAAGAAGTAAGAGTCAGTTGTCCGGACTAGGATCACCCACATAATCGGGGGATCAGAAGACACTACTGGGATGGTACCTCCCGTCGCAAAGTAGTTGTCTAGCTTAGTATACCCTTGTGCTTGAATCCGTTCCAAGTCACAAAGGGGAGACAGAATGAGCATAACCTAGTGGGCGGATCTGTTCTGTCCCGCGAGGGGAGCTAGTAGAATGAATTAAAATGACTTAATTCATGAGTTTCAGTTGGTCACAAGAAAATAAGAAAGAAAGCAGTTTTGAGAAAGAAAGTGTTTTTAAAGTTTAAAAGTAAAGAAGAAAAGACATTTTGAGATTTATGATATAAATCAGTTTTGAGCAGTTTACTTGTAATATTTCAAGTTTTGAACAAAAAAAAAGTTTTGGGTCTAAACCCATATTACTCACGAGGCTTTATGTCTCACGTATACTATTTTTGAAATGTTATGTACTTAGGTGAAAAGATCGAAGGTTGCAGTTGGGACCAGTTTGTACACTGTAAGTTTAAGTTATGGTTATCTGAATTGAGTCTGTAATACCCCCTTGAGTTTAAGTTTGTAAAAAAAAAAATAATAAGTGGCTACTTTATAGTCACGAGTTGTAAAATATGTTTGTAACATAAACTGTATTTGTATTAAAATATGATTTGAGAAAAGGGGTGTTACAAAACCAATCACCCGAAGGTGTGTTTAGGAGGGAGAGAAACCAAAAGAGTATCCCAGACCCAGATGGTGTTTTGTAGGAAAGCAAAGCATTGATACTTGTGAGCAAAAAGATGGTGCATGAAGAGTCATTAAGCATTATATGATACAAAAATGGTTGAATTTATCACAAATATTTATCATGAAGCATAAATTGTACCACGTGAATGTTTATTGATGATGTTTTTGTGTTAGAAAAGGGTTTCCTACTAGCTCGTAGTCACATTTTTGCAATAATTGTGGTTATTTTGTTGAAATCCGGAAAAATGGCCTTGTTGCAACAACCTATCATTTTATATGGTCCTTTTAGTGAATTACTCAAAATTTAGTGTTATATTTAGTACGGTAACCTGGTAACTTTTTAACAAATTTTATGAATTAATCACAATATAAAAGGCACCGTCATATGATATTATGGTAAATTAGTACGTTAACGATTAACCCTTATAAAGTATTTTTTTTTTTTATATATAAATAAGTATGTTGACCCTTGTAGATTGTAACAAAGTTTTATGAAATAGTTACAGTAAATATGCATATGGTGAAAAAGGTATTTATTACAATCGCCTATTAAGATAAAATTAATTACTCAATTGTTTTTCAAGAACAACAAGAAAAGAAAAAAAAAAAGAATCCGATTAATTTTAAAATGATAAATATCGTCAATTTAAAATAGTAAGCTTTACAAAATAAAATATGAATATTATTACTTCACATCTAAAATTACTCAAAAAAAAAAAAACTATTTATAAAATATGCAGAAGATTGTACGAAAATGTCAACAGGTGTTAGTGTATCCCATATTGGTGCGACACGGTCTTATGAGTTTGTATATATATGTTGGAGTCTCCCCTCTCTCCAAAAGGGCTCTTTTGGAGAGACACTGTTGGGCTCCACATATATTTACATGATATCAAAGCCGGTGTCCCGCACCCCTGTAACCTCATCGAGCCTACGTCTCTGAGGGGGAGTGTTAGTGTATCCCACATTGGTGCGACACGGTCTTATGAGTTTGTATATATGTTGGAGTCTCCCCTCTCTCCAAAAGGGCTCTTTTGGAGAGACACTCTTGGGCTCCACATATATTTACAACAGGTACAGGTTTATTTGTAAAAAAAAGGAAAAATGACTTATAAGGATAACGATGTATCAAAATTGTTCAAAAATTACCATTGAACTTTTTTTGTACACATATTACCAGCAAACTATAGTTGTTGTACACGTATGACCATTAAAGTTTATCCTTTGTACAAAAAATATCATTGATGCTACCGGAAATATATGTTACCAGCCAATGGTGTTTTTTGAACAAATGATAAATTTTAATGGTCATACGTGTACAACGACTATAGTTTGTTGGTAATATATATACACAAAAAACTCCAATAATATTTTTTTGAACAATTCTGAAACTTTGTTACCATTATAAGTTATTTTTCCAAAAAAGTAATAATAATAAAGTCTATATAGGATGGTTGAAAAACTGATAAAAAGTTGGTACGCTCATTGGTTACTGCCCCCATGTGTCTGCAGCTGGGAAATTGAAACGGGAGTGTTAAATGGAAGTCTGGCCAGAAGCCCCACACTTCAACTTCGCCCGCAATTTATAACTAACGTGACATCTGGTTCGATGGCTTTTGCCTTTTGGTACCGGAATTAAATAATAATAATAATAATATTATTATTATTATTATTATTATTATTATTATTATTATTATTATTATTATTAACAAGTTATTGTCATTATTAGTTAATAATACCATAACAATAATAACATAAAATAAAAATAGGCATTTACGATACTTTTATACCAGAATATTAGCAAACCAATAACCAACATAAAGAATAATACATAAACTTAACCCATAAATGATTATAGTTAGAACCGTATATCATTCTAATTTCACTTAATTGTCAAACTCATGAATGTTAAAGAAAAGACAAAGCAAATGCTTCCAATGACATAAGAAAACACATTGTTAATCTAACTTCATAAACAAATACCCAATTATAAGGCAAGACTCCCAACAAATCGTAAAAATAATCCGAATGGCCTATCCTGAATCTTTTAGGATGTGTGAAACATTATAGGAAGTTCGAAATTTTATTTTTGTTAAACTTTATATTGTTAATGATTTTTTATTTATCAAAATTGATTTCATTAAATTAGAATGACAACACCCAGACATAAAAGACTGCATTTTTTTAATCTTAATACTTGTTATGCACCTTTAAAGATAAACGCGATATGTTTTTACGTTGTCTTAACATAGATGTACAATTTAATTATTTCATAAGCTGTCAAACCAACATCTTCTTCTATAAGTCGATAACATTCTATGATATATTTCGCTTAATAAATGTTGTGTGAAAGGTTAAACACTGTGGGTGTAAAACTGTAAATGATATTAATGGGCCAAATTGACACTTCGTTTAAAAAATTACCTATTTAATAACATTGCTCATAATATCTAATAGAAAGAAAAAATAAAAACGAAAATTACGCGTGGCTGAGTAGTGACCACCCGTCACAGATCCAAAACTTTTTTTTTCACACAAAATGTGAATTAATATGCTAAATTAACAATTATTAGCATCTATTTTGTACTTCCATTAAGTATAAACATTAAAAATATCCTACGATCCACGGATAACATATTTTACAGTTTTCGTTAAATGTTTTACCAACTTGGCAATTAAGTTAAAAGACATTATGCTTTAATTTTTTTTTTCCAAATGGACGCCATGAAAAAGAGATGTATACGTTGGTGCCGGGTATGGGGATTGAGATCTTTTGAGTTGGTCTTTTTTACTTTAAGCGCGACCCAAAGAATTGGTCGTAACTACTAAAGTAGATGCTTTATTGATTAATAAACAGAGAGAAAGAAAGAAAAGGAGTGGTGGTAGTTTAGTGTTACAGATAAATCGTTTCTCTATCAAACTCGTCCCACCCACATTTTGTACAAAATAACGAGCTTGAAACAAAATACTATATCAAACTCGAGCTTAGACCAAAGGGAGTGGTTACCCTTTGGTGTGAGGGTTTTTATCGACATGTGTGTGCCACATCAGAAAACTTCCACTAATCCTCACCCTTTAAAATCTTGGAAATTGTTACCCCACACCATACGTGATCACTTATATGCATATATGTATATCTATATATGTTATGTGTATAAAGAAAACAAGAATAATAAATAAAGGTGGGAAACCCGCAGGGGTTTTCACCAAAAGAAATGGTGTTCCCATGCGGGTTTATAATGCCACATAGGACAACGCACACCAAGGGTTCCCATACCTCTTGTTCTTACAAGGACTCAATTCGAATTATGATAGAAATTTCTCAAGTTTTTGTATGTTATACCATCTAGAGTCAAACATGAATCGAAGTCATATTTTGAATATGGGTTTTATAGATATTTTTTAATCGAATATAGTTCCCATTGATATTTTTGGAGCTCTTAATGTTAGGAACAAGAGTCGATAAATGGACACAAAACACGATTAATAAAAATGCAAAAAATCAAAAAGTAAATAAAAACACGAGAATTAACGTGGCTCACTTGACAAGGATGATCAAACTACATCCACATAACAAAACCAAAGAGATTTTAGTTGATAGGAGTCAATTACACTTTTTTTTGCTTAGACTTATAAACATTCATAAGTGATCTATTTATAAAGGCGAGTCGACCTAAAATTTGTCTAAAGACGAAGGCACATGAGCCCATGACGTCACCAGCAGGTCAGGCCTAGGAGGTGTGCACAGTAGCATACTCTGCACTATTGTATCGAGATACCATAGTTGCAGCCTGAGACCCGCAGCTATTTCTCGATGAGCGACCGAGGAGACCATCGAGACATGGCAGCCACTCTACATCATATGTTATTTTCGGCCCAAAACCTCTACATATAAAGATCTCATTTAATTGTAAATTATCACTAAGAAACCCCGCTAGTTCAGTATGGACTTAGCATGAATACCTTAATCGTGTGAACCATTTTTATTTCTGTTTTCTTTTATTTTTGTTATTTGTGTATGTTAATTGCAAACCTAACACGAACCAGTTTTGATTCCTGAGTGTCAAATCAAGATCGAGCTTGCCACTCGTTTGTAGCCTTGTGATAGAGGGAGAGATAAAAGGGAGGGTAGAGATAGAGAGACCCACTCCATGATGTGCAAAGGACCACAAAATTAAACCGTAAAAGAAAGGGAAGAGCTAAATCATCACCGACAAACACACCATTCTCAGAAATCATGTCATGAAAGCTGGCTTTGCTTTTCCTGGGTGTTTAATGTTTAATGGTCGACTTGTATTTTATTTTTTTCGCATTTCAAGTAATAATACTGGTCCTGTTGGTATAGAGTATAGACCGTCCTCCAGGTAAATTATTTGCTTTCTTTTTGAGTACTACTACCTCCACCACTAACAGTTAGATCGGGGGCGGAGCTAAATCTTCGAAGTCTACAACAAAAAAAAAAAAAAAGACAAAGTTGTTGACTTAAAGTGGCATATTACGACACCATCTCCGTACTTGGCGTATTCAATAATTCGAGTCGGCTGACCCCTTTATATTTAGCCCACACTCTCCCGAGTTTTCAGCTTTTAACTCTCATATCTATCGATTCCTTCTGACACACCAACCAGTACGAATGGTACAAACGAAGAAGTTCAGAGGCGTCCGCCAGCGCCACTGGGGTTCTTGGGTTTCCGAGATACGCCACCCACTGCTGTATATATCCACCACTCATGTCTCCTTATTTCATTCATATTCTCATACACACATACACACACACACACACTATCTCTAATGTATTTTAATTCTTGTTTGTAGGAAGAGAAGGGTGTGGCTAGGGACGTTTGAAACGGCGGAAGAAGCTGCGAGAGCTTATGATGAGGCTGCCATTTTAATGAGCGGACGTAATGCCAAGACTAATTTCCCGGTTGTCAAAGCCCAAACGTCTGGGGAGATTGACGCCGGTGCTACTCCGGCAACCACTACATCGTCACCGTCGTCTTCAACAACTACTAGTCTCTCGGCGATACTAAGTGCAAAACTACGCAAGTGTTGCAAGTCGCCGTCGCCGTCGCTCACCTGTCTGAGGCTTGACACGGAAAGTTCTCACATCGGAGTGTGGCAGAAACGGGCGGGCGTTCATTCGGAGTCGAACTGGGTCATGACTGTGGAGCTTGGAAAGAATAAGGAAGCTAAAGTTGAAACTCCGATGGCGGTGGATACACCGAAGATGACGTCGGCGTTTCCTGGTAGTGGTGATGAAGAGGATGCGATTGCATTGCAAATGATTGAGGAGCTTCTCAACACAAATTGATGGGCCCACAGAAAGATAATGAAACTTTCAAAAAAGGTGGGACTACTCTTCCTTATACATTGGAGCTTCCATGTCAACTCAGTAACATGCATCCTACTTTTGCAATAAGAATGATATCGTATAGTTATACTATATGAGTTTGCACGTACAAACATGTGTATTTGTGCGTGTATATATATGTAGTTGTACTATAGGACGCGAGGGTAAACATGTAAATTAATAAGTATCTTTAATTAATCAAGTTACTTTTACCTTCATCTTCATCTATTATTTTTAATCTATATCCTCTAAATATGTAAAAGATGCGCATGAAGTAATCAGTCTCTTCAAGTCAAACTTGTATGAAACTGATCGATTTTCTCATAAATTTGCCAAAAAAGAATGAAATAAATCCAATTGTTTTAGCCAAGTGATACGAGACGGTAGTATAATATTTCTATAGCACTCATGTTTAATCAGTTGGACAATATCATATTCCTCATTACATAATCACTCACAAACATTATTAAAAAAAAATTGTAAAGAGAGGGTATAATAATTAGATAGACACCTTGTGTATAATCTGCAAGAAGTATGTCTCTTCAAGTCAAACTTGTACGAATCTGATCAATTTTCTCATAAATTTCCCAAAAAAGAGTGAAATAAATCCGATTATTTTAGCCAATTGATACAAGAGACATATTGACATCAACATCGACAGGGAAATACAATAATACCTTTGTTTTATTAGAATTAGAGGTTAAGCATATAAAAGGATCAATCAATTGCAATAAAATTGACACAAGGGTTCAACTATAATTATTTGTTATTGTGAGGAAATGTAACATCATCTAGCGATAAATAGGTTGTTCAATGTCGGAATAAACGACTAATGAGGCTAGCATCAAACGTTTTAGTCCCTGCTATCAAATGATATTCAAAAATATGTAAACGGTGTTGATAAAGACATCACAAAAAGTATTTTCAAGAAAGCAAGAGTCGTCATAGTTAACGCTTATAATAGACTAATGGGATATAATGGCCCCGGGAACTACTGAAAAGTGGACATGCTAAATGGAGGTCCTTATCATCAACAGGATTAATTAACTCACGTAACCCTTTCTTGATGCTACAAGCTCTAATATCATAGCACTTCTAACAAATTTATGGACTCCTTGATTGGTATAATGGCCCCGGGAACTTTTGAAAAATACATATGCTACAATGGATGTATTTGTTAGGAAGTAAAATCTGTTGGAATCTATTTTGTATAATGGAATAAAATCACAAACGAAAACCGACATGAATGTACAAAGTAATTGAATGTTCTGTTGGCTTTTTTATATGTCAAATTAGAAACCTTAATAAAATTAGATTGATGAATACCATAAAATTATTATTTGATAAAAATAAATTCCTATCAAATAAATAAAGATGCATCGTTAATTAAGTTACATATAACTATATTTCATTGTTCGTTTGAAATATATTGTACATGCATTTTGAATAGTAAAGAAATTAGTTATCACTTTGAAAGTTATGTTTAAAAAATGCCATGAAATCTGGAATCTCAAAATACATTTACAATAAAAATCTATTTATTTACTTTTTGAAAACAGCAATACAAAATTTAAATGAAGTTCTGGAACTTAAAAAGAAATCAATGTTATTGAAAATATTATATAAATAAAAATAATTTACGATTATAATATATATCATCCAATTTCATCAAAAAGTAAAACACTCCATCTACGTGAAGGAAACACAAGCCATAATTATATATATTAATTAATAATTAATATTTATCACATCAATGAATAGTGCTTTAATTTCTTCTTTCTCCCAATAGTTTTTAAATGACATTAAATAGATAAAAATGGTATGTAAAAACAATTACAAAAATAGCCCATGGTTTTATTTTATGACAAAACTTTATAAATGGTCCTTATGGATTCACATGATATCAATTTTAGTCCCTAACTTTTAAAACCGCAAGGGTAGTCCCTGTGGTTTGAAAACTTTTTATAAATGATCCCTCTAGCTAACTCCGTCTCTTTTAGCCGTTTACTCAACTCACGTGCGTTTCATTTGAGGGTAAAAGGGTAATTTCTATTAGGGGCTGACATTTAAATTGCAGGAAACGATTACACATCCTCAGTCATCTTTTCGAAACCCTCTGTCAAGAAACTCATAGTTCATTTGCCTCCTCTAGCCTCCGATCAGAAGAAAGTCGTCAAGTTCGTAAATACGAAAGGTAAATGGTGATGTGTGAATGGAATCTGCGTCAAAGGGGTACAAAACCAGATTTACAACTTGAATATAGTAAGATTTTACAATTTATTGTACACTACAAGAAAAAGGTGAAATAGCTACGGACAAATTCCGTAGCAAAATCATGATATTCCGTAGCCATTCATGTTTAGCTACGGAATTTGCTACGGATCCAATCCGTCACTAAAAACTTCGTAGCTAAAGGTTGCTACATAATCTGCTACGGAAGTTGCTACGGAATACACTACAGACTTATTTCGTAACAGATTAGCTACGGAATAAATCTGTAGCAAATTCCACAGCAAAACCGTTACAACTTTATTCCCGTAGCAAGTCCATAGAAAGTTAGTTACGAACTATTACGTAGCAATTCCGTAGCAACTTCTCTATGGCAAAATTTTGTAACTGATTTTTCGTAGCAAAATCACTACGACTAATTCCATAACGACTTATCCGTAGCAAACTCGCTACGCACCAATTCTGTAACGCATTTTCCGTAGCAATGAAAGGGTAAATATATGCATGTTGCGAAGGGGAAAGAATATGGCATGGATCTAGCTAGTATGCCAAACTCATTCACTTAAGTCCAAGCGAATCGGGCTATATTTGCAAATTGAATGATGATTTATAAAAACGCTTTAAATTTATTTGAAAAATAATCCGTAGCTATTCACACTAGATATGGAGTAAAATGATGTATAAAATTCAGTAGCGAAATTTTCTACAAATTGTGATTCCATAGCAATTTCCGTAGAAAACAATGGCTACAGATTTTATATTTGTTGCTAAATTGCGTAGTTGTTCACGTTTGCACTACAGAATACAATTCCGTATGAAATTCTGTAGCAAAAATGCTTTCCATAGTCATTTCCGTAGAAAAAATAGCTATGGATTTTAATTCCGTAGCTAAATTCCGCAGTTGTTTAGGTTGCTGGTACGGAGTTGAATTCCATAGGAAATTCTGTAGGAAATTCGCTACGGAATGCGATTCCATAACAGATTCCGTAGACAATTAGCGACGGATTATGTTTCCGTAGCTACATTCCGTAGTTGTTCAAGTTCCGGTTACAGAATTCAAATCCGTAGGAAATTCCGTACCAAAAATGCTACGGAATGTCGTTCCAAAGCAAAATCCGTAGAAAATTAGCTATGGTTTTGGTTTCCGTATCAACATTCCGTATCTATTTTGATATTAGCTACGGAATGCAATTATGTAGCCATTTCCGTAGCGAAATTGCTACAGATCGCTATTCCGTAGCATATTGCGTAGCAGAATAGCTACGGATGACACTTCCGTAGCACACTTCCATAGCTATTCAGACTTTTTCTAGTAGCGGTAGTATTTCTCATTTTGAAGGTGCTAATCAGGGATTGACAATGTGTTGACCCTAATTTTTTGTTGTTGCAGCTGGAAGTGACATCTATTTCACGATTAGGATATAATATGGTGGTATCTTCACCAACCCCCGGGAAGAAAATACATAGATGGTCTGGTATCGACACTAACGTATTTTCGGTACATGATATTAATGGGATGGTTCTTGAGTTAGGGTACCAAAAAGAACAGACATTGTACTATCATTATTGTATCCCTGAACTCTCATTAGATTATGGCTTAATGCCTTTAGGGAATGACGAAGATGTGCATAAATTGGTCACGTATATACCTAAGCATAGACAAATCAGTGTGTATATTGAAGCTAGGTAGACAAGGGTATTTACTTATTTTAAGTCTCCTTCAAAACTGATAAGTGAGGATTTGGAAGCTAACAATGTTTCACCGGAGATGAATACGATACCACGTAAGAAAGTAGCAGGTTCATGTAGTAAGCAGCTTGATTTAAATGAACATAATAGTTTGTTGAAATCCATTATACCATATAGAATGTCACAGGCTAGCCAACAAAGACAGGTGATACAAGTCGAGGAAGGTGCAACAGATGACCCTCTCACAACTAATGAAGTTGATTCTACAGTCCCAAGTGTAGAATGTCCAATCAGTGAATATGGTGCTGGGATCCAGTCAGGAGTAAATGTTGTTTCTAACCTCCATAATGCAGACTTTCCAAGATTTGAAGATGGTGGTGAGATCCAATCAAGAGAAGATGGTGTTTTTAACCTCCAAAATGGTGCTGGGATCCAGTTAGGAGTAAATGTATAGGGCATTGTACAAGCAATTGCTAAGGTATTTCCCAATGCAGAACATAGATTCTGTTTAAGGCATATTCAAGAAAATTTTAGGATTCAATAGAAGGATATAGAATAAAGGGAACATGATGGAAATGTGGTAGAGCAACAACTGTCAACCACATCAAGACTACAATGGATGAAATGAAGCAGATGAATGATAAAGCTCACACATGGTTGTCTCAAATTCCAGCTTGCCATTGGTCCAAGTCACATTTTACTGGTATGGTTTAAATTACTGCTATGGTTTAAATTAATTGAAGTTAACATGTTATCTAAGAATACTTATATCATTTCACAGGTAGGGCAAACACTGATTGTCTTCTCAATAATCTTTGTGAGGTGTTTAACTCTAAACTAGATGATGGTAGAGACGAACCTATCATCACCTGTTTAGAGTACATCAGAAAATATTTGATGAAAAGATTGTGTGTTGTGCAACAAAAGATAGATACATGTCAAGGGCTTCTCACTCCAACGGCCACCCAACTTTTAGAGGATATCAAGAAGGATGCATCTCGGTTTACAGCTACCTACAATAGGGCAGGGAAGTACCAAGTTAAATGTTCATGGCAAGATCAGTTTGTGGTCAATCTAAATGATAGGACATGAACTTGTAGGTATTGGGAGATTACAAGATTGCCATGTAAACATGCAGTTTGTGCCATTTGGGATAAGGTTCAGAATGGAGAGGATACCCCTGATGTCAAAGAGTGTGTCCACCATTGTTATAGGATGTCAACATGGAGGGCTATGTACTTAAACAAATTTGATCATATAAATGGTCATTCAATGTGGCCAAAGAGTGAGTGTCCTTTTGCCTTAAATCCACCAAAGCATCACAAACAGGTATGACCTCAGCATCCAATCTAGTGTTTTTTTTACAAAATTGATCATATCCTATAAACTAATAGTTTATTTTATATATATATATATATATATATATATATATATATATATATATATATATATATATATGTGTGTGTGTGTGTGTGTGTGTGTGTGTATGGGAAGGCTAAAAAAGAAGAGGATGCTAGGTGTTGATGAGCTCAATAGCCAATCTAGCAAGTTGACTAGGAAGTATCTCACAGTAACATATGCCAAATGTCATAACAAGGGCCATAATTCTAGAACATGCAAAGGCCAGGGGGCATCAGTGAATCATCAAATGTGGGGGCAAAAAGGAAGAGTAAGGGAAAAGGGAAGGTGGTTAGAGGTTCTGCTAAGTAGGAGTGTTGTTTGTAGGTTCTTTAATTACTAACCCGGTGGTATGTTTAGTTTTTAAGGTTCTATTAGGTAAGACAATGCTAGTTATTTATAGTTGCTTTCGCTTTAGTAATATGATGCAATTGTTTGGTTACTTATGAATCGATCATGTACTATTTGTCCAAAACAATGGACTACTTTTGCTTATTCATGGTCACTGACTTATGTAGCAAATGTTTGTTACTTTTGTTCTTAACAATTTTTTGGTATCCAATATAAGGATTTGGCGAACAACTGATTAATTGCCAAGGTTTGCATTCGTAGAAACGTACATGTTTACATTATACATAAAACAAGATTACACCCAAACACCATTTCATACACTCCAAATACCACCTGCTTAAACAAGATTACCCACAAAGACCTGATCATACACACCAAAAACCTCCCCTTGCTTAAACGGGATTACCCCCACACAACTATTCATACAAACTACAACATTACTGACTGCAATAGTAACCCAAAAAAGAAAACCCAAGAACATATTAAGAACAATTTCATCTTCCAGACATTAGCTTCCAACCGGTTCATTGCTCTAAGCAAACCTGGGATCATGATAACAGCCCTAGGGTACATCGGAGGGTCTACCCACCCTAGGAACCCACATTTCCTTCCTAACCTTGAACAACTCCAAAATTTCCTATCTGGGTTTAGATCAGTCCACAATGTCACCTTGATTGCTGGACTTCCATATCAGCATACTACCATTTCACCTTGATTGATGCGTTTGCGACTTGAAAGTAACGGCGTCCAATGCAAATCGACACAACAACTTTCAATTGAAATGTGTGAAACTAACATGCTTATAGGGAAGCGCTAAATGAAATTACCCTCACATGAAACGCACGTGAGCTGAGTAAACGACTAAAAAGAGACGGATTTAGCTAGTGGGACCATTTACAAAAAGTTTTCAAACCACAAGGACTAGCCTTGAGGTTTTTAAAAGTTTGGGACTCAAATTGATATCTTGTGAAACCACAAGGACCATTTATGAAGTTTTGTCAATTTTTATTTTTGAATTCCGCTTATGACAATCTCATCCGGTTTTCAATTTTTTCATTTTTGACCCTTCTTAACTTTTTTTTCGTATTTGCTCCAAACTTTCTTTATAAAGTTTTTCCATATTTAATTTTATATGCTTTTTATAACTTGGTTCATTTTGATAAATAGTTTTTTCAACGTTCTTTATATATATTTTTTGCAACTATGTTTCTACGGTTTCTTTTTACAGAATTACTATTTTTACATATTCATTTCTTTACATATTCTTATTTAGAATTTTCATTTTTAATAGTTCTTTTTTTCAAATTCGTTTTCTATTTTTTTTACCTATTCGTTTCCAGATATGTATGTCGTGAAAACATATAATGACTAATTTCTTTTAAATATTCGCTTCACAAACCAATTTGCATTTTAATTTTATTCGTAATCATATTGTAAATTATGTGGTGTTATAGTTAGCCGGGTTTTCAAAGTACAATGATATAATTGTATATGTGTACATGATTGTCTTAGGGAATGTGTGTATTTGCATGTGACTGTGCCAGCGTGTGTATTTGTGGCTTTGTCGTGTCTGTGTGTATGATTGTGTATGTGTGTGGAAAAAACAGAAAGTACATTGTTATTTCTGTTTTTGCACATGCATTCTATCTATCTCTCTGCAACACAGTCAATTTTCATAAGAAAATATTGCTTAAATATTCGCCGCAACGCACGGCCTTAAAACCATTGTTCCATAAATACTACATTTAATTCATATGTGAATAATGAAGATTGTTTTCCCGATAACATCATTTTTACACCAAATTGATAAAGTTGCCTAAAAATGGAGCAAACTTAGATCCTCTCCCACCCGTTGCCAAAAAGAATATTGTGGGTATATTCCTTATTTTGTAGTTGTTATAAAAATTCAACAACCATCTCTATATTCAGATAAAACTACACGATTGGTCCTTAAGATTTTTGCCAAAACTCCAATGGTGAGGACAACTATCAAAACTTCTAAGCGCTCGGTCCAGTGATTCATAAACCCCACCCGCTTAGTCTCTATGGTTTGTAAACATTACCAGCTTGGTCCACTAATTTGTAAACCTTCCAATATATCTATCAAGTTGTGTGTGTGTTTCCTATAATGTTTGCATGTGTTCATCACTTTGTAGGTAGAAATAAAAATGGAATGATGGGTAAAAGGTGAACTTCTTATGTTCATCATTTAGTCATTTAGGTTTAGCTATTGGTTTTACAGATAATGTTTTTGATTTGTATTCGTTTGAAATGTACTTGGATTTACATGTTTTTTTTTGGTATAATATGTTATGAAATGTACTTGGTCCAGTGATTCGTAGACCTTCCATTGTTTTTTTTTTTTTTGTTCATAATTTTCTTATTCATCTTTATTGCATTTCGAGTTTGAACATTCTTTAAGGTGGTTAGGAGAGAGAGAGAGAGAGAGAATTATTTTTTAAATTAAAATTAGTATAAAGAATTAAATTTAAGTTTAAAATAGTATAAATGTCATTTTACATGAGTAAAGGACCAAGAGGGTAAGGTTTACAAACCACAGGGACAAAGCACATAGAGATTTCGATAGTTGTCGTCACCACACGAGTTTTGACAAACCACGAGAACCTTCTTATATTTATTACTTTCTTACAATTATCAAGATTTTTATAAACTATAGTATTAGACGGCTACAGCCAAAAGATAAATGTGGTATGCATAATAAATTAATATGAATCCCATATGTAACATAACATTACAAATAACAAGTATTAGATATAGAATATTATTGTACAAATAATGAACTAAAAATAAATAAATTCAAAGTTAAAGGACCAGATTGTATATGTGAAACATTTGTACCATATTTGATGTTATACTATTCGCTAAACATATTTGGGGTAACATTGGTGTTGGGTTGAGCTACTTTACAGCAAAATGACGCAAAAATAAGAATTGGTGTTCGATTGGAGATGCTCTATCACCCCATTTCATTCTCTCTTCGATTAAGGCATACGAATTGCCAAACACTACCTTGAAAGTTATAAACAGAAGTTCCTAAAAGGCGTTGGCATCAATGATATTAGATAATGCAAAAGACCCCTTCTCTGATTTTGGGGTCCAATGCATCCATATTTATTTTGTAAGAACCAAAACCATCTCTAATGGTAAACACTCAAAGATATTGTCACTTCATCATTCCATTAACTTTGACATTTAATTAGAGAGAAATTAAATATTCTCCTACATTTTCCCCCTAACCATCTCCTACCCTTGTTAAATAGTGATAAGTGTCTTAAAATATTATTAATTTTATTAAATGTGACAGTTGTCATCGTTTAACATGGGATAGGAAGATGAATAGGAAGAAAATGTGGAGAATATATGATTTCTCCTAATTAAATGTCGTTTCCAATGGTTAACCTCTTTTATTGTTTTTTTATGAATTTAACTAATTAATCTTCATCTATTTCACATGTTCTATAAAACTCTCTCGTTTAATTAGTCGTTTTTTAAACACGTCATATTTTAATAACAAAGTATTTTAGTAAATATTATCACCAGATTTTAATATTTTAATAAATATTATCATTAGACATTAATATTTAGAAAACTAGATATAATAGAATACACTGTTTTAAAAATAAAATATAAATAAAAGGGTAAAATAAAATATTATTAAAGAGAAATGGGTTAAGTGTTCAAACCATGATACTATAGTGACCGTTCAATATATATTGAATGGTCAATAAAAATTAAGAAAAAAAATTATCATCACCATGTTATTAAGTAATGTTGAATGATTAAATAAAAAAGCAACCATAGCGATGCTCTAAAGCGTAACATGTGACTTTAAATGGGAAGAAAAGCACGATGTGAAACCTTATCCTCAATTTTGTTATGGAGGTTTTCGATAATAACATAATTGTCAATATTCTTTGTTTATATATTATAAAATTTCAGGAATATTTAATAATGAGCCCCAAGGAGTAGGTGGTTAAATTTGTTAAGGAAGTGGCCCCTTTAAGCGTCGAATTTATTTGAATTTTAGGTCAAGACATGATACTTATGATGGGTCCAGTTCTTGTCTAATTAGATCCAACATACTCCCACAGGCTATAATCACGGTTTACAAAAGTCACTAAAAAATGAGGGAGAATAAAAGGCATATATAGTCATACAGAGCAAATACTCCAAATATACCTTGAGATTGTCAATTTAGGAACTATTTTAGGGCATAGACACGATTGTGAAATATATCTGAGCCTGAGCTTTCTTTTTCCTTTTAGTATGTAGTTGTATATAGATCTAGACATCAGATGTTAACAGGACATACTCTATATTCTTCAATTGGTCCCCATGTACTATTATTCATTTATTTCAAAATGACTTTTCTATTCAGATGCTTATTCATTTCTACTGTCCTAACTGTTTTAATCCGTTAACTACACTAAAGCATATTTCATTTTGTTAAACGAGGTCCGAGGACCATGCACATGCTTATAATACACAACCACTCAACATGTGGGCATGGAGAAGCCACTTGGCCCATTTGTTTAGTAATTTTCTTTGGTTTTGGTCCATAAAAGACTTTTATTTTTTTATTTTTTCATTTTGGACCCTATTTCCAGGCTTTATTTCGGTTTTGGTCCCTAGGGGCCGTTTGGATGTGCTTATAAAACTGCTTATTGACTTATTGGTTTTTTAGAAAAGCCATAAGTCAATAAGTAATGGACTCCTTACTTATTAAAAACTGCTTATTTCCCCTTCCTTATGACTTATAAGCAGTTTTTAATAAGTAAGGAGGCCCTTACTTATTGACTTATGGCTTTTCCAAAAAACCAATAAGTCAATAAGGAGTTTTATAAGCACATCCAAACGGGCCCTAGGTCGTCAACGTTTACAGCGTAGCTTCTCTTTCATCTTCTCAATCTTCATCCAATTCTCAAGAAACCCTAATAGTAAACAATTTCAACTAAAACCCAAAAATCAAATCTAAAATTAATACAAAACGAAGGCGAATATTGGGATGGATTTCTTTGAATTTGTGCGGTGTGATTGCAGATACTGCTCGTTCTTCCCCAATTCATAGCAAGGTGAAGATTAACTGTAATTGTTCTTGATTCAATGGTTTAATTTTCTTTCAAAATTGAAGTAAATTTCTGATACTTTTGTAGGTTTAATGAACCTGACACATGGTGTAACTATGCAATAACTCTATGGAAGATGCTAATCCAGTGACGAAACCAAAGACAGTCTGTAAATTTGGTGTTAAATTGTGAGAAGTCAGAAGAGTGATGACTGTTCCTTTAGATGCCATATTTTCAACGTAAGATAGTTATTGCATCTATTTAAAGTCCTTAGTCCTAATTGTTTTTTTTTTTTTTTTTTTTTATTCAATTAAGCCCAAGATTTTGTTAATGTTTACAATTTTTGGATATATATAAAAAGGAAATATTCATTAAAGTCCTTACATTTGAACCCTTTTAACAATTTAGAGTTGAATTTTCAGTTTTTATTCAATTAAGTCCTTACATTTTGACCTTTACATTTTAACCCTATACATCATCAGTTGTAAAAATATAAAAACGACATAACCGGCTATTATCCAAAATTGTAAACATTTAACAAAATGTTGGGCTTAATTGAATATAAAAAAACAATTAGGGCTTAATCGAATATATGGTCAAAATATAAGGACTTTCCTGAATATATCCCAATTTTATATTTCATTTTTGGGATTTTGGTTGAAATTGTTTGATTTTAGCTTTCTTAAGAAGGGAGATGAAGTGAAAGAGAAAAGGGCAAACTCATCAATTTCACAAATTTTAATAGTTGGGCGGTTAAAGTTGACAGACCCAACATCAAAACCGAAATGAAACCTGCAAATAGAGACCAAAAATGTAAAAACGATTCCCTTTTGAACCAATTCCAAAGAAAATTACTAGAAAAAGGGACCAAAAATGTAGTTTACTCCAAGATTAACTGATGCCTAAAGTAAACTACACAAATCATCTTTGTTGTTATGTGAAAATTAGGGATTGGCTCCTCTACTTGATTTTTAACCTTTAGTTAACACCGTTCAATGCCCACTGTTAAAGTCAAGTAAAATAACGAATAATGTGTATTTGAAAATTTCTATTAATTAGAATTGTAACTGTTTATATGATATAAGTACAATTATACTTAACCACAACATGGTTAATAACTCAAATAATTTAAGGTCAACCTCAAATTTGGAAAAAGCGAAAACATATAAAGAGCCATGAATCGACATACCTTGTTTATAGAAGTAGACATAGAGACCAAGCTGTAATTACCCTAATTTAATCAAAATGCACCTACAACACAAAAAAGAATGATCTCGTGTAAAAGCGTATTACAGACAACTAAAAGCAACCATAAACCAATCTTAATGACTTCAGGCAGCAATGAATCTGCTAAAACATGCAATCTACTCAGATGTATAAAAATACAAGTGGAAGAAAGAGGGTGATTACTTTTATGAACCTTCTTAGGAATTACCGATTGGTATCATTGGTTATACATTCTTGTTTTGTCAAACACATAATTAGGGTTATCTGAGGACAAATGAAAGGAGACAAATTTTCACCCAAATGACAAAAACTATACGAATATGCTTCAAACGTTCTTCACTTACGATTTCTTAGTAGCGTAAGGAAGAAGTATAACATGGAATAATTCTTTGAACCAAAGAATATGCTTAACAGTATTCGCTACTTAAAATATGACAACTTCAAACTTCAGTGCGATACCAGAAAAAAGAAAAAGATGAAATTTGGAAAAATATTTCGCATTAAGATATCCAGTATCATGCCAGAATGGGAAGGTGAGTGTATATCATACAAAGACTTAAAAAAGCAGTTGAATTTAATGGATCCTGCAGAACGCGATGAGGGTTTTCAACAATTACTCAAGGATGAACTTGAGAAGATGAATGACTTTTTCGTGAGGACACAAGAAGAATACACAAACAGATTCCAGGTAGTTTATACACTTATAAGTTATATCCACTCAAACTAATTTAGGTTTTATGATGATGAAATTCATTTTGTGTGTTTTTACTTGTTATATTGAAAATAAACATATAGGAGTTGAAAGACATGGTAGCTGATGAATATAGCAGTGAAGATACAACACTAATAACAAGGGATCTCCTGCAATTCCATAATAAATTAGTTTTGCTACTTCACTACAATGTCCTCAACTGTGACGGTATACATTACCATACTTATAATTATATGTTTCCATGAGCTTTTTTTACTAAGTGTAAACAGAAAAACAGGATTCTTGAAGATCATCAAGAAACACAGGAAGAAAACTGGGAGATCGTTTAGCTTGTCGTTTATGCATGGAGATAATCAACAACTATTTTTCATAGCCAATTCACTCGGAGAACTTTTGGCAGAGTGTAGGGAGATTCTAGAAGAACTGGTGCACAGATGATCCCATGTTTTAGACATTCTCAAGTAAAATAAATGCCACGTGTTCTGCCCTCTGCATTAGGCAGATGTAAGGCTGTGTATCGGCGCCATGAATATGGAGAAATTTCTGTATACTTATATATATTATATATTGAATCATGAATGTCACTAGGGTTGGCATTTCAATGGATTTAGTGGTAAATCTTGGCTATCATATGATGTTTTTTGTAAATTCTTTAAGAAGAGTCCATGTTGAGTTGTAATCTTAATCAGCTTAAACATGTGTTATTTGAATTACAACACATGTTTTATGAGCTGTAATATCTATAGAATCTACTGAAAGCAAGTAAAAAGCATTGCTCAAAAAGTTGACAGACCATCGCTCTACTATGGTGCTTGTAAAAAGCACTGTTCTATATGTTGACAGACCAGATGTTGGCGGAAACTTTTTTCAACTTAACGACAGCCTCTGATCCTGATTTATGGCATGATACCATTGATGCTATAAGTATGTTGGTAGGCAATTTTATGTTTATTAATGAACCATTACGCCTACAGTTCTGTATTTGGAGGAAGTAAGTGTGAATTTCAAGAATAGTGGCTTTCTTGTAAATACCCAAAGTTTTGGGACGGTGAAGGTAATTTGACTGGTACTACCGAAACCTCGAGAAACGACGACAATTGTCCATATATGGGTACATCGGTGATGGTATTGGTATATATATTGATGTTAGTTTCTTTTTACACTTTGTATAAATTCACCGACTCTTGTTAGTTGAGGCCAACGATGATGAAAGCTGTGTGTTTGGTTGTACTATTTGCCTTTATATCCATATCATCACAAGCAAGATCAATCATCCAAAAACCGCAACCTAACCCTAACTTCAAGATCAACTCTACTAATCATCAGGTACGGCTCCAGTATCTGTTTGTAAATACAAAGTAGAATTCACTAACATTTTATGATTTTCCTAGAATGCACGAACCTGTTCATTCATTGTTGAGATCACGACAAGCTGTTCTTCCGTTCGATACACTCGAGATCAAATCAGCATCTCCTTCGGAGATGCTTACGGCAATCAGGTTCGATTTCTGTAGAATTCTATAGGACTCGTTTATAACTCCTCCCGTTCCGTGAACAGAGTCCAGATTGCAAAATGTCGAAACAAATTAGTACACAGTGATAATGACTATTTATTATTAGGTTTACGCACCGAGGATAGATGATCCGTCGACGAGGACGTTCGAGCGGTGCTCCGGCGATACGTTTGAGATATACGGTCCCTGTACGTATCAGATATGTTATTTGTACTTGTACAGAAGCGGATACGATGGGTGGAAGCCTGAGAGAGTAGACGTATACGGGTATAATACGAGGGCGGTTTCCTTCTATTACAATGTATGGATTCCGGCTAACATTTGGTACGGGTTTGACTACTGCTCTCCATATCGTTCTGCAACCAAATAGGATATCATATTAATCCTCTCGCGTTTAAATTTTACATATGTATTTAGTTTCTCAGTAGACAAATACAATACGACGAGTGAAATAAAATGTTAGGTAACAGCTTGTGGTGGGGGTGGAAACTAGCTGAGCTACTCGGTATTACTCGTTAAAAGCTTGACATTGACACGAGTTCGAGTTAAAGGAGTCCGAGCCGAGCTTGACCTTAATTTACGGCTCATTTACTAAACGAGCTCTTGTTCGAGCTTCATTTGTCAAGCTTGATTAGGCTTGCGAGCCTAAACGAGCCTAGGTATATTTATATAATTTAATCTAATCTTTTTTATATGTTAAATAATTAGATATTAATCAATAAATATCAAAATAAAGATAAACGAACTTTTTAACGAGCTTAAAACACACAAATGAGCTCAATATTTTACTATTAATCGAGTCGAACTTAGGCTCGTTTGATAAAACGACTCAAGCTCAAGTATGTTAAATATTTCACGAGCCGAACTAAATATTGAAAATTAAGCTCGAAACGCTCAATGAATTTATACGAGCTGAGCTCGAGCTCGGGTAGGCTCGGGGTCGGCTAGGCTCATATACACCCCTAGCTTGTACTAAAAATATTGAAGAACCTAAAAAACTTCAGTAGAGAAAGATAAGTTTTTTATAAAAATGGTTATTTGGTCTCCTTTTTCTATAAAGACATTTATATTATCATACTAGCAAAATGTTATAGAAAGAATAACATTGCTAATAGGAAATAACATTATTTTGGTATTTAATTAATTCAGCTTTTTACTTCTATTATAAAAAACGATTGTGAGACAATCTTGTCCAAAAAAAATAAGTTTCCATTGGTTTAACCATTCCAAAAAATTAACTCGTTTTGCAGTTTCCAAATCCTCAAAAAAGCCATGAGAATCATTGCATCAAGTCATCTCTTATGAATTGCACTAAGAAAAAGACGATTTTATCAATCAATGGATTCCAAGGTGTATCAATGTCCCACCCCTAGCCTATTTTGCACGAAATAAAGGCCGCTAGAGGACAAGAAAACAATATATGGTCAAATGTGTTGAGCTCAAAATCACTAGCCATGCAAATCAAGGAATACATCCATATAACTCACTTATATAAGCTTGTTTTAGTAGGTAGCTTGTTACAGCGTAATCCCCAAGTCAAAACATTCACATTGATGGGCACCAAGTTGTTGAGTCTAGTTGGAACATCACCCACAACATCTAGCCCCCACACCTACCTATGACATTAATCAGACAAGGCGACAACCTGCAAACTTCCTTGAAAATCGTCGATTGTTCCAATCATGTTCCTCTCAAGAAATGCGACAAAGACAATCCAACCACGCATACAACGACGGGCGATTGAATCGTATAAATTTTATTTGGGTCAAGTAGCTAACTCTAGGGAATCTATATTTTAAAGTTGTGTCACCCAACCAAATATCCTTGCAAAAACTTATATGTCAGTCATCCTCTACCTTTTTAAGGGAAAAATAGTGCAAAATCCACCATAAGAGATTCACCTAATAAGAGACGGCATTCACAGCTTTATTCTATCATTACATATCACAAGAAACTATCGTATGTTTTCCACCAACTAAACTTCCAAATGTCATGTCTTTTAGTGTCCCGAATAGTACATGTTGGTGATCCAAGTCACTACTACTTTCCTTTGGTATCTGGAGTTGCAAAATATGTAAAATTTAAAGTCTCGTGAGATACATAAGTATTAACACAAAAGCATTTCCACAATAAAATCAACATGGGATGTCATTTTGAAACTATTCTTTCAAACGTTTAACTCAATTAAATGTTATGCAATGCATGATCCAAGCATACAAAAGTTTAGGAAGTTCATATCGGTTCCACCATTATAGAAAAGCATTCCTATATATAACAATCAGACGGGGAGTTCATACCCCTAGGACCGAGCATCTTAATCCCCCTCTAATCCATAATCTATGGTTTATATATATATATATATATATATATATATATATATATATATATATATATATATATATATATATATATATATATATATATATATATATATATATATATATATATATATATATATATATATATATATATATATATATATATATATATACATAGATGTAGGTTCAAATACATTTAACAAGTATTATGTTAATGCAAGACCAATTATGGTTCAATCATTTACAAATGATATTATGATAAATTTATATTATAACTAATTACTTATTTTAAATTTAGGCAATCAATTATATCCTCCCCTCTCTCTCTCTCCTTAAACGACACACACCATTAGAATCCCCAATTCGTAATTCCTGGCCGGCGTATCCTCCTCTCCGATGCCTAATTCTAGAAATTTCAGGTCGGCCCAACCTCTATCTCCTGCATCTTCCATTTTCTTTCGGTCGACTTTACTCACCATTGTTGCACAACTCCCTCTCTCAAAAACTTGATTTATCGCTGTCTCTCTTGATCGATAATTACAGAGGGATGTTAGGGTTTATTTTTGTAGATATAAAAAATGCTAAAAACTGTAATCCCTTACATCAAATTACAAAAGGGATTTACATGTTAACTACCGGCAGGAAAGCACTTATAGATAGAGGATAAAATGGATGAATTAGATGAATTCAATTGTGCAGTATATTGGCTTTTCCGAAGGGGAGGGGGTATAAAGGTAACTATACAAAGAATACATAACCCGTCACTTCTACTTATGTTGCTTAATAGTTAACGCATTTGTTTTTTTGATTGTTTAGGCTTTTAATGATTCCATATAAGCTTAGAAATTAATGCAAATCTCTTAAACTCTGGCATGGGGAGTTCGTCGATGAACATAATTCTTCTCCAGTAAGAAACGAATGCCAATCTCTAAACTCCGGCATGTTGTTGGTGTCACCAACACAACTACAAGTTCTCCATTCCTCTTTCTCGATCTGTGGCCGGCAGCAACGAATGCCAGCGGCGGTGTCGTTTTTTTCGGTATTCTCTCCTGAAATCGAACCGATTTGGAAAACATGCCTGGAATTATTGTTATGTCGGAACCTCAAGACTTGGTAATTGCGATGATTCGTGTTATCCGGCAAAGTGATTCAATACCTTCGTATATATTCTCTAAGAATATATATTATGTGATGGTTTTTTTTTAGTATCAAATTCTCTGAAAATGAGTGTTAGTTTTTATTGATTTGTGTTTTGGTAAGTCTATTCTCTGAGAATTGGGTGTTAGTTTTTGTTGGTTTTGTGTTTTAGTAAGTCTATTCTCTGAGAATGAGTGTTAATTTCTATTGGTTTGTGTTTTGTTAAGCTTATTCTCTAAGAATGGGTGTTAGTTTTAATTGGTATTGCGTTTTGGTAAATCCATTCTCTGAGAATGGGTGTTAGCCATTGTTTTATGTATTTAATTGAGTGCTAAGAATGTGTTCCTGGAGAATTGATCAACATATTACTAAATGGAGGATTTCATTCTCGGAGAATGAACACATAATCACACCAAACTTCATAGACTATTTTGTAAATAAAATATACAAAATATATTACATTCTCGAAGAATATGCAAAAAAATGTACAATATTAACTACATTCTTCAAGAATAAGTGTGTCAAAAGGTCAAACTAAAATACGTAAAACTGTACATACGTAAACAAAGAGAAATCGAGATGAAGAATGAATATGCAGACCTCTGATCAGTGAAATCCCACCAAATTAGGAGATAAATACGGGATTCCTTTTTTAAAATTTGATTAATAGACTAAAATACCCTTTTTAGGGGTTTAATTGTAAAATATGATTAATTAATTGTTATAAATTTACAATTAGGCCATTGAATCTAACATCATTAATCATTTCGATCGGACGCTCCAAATTTGGTCCTACAATCACACAATAATTGTTAAATGTATTTAATACTATATATTAGACCTGGCAAACGTGTCGTGTCGTGTCGATTTCGTGTCGTGTCAAAACATTAAACGGGTTGAAATTGCTCGACCCTAACCCAACCCGTTTAATAATCGTGTCGTGTCGTGTCAATCCGTTTATTTTCGTGTCGAGTTTTGGGTTTGGGGTTTAGACCTTGTAAATATATCATGTCACTTTTCGAGTTGAAACACTAAGTATGTTGAAAGAATAGGAGTTTGAGGCGAAAAGAAAAGCATGAAAAACTAGTAGTAGAAGCATTCACACTTAGTTTATAGAGCAACGTTAAAATATTAGGAGTCGGGGAGATAAATGACGAGGTTGCGAGGAGGAGAGAGAGGCCGTGTGAAACTGTGAGTATGAGTGAGAAAGTAGAAAAGTGAAAATGAATTTATGACCTAGGTGGCTAAACGACTTCCACATTATAAAACACGTCAATCAGAAGTTTTTCTTTTAAATATGGTATTGGTTTTTTGACCTGTCCAATTTACATAAGAATTAGAAAAACTTGAATATAAATAAACGGGTCATTTTCGAGTCATATTCGAGTTGAAAGTTTCAACCATGACCTTACCCATTTAGTTATCGTGTCGTGTCGTGTCAACCCGTTTAATTAAACGGGTTGAAATCTCTTACCCAAACCCGTTTATTTCGTGTCGGGTTCGTGTCGGGTTGTCGTGTCGTGTCAGGTTTTGCCACCTCTACTATATATATATATATATATATATATATATATATATATATATATATATATATATATATATATATATATATATATATATATATATATATATATATATATATATATATATATATATATATATATATATATATATATATATATATATATATATATATATAAGGGAATGTATGGCTGTTAGGTATGTAATATTAGGTATAGAACCCAAAAAAAAAAAAAATGTCGCCGTTTTTCTTCAAAATTCAGATCAAGTCGTGCTCTTCCGTTCTAAGTCCCTAAAATAATTTTCGTTCTTGCCTTCTTTTTTCATATCTTTCCTACAATCCAGGCCTATTTTGTTTCCATCGATACGTATTTTGTCCTTAACTATACATATTTTCCTCATGGTTGACTGTGTGCTCTGCATCACTATCGTTTCACATATTACCTCAAAATTGATTGTGGGCAACACATTACGAAGCATTACTATGCTATGAACACGATAGAATGTATGAAATTATAACAGAATACAAAGAATATGAAGTGAAAATTCCAATTAACCCTAAGGATTGCTAGTTGTGGGAGTATTAGTAATAAAAATTATGAATCAATCAATAAAATAAGACCTAGTGGATAAATTTAAACTAAATACATGAAACCTTTCGTCACTTTATTTCAATGTAAAAGCATCTTCTTCACTTTTTTGAGTTTTGACAACTTGTTAAATTAATTAAAAACATCTTCTCCATAATTAGTGAAATCTCATTAATAAAGTTACAATAAAGAATGGAAATAGGAAGAAGATGACCTGGTATGAAGAATACGAACGGAAAAACAATTAATTAGTAGAAAATTTTTAATCAATCAAGCGGCAACGTTAATTTTACCAAAATTTCTATCAATTCTGATCTGCTGATTTCTTAGACGGAGAACCAGAAGCAATATTTTAATCGATCAATTGGTAATTTTACCAAATAAAATTCAGTCTATTCGTAATTTTGGATGAGAAGCCAATAAATTTTGAGGCGATATGCGAAAAAGAGACAGTCATGCAGAGGACACCCAGTCATTCATGAGGAGAATATGTATAGTTCGCGGAAGAAAATAAGTCTTGATCAAAAGAAAATAGGCCTTCAGTACAACAAAGATATGAAAAAATAGACCATGAAGAAAATGATTTTAGGGACTTAGAACGAAAGGGCACCAGTTCTAAATTTTGAAGAAAAACGGCGACGTTTTTTTTGGGTTCTATACATAATGTTACATACCTAACAGCCATACATTCTCATTTCCATATATATATATATATATATATATATATATATATATATATATATATATATATATATATATATATATATATATATATATATATATATATATATATATATATATACATACTAGGCTAATATTCGCGCTTTGTGCAGAATACGATAATGCAATTAAAATATTGACATATATGTTATTAAAAACTATGACATTGTCATTTACTTTAAAAAGACCATCATTCTTATCTTAAATTGTTGTAAAATATTGTAATAATTTTAAATATACGATAAAATAGATAGAACTATAAATATCATCTCAATACCCTCTGTTCATAGGCTGTGTGTTAAAAATAAAAATATATTTATGTTTGCATTGTTAATTGTTATGATTTTAATCAATTTATATAATCATCATTTACGATTATATTATCTCAATTGTACACATTGAAGGTTGCATGTGAATAAAACTTAATATAAATTTTATTTAATAGTATTATTAATTAATGTTATAGTTATATATTTTTAATAGAACTTATTTGTATATTTTTTTAATTTCGATCAAATGATTATTTTTCAAATATTAATCATTTTTCTATGTAAACATAATATATTTTTTTTAATTTTGTCTTATTGATAACTATTATGTTAAATTTATTATAAACTATTTGTTGGAAAAATTATAAAATAATATATTCTGTTAAATTATTTTGTTAATTTAGCATTTGAATTTAGGTTTTACATTCAATATTACGTTGTTAATCAACTTAGATAAATATTTTTAATATTAATTAAGTAAATGATCATTTTACCATTTTTTATTTTGATCATTATTATTATTTCAAATATCACTATTGTTTTCAAGGCAACTTAATATATTTTTTTTTAATTTTATGTTGTTAATAACTATTATTTAATTAATAAGATCACTACCAATTTTATTTATTTTAAATATTTCATAAATAGTTTTGGTCAAAATTTTATTAGTTTGATTGTTCAATTTTAGTTTTACGTTTAACATTTTATTTTAACTTTTTAATTATTTAAAAAAGTAGTTTTCAAACAATTGTTTAATGTTTATTCAACATTTTGATTTACGTTTTGAATTTAGCATCATATTTAGATCAAATATGTTATATTAATAATTATAATATGGTAGCATTAAAAATATAAAATATTACATACAATTTAAATCAATAGTTTAAGTATGTTAAGTTGAAAGTTGAATAATTAAGTTTAGAATATTTATTTTATTTTCACTTATCTCACATTAATTAATCAAATTTTTAATCATTATTAAAAAATTGAATATTCATGAAAGTTTCAAATTGATATGGTGCAAGTATTTATGTTCTTTTACTATATATATATATATATATATATATATATATATATATATATATATATATATATATATATATATATATATATATATATATATATATATATATATATATATGTGTGTGTGTGTGTGTGTGTGTGTATGTGTGTGTGTACATACTACAAGCACTCATTTCAAATGCAACCATATATACATCCCACGTGTTATGTCATTAATTATGTAAATTGTATCATATGGAAATGATGTGTAAACATGGCATTTCATAAGAACTATCATGTATAAGTTACTTCATGTTAAAGCATGTGTAATGAAAACATGGTGTTTGTGACATGTACCATATAGTGAGAAATTCCATATGTGCTCACTGTAACATCCCATTCTTTAAACATTTAAAATGTAATAATTTTATAATATCTTATGAGATAATATCATATATTTCAAACTTTGGTCCAACAAAAACATTTTAAAGTAATAAACAAATAGAGGGTTACAACTTCATACCAACAAACCATAATGGAGCAATCACGTAAATACAAAAACTAATTCAAAGGTAAGTAGTATAACCACATGATTCATTTCATATAATCACCCAAGTTTCATATTCTCCTCAACCAAATATCCACAGACTTCTGGGAATGACATATTTTATTTCTTATCAATTGAACCTAAAATTCATGACATTAGGAACATAGTGCATAAGATAATAGCGTATTGTGATCTAACTGGGTTTTAGACACAAAATATTTTTAAATCATCACATAGTCTTTTCTTTTTAGGAAAATTGGGATCAAAGACTTTTATTGAAAAATCTTGCTCGTAAACATAAACTTCATATGTAAGGTCTTTCAAATGTATGCAATGCATGATCTTATCCCAATGCAAGTTATAACTTTACTTGAAAACATATGTTTTTCATTCACTTGGCATAAATCATGCAAGATGCAATGCATGATCCTATTCCATAGCTTTACTTGAAAACATAAGTGCTTTTTCATTAAATTAACATAAATCATGCAAAATGAAATGTAAGCAATGCATGATCCTATTCAAAGGCAAGCTTAGGTAATAATGCCCTAGTTCGGGTCCATCTCGACATCAATGTTCATTTATCAAGTATCCTTATCAGTTATGTACTGATTTTTGCTTTGTATACACATGGACCAGCCATATTTAGTGATACGTCATGTCTAGGTGATATCGCCTTATTTATACATATATTTTATGCGATATCAAGGTACTTAAATCTACATTTTTTTTGTTAGAAATCGAGATAAATGGTACTTAATAGTTGAAATTATATGTTTCAGGACTTATGACGTGTTTGGAGCAAAAGAAGCTGAAATTGGGCTAACTACAAGATTTACAATACGCTTCCAAAATATAACGTGTCACGTGGAAGAGAGCATCGCGACGCATCCACATAAGCATCACGACGCGACGTGGGATAACAATGACGTATATAGATAACGATGAAACATTGAAGATAACGATGAATGTTAGGATTATTTCCTGACACGACGCATTCTCATGGACATCGCCTCACGATCTGATGTCGGTAGAAAATTAATATAAACAGCCTCAATCTTGACCTAGAGCAGACTTGGACAGTTGGTAACCGAATAAAAACCCTAGGATTTATGTTTTAAGAGTTCACACGATTGTTAGGAGGCCAGAAGGCTGACATGGAGCAGGATTCTGGAGGATCTGAAGCATAATCATGGGTTACTTTTTTGCTTTACTATCTATATTTAGCATACATTATGGTTTCTCTATGCATTCTACTTCCATATTTGGGTTAGCACCACACTGTTTTTGTTTAACTTTAAATAAACCATGATTTTTATGCATGGATTGATATTCGGTTATTAAAAGTTGTTTATTATATTTCGCTAGTTTAATCAAAGATCCTTGTATGCTAATGTTCGAGTCTTTGTCAATCTATTGCTAAGTTTATGCAACCTATATGACTAATTTGATTGTGTAGCTTGAATCATGACTGTACTATGACTATTACCAAATCCTAGGGTTATGGCAATAAATTAATGAACTTTAGTGTGTAAGATGCATTACATGACCATTTTGTGCAATAATTAGTCATCATGACCATTAGGATTAATTTGCGCTATTAGATCTACATGATATGAACTTAATGATTGGTAATAAAGATAACTAATTAGCATGACAATTGTGGTTGGGAATCTTAAGAATCATTAGGATTAGTAAACGAACCAATAAAACTAACAAGTAAAGCAACAGTTTAATGACGATTTCACATAATAGAAATCAATCATAATTGAACATTCATAATTGTTTCTAATCAGTTTTCCATGCCAGTTTCCCTTTTTAGTTACTTTTGCATTTTATTAAAATTCCTCTTTTATTTTATGTTTTAGTATTAACCAGTAATCAAATTAGCTAATTATGTTTCATACTTATTCCTCGAGAGTTCAACATAGGGGTGAGCATGGTCCTGGGACCGACCCGACCTGGACCGAGACCGAGGCAAGAAATTCAATAGAACCGAGGACCGACCAATCTATGGGACTTGGTCTTGGGTTCGAGTTTGGTCGGGTTTACCCGAGCAGCACCAAGCGTAAAAATTTCAAAGGCCTACATTCAAAGGGTTACATAATCTTAATGTCTATTAAACTTTCGATCGGTTCCATACTCGATAACCCGACATTACCGAAGGACCAATACCGAGAAGGATCGAGACCTAGAAGGACCAAGACCGAATTAAGCCACATATATGGATCGAGTACCGACCGGGTAATATGGCCAGTTCCTTATCTCGGGTCCGTTTCCTCGGTTTTTAGGCTTGGGCTCTGTTCCAAATACCATTTGCACATCCCTAGTTCAACACCTTTTCTCACCACAACTATACTGCTACATGATTAGGTACACTGCATACCGTGTCACAATCCTTAGTTTGATAATATCAATTTATATAACTTTTTTTGGTCTTACGCATCAATTTATGGCACATGCCATGGATTGGTCTTACATGAACAAATCACTAGGCCAATATAAGATCAATAAACAATAGTTTAATTTATCATGTGATAATAAATTAATTAGAAACTAGTTTAGAACTAATTATATTGATCTGTATTAATAGGAATTAATTTGGCAATTAATTAAAGTGTGGGGCTGAAATGTAATTGTTTAAAAGTTTGACAATGGAATGTTCTAGAACCTTAGAAAAGGGGGACGAAATCTGGATGGAGTATCCAGAAGATTTATGTCCCACATCGGTGGGATTAAGGAGGGGTTTTGATTCCTCAGTTGATTGGATTGTTTCCTTGACTATCACCTAACAAATCTGCCTTATTTCTCACCTCCCTTCAAGTATAAATACCCCCTCTCGGCACTTATAATTTTCGTCCCACTCAGAGCTCCTCATCAGACCTGAGTTTTCTCATCTCTCTCCTAGATAGCCCATAACTCCCTTCTAGGGTTTTAAGGCAAGTCTTCTTTACTTAAATATTTGATTTGGCTTTGGGTGTGAACCATCAGAAGGTGTTCTACTTTGGCTACTTGCTTCCTTGGCTCAAGTTCTTCAAAGCAAAATGGTTTTTCTGAAGGTTAGTTTTCTCAGACTTTATTGTAGTTGTTAATATTATCAAGCATGTACCCTAGTCTTAGTTTAATACCAAACATGTAACCTGTAGGATAGAAATGTTCTAGCCTTAGATTATATTGTAATATGTTTTCGATGCCATGATTAGTGAATCTAGGGTACGGAAAACCCATCATCAACCTCTTTTTCAAGGTATTGATAAATTGTTGTTCTTGACCATATATGTACTTTCAAGGTAATATAAGGTGGTAATTAATTTCAACTATAATGATTATTGATGTTCTATGATGCATGGTTGAAGGAATCAATTTCCTTATAGATTATACAAATCTTGGATTCTTAATGATAATGCTTGAGGGCTTTACAAATATCCTTTTGAGATAAAAGATATGACAAATTAAGATTATAGTCACACATCAAAGATTTATGGAATAATCTTAAAAAGGTTTGACCAAGATGACATATTATTTGAGAAAATTTGTTTTTCTAGTAATATGTTATAACATGCTTTTTGTTTTTTGGTGCAAGTCAACCATATATTGAAAACTTCAGCAATTAAGCTTTATTCGGAAATTTTTTGATCTATTTATGGTGGACAAAAGTCTTTAAATTTGGTTAATCTAACAATTGAACTTTCAAAATAATCTAAAAACTTTATACCCATGACTGCACTACTACAAAACAGGAATATAATTCATGACCAAACCCTTGACCCTTGCTAGTTAATAGTTATATTAAAAACTAAGCAAAATCCAATAGTATCACTTTATGGACGGTGGATGAATGATATATTAAATTAACTCCAAAAATGTTAATCTAGATTAGAAAGAACAAAATTCTAAATGCAGTTCGTATATTTATATTAATTATATATGTTGAAATTTTGGCCACATATTATGAAAGTTGTTTAAGACTTTTTTGTGTATACCTTTATCTTGAAACTTGTTTGATAATAAAATGTGTTCTCATTCTTATTTAGTAAATTTATGTCATATATAGGTCCAGTCTAAATGTAGGGACATTAGTAAGCCTATTCGTCCGGGGCATGAAAAACCTATGGACCGGCCCTGATTGCAGGTTAGGGATGATGGATTTTTGCTTTTGTTGTTTTAAAAAAGAGGTTGTATGGTTGCAAGTATGAGGGTTTTAATTCTATGATTCTAATTTAGCCTTTTTGAGTTTATTCGTGTTTTAATTTCTTCTTTAACATGCTTAGGTTTGATGGGATATTAATCATTAAGGCTCTCACTTTTTTCCTGTCACATCAGCATCAAGTCAGCATTCCTCACTCATCCCCTACATTTGGAAACGATCACCTCTCACTACCTCTCACTTCCCCCATTACCTCTCACTTTCCCTTACTTTTTAAATTAAAACATAAAACAAAAACTAATAATTTCAAAATAAAATATTTCATTAAAATAGATAATTTAAAACCTAAAATTTACATTAAAATTAAAATAAACAAAACATAAAAATTAACTTAAAACTTAAATTAAAAAAACAAAAAATTAACTTCAAACTAAAACTAAAAAAACTAAAAAACTACGAGTCGTATTTTGTGATGATATCCTCCTTAAGATTCAACGCCATCTCGAGAGTCTTTCCGGTGAGATGGTCTGTCGGCTGCATCAAAAGATGCATGTCGATCACACGTTCTTTGTTCTCGCGGGCTTTCTCCTTCTTCAACGATTGTTCTTGATTGAATTTGACGTGAGACAAAATAGTCGTAGAAATTTGATCGAATTTTTCGTTCACTTCATTCATGCGCCTGCCGTTAACCGAATAAGAAGACGTCGTTTTTCCTTTGGCCTTCCCCCAATTGCGCCTATCAGCTTTTCAAAGTCGTCGGTGTCATCGTTGAAGTCGATACCGATATGTGCATCCGAAGACGTCGTGTAATGCGTCTCAGATGTTTTGGATCGTTTTGACCCATGTGTTGGTATCAGATCTCCACCAACCCCTTTCCACCTCCAGTATCATCGGATAACTTCCCAAAAAACCATATGCCTAAACGGTTTTCCTTTGTTTTCCGATTGGTAAGCCGTACGTGCTATTTTGAGGATATCTTGGTCGCTTTCGCCGCTATTCCGTTGTTCCTTGAAATTAACGAACAAGCCATTAAATTTCGTCGCGGCTTGGTTGGCTACTTGGAATTTTGTCATCATCATATCCTTCGAACGATACGAATCACGACCCAAATTATTTTGGAATAAAGTGCGAATGGATGGGGTAGTCGTCATAGGTAAAGGGTATGAGGAGTTGCCCGAACTTCCAACAATGAGGAAGAGTTAAGGGATGGGGTGGTGGGATAAGATTGGTGAGTCCATGATTCTTTTTATAGCAATTACTAAATAATGGATAAATAAAAGTAAAATTTAAGGATCAATTACTAAATAATAGATAAATCACAATGAAATTTAAGGATATCAAATAAGAATAAAGTAATCATTTTATGTATGTGAGAGCCAAAATTGCAACAAATACTACATAGTGATTATTTGAATAATAAAAATTAAATAATGACAAAAATTATAGATTTGCCAAATGTAATTTGCTCTAAATATTATATCAATGTGTTCTTTTCGGTAAAATCTTTAAAAGGAGACCATATTGAGTTTTTATCTTAATCTGTTTAAACATGTGTCATTTGAATTACAACTCAGGTTATATGAGCTGCAATATCTATAGTATTAACTGAATGCAAGTCATCACTTAAAATTGTTATTACACTTAGGATTCCAAAAGTCATTGACAAAACCACATGTTCTCTTAGCTCCCAAGTGCTAATGGTTATAAATTATACACCTACAAGTTCATAATCACCATATATGAATACCAATGATTGTTGCTTTGGAGAAGAGCAATATATGCCCTTCAAAACAGGGTATTTGTGGTGACAAGATGTGGCAAATTTTATTTTGAGAAATCTTATATCCTCTTAATTTTTCCTCTTACATATCCTCCTAACTATATAAAATGATGACAAATGTCATATTCAATAAAACTAATAATATTTTAATCCACTTATCATCATTTTACATGGTTAGGAGGATGATTAGAAGGAAAAATTAGGAGGAAAAATTAGGAGGATATAAGATTTCTCTTTTATTTTATATTAATGAACCATTAAGCCACAGGTCTATATCTCGAACAAGTAATCGTGAATTTCAAGAATAGTGGCTTTCTTGTAAATAACTATGGCTTTGGGGATAGTGAAGGCAATTTGACCAGTACTACCTAACCCTCGACCTCGAGAAAAGACGATACTGGTGGTTGATTGATATTTAGCTTCTCTTTACACTTTGTATAAATGCACCGATTCTTGTTAGTTGAGGTCAAAGATGATGAAAGCGGCGTGTTTGGTTGTGCTATTTGCCTTTATCTCGGTATCAGCACAACCAAGATCAATCATCCAAAACCCGCAACCTAACCCTAACTTCACGGTCAACTCTACTAATCATCAGGTACGGCCTCAAGTATCTGATTTACTGTAAATTCGAATGAGAGTATCACTAACACCTTTTGATTTACCTAGAATGCACAAACCTGCTCATTCACTGTGGAGATCACGACGAGCTGTTCTTCCGTTCAATACACTCGAGATGCAATCAGTATCTCCTTTGGCGATGCTTACGGCAATCAGGTTCGATTTATGTAAAACATTACACAACTCATTTAAAACTCCTCCCGTACATAAACAGAGTCCAGATCTCAAATTTCGGAAAATTAGAATACAGTGATGATGATTCATGAATATTAGGTGTACGCACCGAGGATAGATGATCCGTCGACGAGGACATTCGAGCAGTGCTCCGGCGATACGTTTGAGTTATACGGTCCCTGTACGTATCAGATATGTTATTTGTACTTGTATAGAAGCGGATACGATGGTTGGAAGCCTGAGAGAGTAGACGTATACGGGTATAATACGAGGGCGGTTTCCTTCTACTATGATGTTTGGATTCCGGGTAACATTTGGTATGGGTTCGACTACTGTTCTTCCTACTCAGCTGGTTCACACAACCAAATAGGATCAATGACAATCCTCTCCTGTTTAATTTTTTTGTTATGTATCATTTTAGTTTAAACACACTTTCTAAGAAAACATGTAGCGAATATGACGTAACGATGAATAAAATGTTTCTTTAGTAATCATGTAGCTTGAAGTTGCTGCAAAATAATGAAGTAGGTTGTGCTCGAGCATGTCATATTTATACCGTATTAGTCTCTTCCATTGTTCGGAGGATGGGAGGGAGTATGTGTTTGCTTTGAATTTTGTTAAGGTTAATTACGAAAAAATGGTATATTTTGTCAAAAGTTCTGTTTAACCACAATTGTTTTTAAAGATTAGGAGAACCATTAATTTTTTGTAAACAGTTTCATCGAAACCATTATTACTGGTTTTTTCGATTATAATGGTTAAGCTAAAACATTTTCTAAAAATTGGTGGTTTATTAGATTAAATGAAAAATTAATGGTTAAACCAGAAAAAGTGAGTAAATATAGTGTTTTTCATAATTATATAAAAAGTGTAAATATTATTTAAGACTAATTACGAAAAAAGTATTATATATTTGCCAAAAATCGATTTAACCACCAATTTTTAAGATTCGAAAAAATCATCATTTTTGGTAAAAGTTTTATCGAAGCCATTGTTACCGATTTTTTCAGGTTATAATGGTCGGGTTGGAATTTTTTTAAAAAATTTGTGGTTTTGTTAGAACAAATGAAAATTTGATGATTAAACCAAAAAAATACTAAAATATAGTGTGTTTTTTTAAATTGCCTTGTTTGTTATTTCATTTTTGGATATATACGTTGGAACTTTTGAAGCTTTTAGCCGAGAGGCTTATTAAAATGGAAAAACTGGCTAAAGATGATGAGCGTGGATTGTGGTGTTGGAATAAAGCAACGATCACTTTTGTTACTAAATTAGCCTAGCAATAAAAAAAGTGTGATATGATATGAGTCATTATGGATGGGTTAATTAAGAGTGCACTTTTTTTTAGCCGTTCGTGAAAATTAAGCTATAGAGAATTTTGAAAAGCTATATGTAAAACAAGGCGAATACCCGTGCGTTGCGCAGGAATAAAAATTATATAATAAATATACTAACAAATGCAAGTGAAGCCTAGCCTAGCTGGGTGGATGCACCCGGGTTATATACCCATGTGGTGGAAGGTCTGAAGTTCGAATCCGGCTAACCCCATGTGGGGGATTTTCCCTGGAGGCGAGACATGGTTGAGGGAAAAGGCCTTGCGCCCATGGTAATCGCCAACCGCCCTGGGTGGCGGGGTCGAGTACCCTCTGGTGAGACCACTAAATTGCCGGTTTCCAAAAAAATATACTAACAAATATATATTGTGAATAATAATTAGTTTATTGTTGTTAACTATAAAATAATACTCTTATACTAAAATAAAATGTTGATATGCACTTTTGACATTATATTTAACAATAATAACAAAATAGATATCTATTAGAAAGCTGAAAATTAAATATTTTAAAGTAGTTATAATAATATAATGCAATTAACAAATAATATTCAAATTAATATGCTTGAAAATAGATATTTAGTTATTTTGCATCATAATTATTTTGCATTTATTTGCAACAGAAAATGAAAATACAAAAATAAAGACAAATATATTATATCATAAACAAATATCATCCCTCGTCTGATTATAACATTTTTATTTTTAAGATTTGTTGCTTCTCATATCCTACACAATTGCACTAAAATAATTCAATCGCCTTTCATGTGGTTAAAGTTAACTATTTATATTAAACCACATATTCAATGAAAATTAACTGATTCCATTAAATAGTTATTTTAATGTCAAAACTCTTTAATTCTAACTAATCTTACTTATCATTAAATCACTATAATTCCAAATGGTTTTAACATTAATATAGTTAATTGATACTTATGGAATTTAAAATAATGAATAATACTAACATTAAATATAAAAATCATGTATTTTCAACTTCAACTAAATTGGTTGTTGAATGTTGATATCAATTTTAAATAATAATTTATTTAAATACAAAATAATAACAATATACCAATTGATCATGCTAGAGGCTATCGTATACCGATTCAACAAATTTTACACATTACATATACAATAACATTAAAAATATATTTTGTCGTCAAATTTAACAACTAAAAGCTAACGTTTATTTAAAATGAGTTAGCATAATAAATATTATAATATCATTATATATATATATATATATATATATATATATATATATATATATATATATATATATATATATATAATACTTTATCATAACATTTATGAGTACAAACTAATAATATGAATGTTTTTGTGATTATTAAATTAATATATTAATAAATAAACAATAACAAATATTTGTTAATCATAATTTTAAATCATTGATCATCTTTTTTTGAACGACTCATTGATCATCTATCACATTAAATTGATGTGTGTATATGTATATATTGAATAACAAACATATCAAAAATATTGATCTTTATACATAACAAAGAACAAATAATACGAAAGAAAATTAATACAACAACTTTTAATAACATAAAAATCTTAAAACACCTATGACAATATTTATATTCAAAAACAACATATTGAACATTCATAAATCATACAAAAAGAACATATAAGCAACAACATACATTTGATATGTTTTCTTTTTTGAGAAAATTTATCAAACCCTCGTTTTTTATCCTTTTACTAAAAAAGAAGATTATCGGTATTGTAGATTTACATCTCATCACAAACTATATTATCCTAAGAAATTTAACATTATAACCATTGATGCTTCAAAACCCATTTCTTCCTCTTCATATTTGCATCACAAACTCTTAAAATATGATGATTTTTGTGAGAAAATCTTGTTTATATAGTACTAATATACTCACTACATATTAATGAGAGGAAGATAAAAAGTCATTAGTTTTATAAATATGAAGAAACAATTAGTTAAAACCTATTAAATCTAATAATAAAAAGCCATAAGTTAGAAAACTTTTGAGTGGTAGTGATTAATTGCTTGAAAGTTGAAAAGTTGTGGAGGTTTCAAATGAATATGGTGCAAGAATGAGACATATCTTGAACTATATCATTTGGATGGCCTCCTTTATAAGATTTATATAGATAGATAAGCCTTGAGAAGGCATGAAGTATCTTTGTCGTATTCGATTGTAATAGTTGCTCTACATCCCATTTTTTGGAAAGAATTACAAAAAAAATAATTGGATATTAAGTTGTGTTTAAGTACTACATATCATCCTAAAAGGATGGGTAAAGTGAAATGACGATTCAAAATACAAAGAATATGCTACAAGCATGTGTATTAGAATTTGTGGGTAGTATGGATGCACATCTTCTATTGATTGAATTTACATACAATCATAGTTATCATCTTACCATCAAAATGTGTTGGTTGCTTGCGGGTGAAAATACTTTTATGGTGTCGGATTTCATTAACCAACAACCAACACGGTGATGATTTATATGAGAAAAAATGTTTGCAGCCCAAACTCGTTAAAAGGTGTATGCGAACCTAACAATCAACAAAAGAAGTTTAGTGTTAGGGAGCAAGTGTTACCCAAGGTCTCTCTATGTCGTGGATTGTTTTGGTTTGGAAAAATGAGGATAACAAATACATGTTTTGTTGGATTTCTTACCGTTTTGAAAAAAGTTGGAAGCAATCTTACAAACTTGATCTTCCTCTCGAATTCAAAGGTATTAATCATATATTCCATGTATGTTATTCAAGGAAATGACTTGATAAATAAGTGGATTTAGTATCACTTAATGAGATACATGTTGATGAGAAGAAGAGGTTAACTGAAGGACCGAAATAAATCATGGATCACAAGACAAATAAGCGAAGTGGAAAGATTATAGATTTGGTGCTTGTAAAGTGAAAGCATACAGCTGGTCCAAATTCAAGTGGGAAATGGAGGATGAAATGAAGACATACTGCCCTCATTTATTCAAGGAACTAGTAATTCTGTAGACGGAATCAAGTTAAGGGTGATGTAATTGTAGCATCTGACATTTGTGGTTAGAGATGCACAAATCGTATCAGATTATTTTGATATCCGAAAAAATATTGAATCTAGATATTATAAAATTTAGCCATGTGTATCTAAATTGGATATAATCCTATCCGTCGATTTTGGATCAGATTCCCAACAAATGTGAAATTAGGTAATACCCTCCATATACTTATCCTTTTATCTAAATTCGGATAATATTGTTAGAAAATAAAAAGAAGAATTTCATAGATTCCCTAAATAAATACAATATATCTTATTTACCCCTCCTTTAACTCTCTCTCTCTCTCTCTCTCTATATATATATATATATATATATATATATATATATATATATATATGTATGTATGTATGTATGTATGTATGTATGTATGTATGTATGTATGTATGTATGTATGTATGTATGTATGTATGTATGTATGTATCCTAAATAAGTTTCCAAAATATCATATTTGTCCAATTTCTCTCTTTTATAAATATTCTTTAACATTTTTAAATCATTTTTTTGTAACTTAAATCCATAATAAATATAAGTAAAATCTAAAATTACTGAAATACCCATACTTTTAAATAAAGAGCAAAATATAATATTTATATGTCTAAATATCATATATACCCTATATAAGTTTCTAAAATATCATATTTGCCTAATTCGTTTTTTCTAAAATATTTTTAAACATTTTTATAATCATGATTGTACTTTAAAATCATATAATAAAAAACTAGAATGATTGGTGTTTCTATTTTGTTAGAATATTTTCAATATTTTAATCTCCAATAATTGGACATTGTCACCGAAGTAAGGGATCACGTTGCTGGAAACACAAACAACGCAACCAGGGGAAAGGACGACTCCATCATTGTCATCGTTTGCAACTGTCATTTGTCATCCGCGACTATCGTCTATCGTCGATGGTTGCTATTTATTGTCCTTAGCTATCGTCCGCCGTCCATAGTCGCCATTAATTGTTAGTAGAATCTCATATTAGCATCGACTTCCATTTACACATATTGCTAATCATCACAATGATTTATAAGGTAACTTCATCAAGAACGATTTCTAATTAGCATACATTTTGATTTCTACTGATCTACTGATTTCTTATAATTATGTTGATTATTAGAAAGTATCATGATTGCCTACCTATTGCTTTAGATGCGATTAAGAATGTATAAGTGAAGGCCGAGTTTCTGATAATCATAGATTATTGTCCTAATTATTGTGTATCTAATGAGCATAAATTTTGATAATCATAAATTATTGTCTCGATTTCCACACATGTTATTGTCCCAATTTTTGATGATCACAAGTTATTGGACCAATTTTGTTGTTCCGGTTTCAACACAACTTGAATTTTATTTATAGAAAACTCCTTGCAAATACAGCACGCAAACGTGTTTTTGTTAGATGGTCGGTGATTTTCATAGATTATTAGAACGTGAGTTGATTGAGATGTGTTTAATTATTGTTCTTGATTTCCCTTTCATGGTTGATATTTTCACATATTATAGGAACCTATTTTGTTTGATGAAAGAAAATTTAGATATTACCATTGATGATACCACGAAATTGGTATGTGAGAACATGTCGATTCTCCAATAATCGACTATGTTTCTACAAGTATACCATCGTACAAGTACAATATAAAATTGAAATATGGGGGTTTCTTTCGGCTAGCAGAGAACAACTGTAATAAAAAATATATATTATTTGGCTCTAAAAAATGCACCTATATAAAGATATGGTCATGCAACTTGAGTCAACTAAATGAATAGTCATAAGGCATTATTCTTGAAGGAACAATCTTGTTCTTTCAATTTTATATGTTGACAAGTATGTATCAGGCCAATTGTTTATTAAGCTTGATTATGATACAAACTTTAATGGCTATGCTTAACATGTATAAATACGATAAATAACTAACCATTTACATCACAACAAATAATAACTTCAACTCAAATAATCACTATTTGTGTAACGAGTTATGTGACAACAACAATGAAGTACATGATGACTCATGCTATTTGTCTTGATGAATAAAGTTATTATAGTCATCTTATTTCTACAAATGAAGATGAGCCAATGAATGATGATGATGAAATTTATTCATTTAGTAAAAATAGTCTAAACATGAAAGTGAGCACAAAATTTAAAAATGTGGTTGATTTTAGGAGAGCTTTGAGACATTACATTTGAAGTAAGTATATACCCAAGTTAATTTGCTAGAAACATTATTTATGCATGATGTAATTAAAAAACTACATTGATAAGGATAAAAAGTTGGTTAAAAAATAGTAAATATGATATTTTGAATATTTATGAATAACTTATATGATATTTTAAAACTAGCTTTATAATAGTGGGTTGAAGATTTTTGATCTATATATTAGACCATCATATTATTTATTTAGTTGATTAAAGAAAAATTAATAATTTTAATCATATTTAATTAAGACTCATAAGTATCTAAGTATCATAAGCAATAAAACATTTTATTAACTTTCTCATTTATCTATAATATCATCATAACAATAGATTATAAGTTTAAAAAAATATAGATTTCTATTATATATCAGCTTTAATCATTATAACAATTATAATTTTCAACCTCAAAATTGAAGTTTTTTTATCATGTAGTTCAAGTTAACAATAATGATTTACATCAATCTTTTGATTTTGTATATAAAAATTATTACTTCATAGTTAAGGCATGACATTGACAATTCTAACAAAGTATTTTTGTTTTTATTTTAACTAAACTTTATTCCTACACAACGTGCAGGGTTTCGCCTAGTATATTATAAAATAAGCACAACTCAAAGCACCACATTGATTGGAAACTTTCATTTTTTTTCATATTTCTAATAACTTTTCAAATTTCTTTTTATAATGCTTACTAATTCCTTTATCATAACCATATTTTGCAATCACGTAAACTATGTGTATGTTTAATAAAGACTATCATGAAATTTTGTTTTTGATTTTCTAATAAAAATATAATTAATACTTCAATTTGATCGAATTGAATGTTTTTTACAAAATACTTAGTAAATCATATATAATTAATAATACTTAAATTTGATCAAATTGAATAGTCTTTTAACAAATACTTAGTAAATCATATACTATCATTATCTTTTAAGAAATGAAGTTTGTTAATATGTAAGTGTATTTTATAATTACATATATATTATAATTATTAATTGATGTATTTTTTCAATCACATTTATTTAAAACTCTTATGACTTTTCAAATTATTTTTAATAATAATGTAAACATTAGTTTATAATTATAAAAATGTTATGATAAAGTTATATATTATAATGGTATTATCACATGAAGCATAATAATTAATTTTAAATAAACATTAATTTTTAATTGTTTAAAGTTGACGACGAAACATGCTTTTAATTTTATTGTATATGTGATCTTTAAAATTAAATATATGTAAAAACACGCTTTTTAATATGCTTATTAAATCAATAAAAATATTATCATTTGTTTATAATCGTAAATATTATGACAAAGGTAGATATTATAATAATATCATCACATTAATTAGTTTAGTTTTTTAGTTAAACATTAGTATGTAGTTGTTTAAGTGTTGACAATAAAAATATGTTTTTAGTTTTTTTGTATATGTAATGTGTAATATTAGATGAACTGGTACATGACAGTCTGAAGCTTTATAATAAGTTAACATTAGCGGGTCTGTGCTTGAGTCACAATTGTTTTCTTACATGTCTACTCCATCAAAATATAGTTTCATTAATAGGTATATTAGTATTTTGTATTTAAAGTATTAGTGCATTCTAAAACTTTAGTATACAGTCGTTTTTTAAATAATAATTAATGAATGTTTTGTTATAAGAATTTTTTTGTCTCTTTAACTACTTCAATTCACAAGCATTTTTAAATCATGATATTTAATTCATCAATTGAAATATTTTAGTTAAGTTTAACACAATTTTTTTATTTAAAATTAATAACTTTTTTTATAAACATTAAAGAACCAATTTAGTTGAAGTTAAAAAAAACATATGATATATTTTTATTTTTTATCGTTTTAAGTATCATAAATATCAATTAACTATATTGAGTTAAAAATATCATTTGAATTATATAAGAGTAGTTAGAAGTTAGAGAGTTTTGTCATTAAAATAACTACTCATTGGAATTAGTTTATTTCATTAAATATATGGTTTAATATAACCACATAAAAATACTTCATTTCAACTAGAAACTTCACCATTGTGATGACATATACTAAGATGCGTGAATTTAATCTATTGAAAAATGAGTGAGTTATTAAGTGCAATTGTGTACGATATAGAAAACAATCAATCTTAAGAATAAAAATGATATACTGAGATTGAAGATGATATTCGCTAATGATATAGTATATTTGTGTTTATATTTATATTTTCCTTTGTAGTTATTGTTGATAGGTACATAATTATCATGTACAATAAATTAAATATTTATTTTGAAACATAATAATCTAAAAATTATTTCGTTAATTGGATTCCATTAGTACAACCGCTTTGAAATTATTTATTTTCAACTTTCTAATAAATTCATTTTTTATCTTATGGTTAAAGATATTATCAATAAATTACATCAACTTGTTGTTTTAGTATGAGAATAATTATTTCATAGTCAATGATAATAAACTAATTATTGTTGATGATATATCTATTGATATTTTGACAACATAATGTTTTTATTACGCAACGCACAAACATTCGCCTAGTTGAATATAATTAAAATATAAGTGATTAAAAAAGCAAACTGTTAACCATTGATTGTCATTTTATGATTAATTCTTTAATTAATTGCGAATATCGTCAAATAAACATTTGAAAAAAATATTTTTACTAATAAAGTTGTATTTACAACAATAAAATATAATAAAAACGATTTTTTAGTCCGAAATGGTAGTCTAATACAGTACTCCGAAATATCACATTCCAAAAAATATCTTATCAAAGAAATTATTTCTGTTAAACACGTCGTGAGTTTAGTACATACATCCTAAACTATGTAAACACCTCCCTCCATAGTTTTTGAACTTAACGCAAAGTGTTTGAATTAGTTTTCGAACCTGTAGGCCAGGATGATTGGTGTGATTGGAGCGGCCAATTAGGGGCAGAGATGTAATTTTCCATTACACGACATGTCTATAAATTATTCACTGTAGCCGTTAACCGTCTCCGCCTCTTTGGTCTTCCTCTCCTCCGAAAACCCTAGATTTTTGTTTATTATCTTTCAGGTGTTTTGCCACTCAATCTCTTCTCTTCAACCAGACGCTTGTTGTGTGATCTAGATCTGTTTCAACACGCTTCATCCGCAAGAGAGTTGAGTATTTGCTCGGAGAAAGGTAAACATAAACCCTAAATCGCAGATTTCTCTCTTTTTATTTGAAGATGGATTGATAAATCTTTATTAATTGATGATAACAAAGTAGTATTATTGTGCAGAGGAGTTGTCATGGGAGAAGTAAAGGATAACGACGCTTACGAGGAGGAGCTTCTCGATTACGAAGAGGAAGATGAAAAAGCCCCCGACTCCGTTAACGGGAAACCTGGTTCCGAGACCGTCAAAAAGTAAGTCGCAGTACTTTGATCTAGGGTGCTTTTTTAGAGTTAGTAGGATAATTTTGAATGATGTTTGTTTTTGTTTCCACATAACATTTGATGTCTTGTTACTTGGTGATTTACATTGACGTCTTACGGCCTTAGTTTGAGCTTGTGCGCCTTTTGGATAGTTCGTTGCAAAGTTACATTAAGGGGGCTTACATTAAATTTAATCATATAAAACCAGGAGGGAGAAGTATTGAGAGTGTCAGTATTCAACGGTTTCAACCCTAGTGATAACCGGACTTGCCATGTAATGACTAATTGCACGTACGTTACTTATTTCCAAATTAGCTCAATTTTGGCAGAAATATAAAATTGGCAATGCTCTTCAACATAGTTGAAACACAAGATACACTCCCGTGAACTTGGATCCTTGCATCGATAAATCTAGTTATCATTTTATGTGGATCTAGGAATCACCAAGAGACAAAATCATATGGAATCTTATACATCATTTGATTTCCAAATTTGTTACCCCAGACTCTTCTTAGTGAGTGTGCCATCAACAGGATTGAGATTAAACTACAACAATGCCTAATATTGAGTGTCTATACGCAGTCTATTAACCTTCTGCTTTTTGATACTTCTTTCTTCTTTGTGGTGTTATGGTGGTACATTTGTTTGTCACTTGACTTGTGTTTTAGTCATCATCATTCTTATTGTTACTTATGATCATACTTACCATATTTTATGTCACTTGATATTGCAGGGGCTATGTTGGAATTCACAGTTCAGGATTCCGAGACTTCTTGCTGAAACCAGAGCTTCTTAGAGCCATTGTAGATTCTGGATTTGAACATCCTTCAGAAGGCAAAGTCTCATACTTTCCTTTGTTGTTTTTCATTACTAAATGAATCAAACTATCCAAACCCATAATAACTAATCTTATTTTCTTTATCTTTTCTGTATTTCAGGTAAATATTACTTACATGTTCATGATTTCAGCCAGATAAACTGGTATGGTAAACCTTTCCATTTAAGGAAAGCGGACGTCATTTTTACTTACGAAGGATTTCATTCGCTTCATCAGTGCAACATGAGTGCATACCACAGGCTATTTTAGGAATGGATGTCATCTGTCAAGCCAAATCTGGAATGGGGAAAACTGCTGTTTTTGTTCTCTCTACACTTCAACAAATTGAGCCTGTAGCAGGTCAGGTTGCTGCCCTTGTTCTATGCCACACCAGAGAGCTAGCTTATCAGGTCAGATTTTCATTCTCAACCCCCCAACAATTCAAGAATGTCAATTTCAACCCATGTCTCACTTTCCGTGTTTGTGGTCATACAGATCTGCCATGAGTTTGAAAGGTTCAGTAGATACTTGCCTGATCTTAAAGTTGCTGTCTTTTATGGAGGAGTCAACATAAGGACACATAAAGAATTGCTAAAGAATGAATGTCCTCATATTGTTGTTGGGACACCTGGAAGAGTGTTAGGGCTTGCTAGAGATAAGGATCTTGGATTGAAGAATGTGAGGCATTTTATCCTTGATGAGTGTGACAAAATGCTTGAGTCACTTGGTATGTTTTGTCTTTATTCGTGTGTGTTGTCTATACTTCTTTTTTGGTATGTATGTTTAATTCTTTTTTTATTTGTACTTGTGTACAGATATGAGAAAAGATGTGCAGGATATTTTCAAGATGACCCCTCATGACAAACAAGTGATGATGTTTTCTGCAACACTAAGCAAGGAGATTCGACCTGTTTGCAAGAAGTTTATGCAAGATGTAATACATTTTGTTTTTGATTTGTTTAGTAGTTTGCAGAATAAAAGAGCTTACATGTGTTTTAATCTTTTTCAGCCAATGGAAATTTATGTCGATGATGAAGCCAAGTTAACTCTTCATGGACTTGTCCAGGTATGTCTCCATCACGAAGTTGACCATTCTTGTTGGAATGTGATTCCTTCCGTTTTGTTAATTTCATTCTCAGTGAGAATGGTTTTATTTTCATTTCATTATGGAATGGTATGAAAAATTGAAACATGACCCAATTTTTCATCTGTCAATTTTTAATGAAACAATTTAAAAAAAAACACTTGATCTAATCTATAGAATAAATATAAAAAGGGTGTTTCAGCAAGAAGTCTTGGAATAAATGCTAATCTATAGAATAAATAAATGCTCATTAATATAGTTAATCTAAATGCTCATTGATATAATTAATCTAATCTATAGAATAAACATGAAAGTTATACATTATCTATAAAATTTTCATATGAGAACTCATTCCATTCCTACGACCTACATACAGACGAAACATGATTATGGAATGTAAGACTGATTCCATTCCATTCAAACCCTCATTATTTGAATAACATTTGGTCTCAGCATTACATAAAATTGGGTGAGATGGAGAAGAATCGGAAGCTAAACGATCTTCTAGATGCCTTGGATTTCAACCAAGTAGTCATTTTTGTCAAAAGTGTCAGTAGAGCTGCTGAACTTAACAAACTACTTGTGGAATGCAACTTCCCATCTATATGTATCCATTCCGGAATGTCCCAGGAAGAAAGGCAAGTACCAAGTATTTAAAAACATCCTTTTGAGTTTTGTTTGTTTGACTTGTGTTGACTTTTTGGCATCAGGTTGACACGCTACAAGGGGTTCAAAGAAGGTCTTAAAAGAATCCTGGTGGCAACTGATTTAGTTGGAAGAGGGATAGACATTGAGCGTGTCAATATTGTCATAAATTACGACATGCCCGATTCTGCTGATACGTATCTCCACAGGGTTCGTTTTATTTTAATATTATTAAAGACAGATTCTTTTAGTTAATGTAACTTGTAACTGATTTTTGTAGTTTGTTTAAATCTTGTTGGCAGGTGGGAAGAGCTGGCAGATTTGGAACCAAGGGTCTAGCAATCACTTTTGTATCATCTGCTTCAGACTCTGATGTTCTTAATCAGGTATTTATTTATTGAACCCTAAAAAGTGTATAAATGTCCTTGTTCGGTTTGTATATATATATATTTTTTTATGTTGCAGGTTCAGGAAAGGTTTGAGGTTGACATAAAGGAGCTTCCGGAACAAATTGATACTTCCACATACAGTATGACTTTTTTTAAAAATATTTATAATTATTGGTTGATTGTTTTGGTGATGATTTTTAAATTGATTTCTGTTTGTGAACCTTGTTTTGTGCAGTGCCGGCGTAAGGAGAGGTTTATGAGGGAGGGAAAGTTTAGGGTTTAGAAGAGGACGCCCGTGTGTGTATTTTCTGCTGCAGTCACATTGTACGACTGGTATTTAATGTTTTGTTGCAGACTGTAGTTGCTACTTGAGCTTTTAGATTGCTGTTTTTAAACGAGTTGATGTCTTGAAATTTTTGGAGCTTTTAGTTGTTGGTGCTTCCCTTGTACAACTGGTATTTACAGGGGAGGTTTTTCACAATCTTTTTCTTGCCATGTGATCGCCACGTCAACAATAAACATAGAGACCAGGACCGATGTTAATGGAAAAAATTGCATTCTTTTTTTTCCAACCAAAAAGGTGGAACATGAGCTAGGCTAAGTATTGGTAGCCTACATTGAAGGTTAAAGTACTTTTGTATTTTAACGAACGGTATTCACATTCTTATCAAGTTGGACAATATTTATTTGTTACTTTTTAATGTGGAGGAAAAAACAATCAAATAGGTAAAACCGTAAAAGGTTGGTTAAGGACTTAAGGCTTGGCTATCATGCATGTTATGCTAAAGAAATGTCTAATATTGTCTCGTTTCAACTAGATTACAACTTTCTAATGTCAATAAAACTTTCTAATGTCAATAAGTATGTGTTTTAGGCAGAAACAAGTGGTCAATAAACAGACGATAATGTTTGTACTTTGTATTTTTTGTAGTGCGTGTACCGCAATGTTTTAAAAACCGGGTTGACCCGACCGGTTGGACCGTGAATCGGTAAAGAGAGCGGGTCAATTATGACCGGTTATTTGTTAATTTCCGACTCGGATTGAAACGGCCGTTTTCTCAAAAAACTGGTTGAACCGGTGATCCATAACCGGGTTGACCCGGTGGTTGGAAAAAAAAAATAGAATTTGGACTTTGAAAACTTAGTTAAAGAGGCCAAGACTCAAACTTTTGAGATTAATACACTATTAGTTCATCAAATTTGATAAAATTTTCTTATACAAACTGGACAAAATATATATTTTTTTTGGAATCAAAATGATTAAATTACATTGTTTATGTTTTATAAATATATAATTATGCTGAAAAATATAAAATATATGAAAAATGTAAAAACCGGTTGACTCGGTTGGACCGGTTGACACGTGACCCGGTCATCGTACCGGGTCAACTAAAAAACCGGGTTTTAAAACATTGCGTGTACCTTTTTAAGGCGTTCATGATCTTTAGATATTTACACTAGTTGTTTGGCCGTTGTTGCAATATAATCATATTTTGCAATACAAAATCAGATTTTGTATTAGTTTTTTTGGACAGTTTTTTACAACACTTTTTGGATACATAATTTTGATGAGTTCATGTTAATTTGACATGTACTGCATAATAGAGGTGTTCATTAGCAAAACCAATAAAATCTGGGCAAAATTGAAGTAATTTGGCCGTTTAGGAAAAGAACAAACCGAGTTGTGGTTTGTTGAAACAGGATATCTGGATATGACATTTATGTTCATATTATATTAATAGTATTTATGTTCATATTATATTAATAGTATTCTTACATGTACATGCATGACAAATTGACAACAGTCAAAGATGGGTGTTTTGGAATGGAAAGATAGGTGTTCAGGACTTAACGCCCTTCGTATATAAACTTCGTTTATGTTTGGACTTCTCGTCATTCATACATAAACTAACTTTTGTTTATGTAGTCTTTACTTCTTGGCGCTCCTTTTCTCTGGTTTCTTGTGAAAAGGCTCACTAAGTGGGGTACGTCTAAAACAAAATTCCCGTAGCTACTTGTTGTTTCCTTTTGGTAAGTGTTTTCTGATAATCTTAGTGTAATTAAGATTAATCATGTTGTTATATGTGTTAGGGTGGTTAGAAATCCTTTTGGATGAAGTTAACTTGAAAAATGCCAAAAAAAAAAGGTTACACGGGTCGTGTGGAGTCACACAAGTCATGTAAAATTGTTGTAGAAACTGATCCAAGACTGTTCTAGACCCACACGGGCAGTGTGGAAATTTATTAGAAAGCAGTTCGTGGGTCGAAAGGGGGTAAAAACGGGTCATTTTCGCGAACACGGGTCGTGTAGCCAGGATTAGCGACTCTAATGGGAGAACATTAGCTACGCTAATGTCGGAGATGCCCTTTTTAAAAGACAGTTTTTGGGTTTATTTGGGGAAAAACTATTTCGTAAAAACCTCTCTAGAAACCCTAGAAAACCCCCCAGAAACACCATGGATCAAATTGGAGCTCAAGAGCTTGAAGGATTGAAGAATGATGTGATACTTTACATCTAAGAGGTATGATTATTTGTTTTTGTTCTTGTTCCTAATTAAGAGCCAAATTAGTTTGAATGAGTTAGGTTATAGGTTGGTGTTTATGATCCACTTGTAACTATTTAGATTAGAGGATGTAACTCTTGAATTGGATGTGTAGAAGGGTTATGATTCAAACCCTAAGCTTGCTATAAGCTATAGTTGAGTAGATAGAACTATTGGAAGTGGATACAAGGTATTCACTTATGTGTGGTGTGTATGTGGTATGGTGTAGGTGTTGAAAGCGGTGAGAAGACACTTTGGCCTACCAATTGTATCATCTGGAACGGTGTAAAGCTACTATATCCAAGTGAGTAACTCTATCCAACATGCTAGTTGTAACATGTTGTATGTGTTGTGTGTACTTATTTGTTGATAATACATATAATAGAAAATGTGTAAACTATGTAGACACATAGAGAATCACTTCTAATTAGATGTGTTAGAGAATTATGGTTATAGTGTGTAGTAACCGACATTGAGATGAGAATCTCGTGTCTACTTGAAGTAAGGTTTACAGATCACTTAAGGAGTACTTTGTGATTATGTATAGCTGAGATATAGTGGTTTGCTTAGCGAGTACTTAGCAACCACTGATGAGTGTGCATAATAAGTATATATGATGAAATATATATACAATATGATATTGTGTGTATACAGTGCTTGTTATTCCATAGGTGTACATAGAATACTGTGTAATAAGTACCTTATATACCACATGGAGTAAATCAGTTAGGCATGTGATAAATGTCTTGTGATTACGTGTCAACGTGTAGAGAGTTATGTGGCTAGAATTTCCCCATAACGGGATCTTTGTGAGAGAGATGTCGGGGAACATCTCTAAGATCATATAGTGAGAAATCTGTACTATATATCGTGTGCTATGTATTGATTAAATCCTTATAAAATGACGTGATTTCATATATTGGCTTTAGTAGCCGGGGATTTGGGTTGATTATCCGACCCATATTGTAGGAACATTTGTGGTTCATATACAACCTTGGTGGCTATGCAATTGGGTTTAATTACCCGATATATTATAGGAACCTTTGTGGTTCATATGCGGCCTTTGTGGCTAGGAGGTTGGACTTAATTGTCCGACATATACGACATTTGTGGCTAGGAGGTTGGACTTAATTTTCCGACATATACGACATTCGTGGCTAGGAGATTGGGTTTAATTGCCCAACATATGTGGTTAGAGCTTTTGGCTAGGAGGTTGGACTTAATTGTCTGACATATACGACCTTTGTGGCTAGGAGGTTGGACTTAATTGTCTGACATATACGACATTTGTGGCTAGGAGATTGGGTTTAATTGCCCAACATATGTGGTTAGAGCTTTTGTGCTCATACTACAATAATGGTAGTAGTGACTAGTGAGTATTAGTGACTCGAAACCGTGGGGTTGAGGAAGAGATAAATATAAAGCCTTTGTGGCTTACGATCTGAGATGTCGTAGAGTGGAGGAATCCATGTTGGAAGTGAGTGTGACAGAGTACCGTGTAGTGGTACGGAGTTATTATTTAGGTGTATGCTTGTGTTACTTGTAATACACCATGCTTGCTCATCGAGTAACTTAGGTGTCGGGAGACACCTGTGTGACTACATAAAGAGTACCTTGTAGTCATTGAGAATGAATTATAGTTGGTCTGATATGCTTATACTAACCAGTATTTATAAGTTATTGCAGGGAATGGCTGCTCCCACGAGTCGGGTGATGTATTACATTGTAAATAAGTTATTATTTATAGTTATAGTGTTGCTCACTAAGTTTTGCAGCTTACGTGTTTGTGTGTTGTGTTGTATGCAAGTTAGCAGTTGTAGCGCTCGGCTCGGATCGTGGGACGATTATCGACGATAACTTCTTGTAGTATACAGAGCACACGAGTATCCAATTGTATTATTTAAGTTGTAAATGAGAAATTTGTTGGGTATACTATGTGCTGAAAACTGTGCTGAAAACTGGGCATTACACTTCCTTTCCCGAATCCTCTATTTCCTCCAATAAATGATTGGTTACATATTTATTGTTCTTGTTATCCCATGTTGTCAAATAGACTGAGCCAAGCTGCTTTTGGCCGATTCAATAGAGATATATGGTTTAAACTGTGCTGAAAACTAAGCGTTACACTTCCTTTCCCGAATCCTCTATTTCCTCCAACAAATGATTGGTTACATATTTATTGTTCTTGTTATCCCATGTTGTCAAATAGACTGAGCCAAGCTGCTTTTGGCCGATTCAATAGAGATATATGGTTTAATTTATAAAATTGTCAAACCATACACTCTGATCTTGAATTCCACATGCTTCAGCTTTAATCTGACCCGATGTTTAAAAAGTAAGACCCAGAGTCTCGGGCCGATGTTACTGGGTTATGTATCACTCGAGCATGGAATGTGTGACAAGAAACTCCTCGAACAAGAGATTTGTGATTATGTTTGCAAAAGAAATTATTTTAATCATAAACAACATAAAAATGCATCAAGGAGATATTGTGTGTTAAAATAGTTGTAGTGTAGAATATAGGGGTGTTTATCAAATCTTATGGGCCGCATAGTATAGTCTCAAACTTGTGCTATGGTTTGCATTTCATAGTTTTGTTAAAACATCGGTATGGTTTGTGTGTTTTAGTTATAAAGTGCAGTTCAAACTGCATCACATGTGCAGTGTATACACACAGACACGTACACGGGCGCAATACACACATACATGCATATGTGCAAACGCACATCCAACCATGCACACGCGCACGCACGCATGGGCTCGCACAAGCCCACACACACGCACACATACATATACATATACACACATACATGTGCAAGTATTTAGTATACATGGAAATCATCTATAATTGTATAAGTGTTTAATGAATAATCTTATACATTTAATCTCATTTTAGGAGAAAAAGTTGCAGATGGAGAGTCTCGTCTACGTTTTGCTCTCCTCAAATAAGATTGCATAAGTGTTTGATAGATAAGAGAATCATCTGTGATTTCCTCTCCCTAAGTGAGATTGTACAAGTGTTAAATGCATATGGTTATGCATTTAACACTTGTACAATCTCACTTGAGGGGAGGGAATCGCACTTGAGGCTGTCAATCCAAATTTCTTCTAACTCATCCTGTATTTCTTTTTACTAATCTACGATTTCTTTTAAGTTATCATCAATTAGAATTAGATTGCTTCATTTAATTAGATGGTTTTATCTGTGATTTCTTTAAACTTTAAATAAAGATATACAAAAAATTTAACACATGACTTATAAAATACTTATCTACGATTATCTAACTAGAATTTTGGAAAATTTCCAAATGATCATCCATTAAAGAATTTTCATTTGATTCTCAATTGAAAATACAAAAAATAAATATAATTTTTTTCAACCTTAAATGCTATGCGCTCGGTCCATGATGAAATTGCAGCCCAACAAAGGCTACAAAAACCATTTTTGATTGAATCTTAATTCTTTTATTATTTTTAAGTAAATAATTATAAGATTAGACTAAATTCGTTTTATTTTATTCTCATAAAATAAACTTATGAATGATAGCTAATTTTGGTTGCTTTTTTATTTATCTACGAACTTTTCCCATGGTAATAAGTATTTTTACATTATTATCTAATGATTTTTTTGATTATATAAAAGTATAAAACTAAATCTTGATATATATATATATATATATATATATATATATATATATATATATATATATATATATATATATATATATATATATATATATATTATAAAAGCAACACTTTTTCTATCATATTGATTTGAAACCCCAAACTTTTCAACTTCCAACATAATATATTCAATTGATTAACTTAAATATGTTATTACATTTAAATATTAACATACTAATGGTAGACTTTTTAAATTATCAATAAAATATAATTAATTTATTACTTTAAATATAATGTTAAATACCAAATATAATTCAAATATAAATTAACTTAAAAATAGAATTTTTAAAAATAGTTAAAAATATCAAATGTTTTAAATATAAAACATAAATCGCCATATCAAATTAACTAAAATCTTTTCTAAAATTAAACTTTATAGTAATTAAAAACTTTCTAATTAAGTCGTCTATAAACATAAAATTGTAAATTACATTACATTTCCTTTCAAACAATTCTTGATATTTTAAATAATCATTCAACTGTCGACGGACACACATTGTCGGAACGTCGACCGCAAACGAAGGATTATCGTGTGATAAAAAAAGAAAAATAATCAAATAAGTAATTTCTAAATAAATTAATCATAATTAAAAATAACAATAAAATGAGAACCATATTTAGTTTTATTTAAACGTACACCATACCAGGATATTAAATAATATGATTTTAATATATTTAAAATAATTATAATTTTATATATCAACTGAATTATTATTTTATAATTAATATATTATTTTATAATTAATATCAATAACCTATTATATTTTTCAAAATTTTAAGTAATAAATGACATTGGTTCGACCAGTGAAATGTAAAATAAGCAAATAATTAATAGAATTCCAAAACAACTTCAAATCACGCCTTAAGGCTGATTTTCGACCTCCGAGTCAAAGTGAAGTCACAGGCAGGTTACAAAGATCGAAATTTCCGAAAAGTACTCGGGACGATGGGTTTCATCGGAGATTCGATCGACTCGTTGAAGTCCATTAAGCTCCGACAAGGCTTAGAGCAGGCAGTCACTCTGGGTACGGTACCCTATCTATTTCTACAACATCCAAGCTAGATGTATACACAAAGCTTTACCGATTGATTTGTGCATATTATATTAGAATTCTGTTATCTCTATTTTCATGTATTTGAATTCTTCTGAAAATTCGATCAGATTTTTCATTTTCGATCACTTCTTTATAACTTCATATTACAATCTGCACGAGTTTGTCCGGTGAAATTTTGTTGAGTCAATGTAGAATGTTGCTTCTGAATTAGGGATTTGTTCTTACTATTCCGAAACATTGTAACGTTGATATGAAATGGAACGTGGATGAAAAGTTAAATGAGAAAGAATGTACCAAGACGGAGAAGATTTTACTTTTTATGCGACGGAATTAGAAAATGCAATTTGCCCTAGTATCTTAATGTAAATCTGAGAAAAAGGTGAAGTGAAAATCCTTACCAGCAAGCCACATTTGAAGAAACTACACTTTGTTTTCATAGGCTAATTTGATTGAATAGTAATTATAGTATTTAACATCATCTGGTTTGAACTCTTTGCTTTTCAATCTTATGGAGATACCCTAAATTTGCATCAAAGGTGTAGTTACAGCTCATTCTTTTCATACACAACAATCTTTATTTAAGATTAATGGTAATCCTATGTTGACATGGCAATAATTTACTATGTAAAATGTGCCTTGATATATTAATATTTATCATATAACCCAAAATTCCTTATGGTTTGTGACTTCAGGTATGATTGTTTCATCTGCACTAATTATATGGAAGTTTCTAATGTGTGTGACTGGTAGTGAGTCACCTGTTGTAGTTGTTCTTTCTGAAAGCATGGAGCCTGCATTTCAGAGGGTAATTCCGTCCAATATATTAAATTTCTTTTCTGCTTCATATATATATATATTTTTTGGAACTGACTCTCAATTAATATTATCAGGGAGATATTCTGTTCCTGCGAATGGGTGAAGACCCTATTCGGGCGGGTGAAATTGTCGTGTTCAACATTGATGTAAGAGTCACTTTTTCTTTTTGTTTGCATAATATTTTTATATCTGTTATCACTTTTTTGACTTATATCTAAGCTTGTTTATTTTTCTGTTTTCCTGTTTGTAATTTTATTCAGCGTCGCGAGATTCCAATTGTCCATCGTGTGATCAAGGTATTACATTTTTTAAGCCTTGATTTTCACCAAGTAAAACGATGTTTCTTTTTGTTCTTTTCAATGTGAATAGTATATTTTATTGTTTCTTTTTACAGGTTCATGAACGGAATGATACAACAGATATCGATGTCCTTACAAAAGGTATTACTCTTAGCATTTTATACTACGGGGTTGTTTCTTTTTAACTCAATGAGCTTAATGATTTAAGCACTTAATCTGGACAGCTATACATGACTGTTTCTTTTATACTTAATCTGGACAGAATGACTTAAGCCAAAAATCATGACTTTATGTATTAAGATACTATCCCTTTACATATTTACCCTTCTTTTTTCCTCCCAACTTCTTTCGCGCTAAAATTAATGAATGTTGTCACATTTGTTGCTCGGAATGTAAGGGTAACATGGTCATTTAGTCTCATTCAGACGCTTTATTAAGAAGAAAAAGAAACACCCCCGAGTTTTCACTTTGACTGTTCTTTTATGACAATCTCTCTCTTTCCCAGGGGATAATAATGATCAGGATGACAGAGTTCTATACGCGCCAGGTCAGCAATGGCTTCAGAGGCACCATATCATGGGTAGAGCAATTGGGTAAGACCAAGATGTTTGTCACCTGTTTTGGATTCATTAATATTTGGAAGTCATACAATAAAGTTAACCAGTAAAACAATCTTTTTGGCTTCTTATATTATTTATCTACTTTGTTTCAAGAGCTAAAAAAACTTTCATTTGCAGGTTTTTACCTTATGTGGGCTGGGTTACAATCATAATGACAGAAAATCCCATTATAAAGGTATATGCGTACTTTTTGTATTTTTCATAGTAGAATGCCGTAATAAGAAAAAAAATTTGAAGTATAATAAGGAAAAACAGAAAAGTACATTGCTATTTCTTGCAGTCAGCTAAGTTCTAATTGATGTTGGCATTGTTCTTTGTTATATTGCAGTATGTTCTTATTGGTGCTTTGGGTTTACTCGCTCTTACATCCAAAGATTGATAACCAAGCTTCCGGAAGTTTCCAGAAACAACTGCTTTTGCAGCCTGGTTTTTTCATTCATATATCATTCATAGAGATTATGATTTAAAGCTTCAATTATCATCAATTTTTTTGTTCAAAAACAATTCCACTGAACATTATATATTGTTCAGAGTAAATCTAATGATTTTATTTGCGAGCGAGGTTTTAAAATTTCAATTGAAGTGAATATATTTTGATAGTAATATTGATTGGTAAATAATATTCCAAAGACACATTAATTCACCTTTGAATTATTTAAAGTTCAAGGATACTATAATTGCCTTAAAATGGGTTTTAAGCCCCAAACACAGAACCTTAAATACGTTCAACATCTAACTATGGTGTGTCTTGAAACCAAACTCCAATGTACATACATTTTCTTAAAAATGCTATTAATGAAACATTACTTACCAATCTAGGTGTTTGAATCTATCCAACATCACTAAATGTCCAAAATGATATAGTGCAAGATTTAAAGAACAGTAACCTGGATCAAGGTTAATAATGCAAACCAAAACGTTCGCAGGATTCATTAACAAAGAGCCTTCAATGTCTTCCCTACACTGATTTTAAAGAGAAAAATGGAGTAACAATGAAACAAATGTGAGCAAAACACATGTAATATCATATTGCATGAATGCAAGTTGTTATATGTATCCAAACCCCAAAAGGTTGATTTCTAGCAATTTCAACCGGGTGACACGACCCAGACCCAAAGGCTGTCATGTGACGGGTAAAATGAGTACTTAGCGTCCTGCTTGGATTAGGGAACATATCAAATAGCCTAACAAGTAAATTGCCAAGTCGCATCCCAAGTCATATGATCACCTCCATGTCCCCATTCACATATTTTCCATGCAACTTCAAGTTGCGTATAACGTCACATAGACATGTACGTTTCACAAAATTGCCATATTCTAAACATAAATTCAACATAAAGTTCCATATGTATTTCTCATCTAGAGCATCTTCAATGGTTAACTTCTCAAAGACTTATTACTTTTGTCATGTCAGCTTTCCGTTTACCTTTGTTCAACGTAAACCTTGTGTCACAAACATTCTCCAATGGTTAACATTTTTAAAAAATAACTAATTTATCCTTTATCTATCTTAGATGTTTTATAAAGCTCCTCGTATATAATGTATCATTTTTAAACATGTCATATTTCACAAATATAAACTACGATAAATTCTTACATATATAGTTATAAAATAAAAATACGATGTAAAAGTATGTGACTGCAATGTTTTATGATATTTGATATTTGTTTTTATTTTGAAATCCTTAACAATTTTTTATATGATGTATTCTTTTAGAAAATATAAATTCACAAGTATTTTGTATATTTAACTAAATAGATTAACTAATCACAAAATAACAAACATTTGATATCTATTTATAGTCAGGGTATAATGAAATATTAATAAATTTAAGGACTAAAATAGAAAAACTCAAAAGAGGATTAAAAAAATAAGATATTACTAAATGGTTGGAGTAACTTCTAGAAAAAGCTCTCAATTTCAATATGTTCTTATAATACATGAAAAATGAGGATTCAGGTCTTGCAAGTACCTTAATGCATATGCTACTAGCAATGTTTTAAGAACTGGTTTTTAATTGAACCATCCTGATGATATTTTCCGGTTCAACCTTCTTGTCAAAACGGTTTCCTGTGTTTTCTTTAATTTCCTGTATACATATACATATGTATTTATAAAACCAAGAATTTGACGTCAATAAGTTCAAAAAATAAATATAGAAACAAGTTTGGACAAATGAATTAAATCAAAAGTGGTATCATGTATGTGATTGAGAATACGCAAGGCGACAAGGTCACGTATGACATATTTTATTTTTATAGTGGGTTGATTTTAATTAAAGTGGTTAAGACTTAAGAGTCTTTAGCTCAAACTAAATACAGAAGCCCGACACAAGTCTGGTTCATTTCGGTTCACTACAGCCTGTTTTCTACCAAAACCTCCCGATCCAACCCGGTCAAAGAATCATCATAAAACTGGCTCTAATCAAACCGCCATCATCTCCGGTTCATGGTTCGGCCAACCAGTTTTTAAAACATTAGCTACAAGGCGCGCTCAACACATCCTTAATTGCTCCTTTTGATGATAGGGTATGCTGGTTAGTGTCTTTGAAGCTGTTTTTTTGCCTATCCAGACAAACATCATAAAATATATTATTTTAAATTATCAAATCCATGTATTCCAATGAGTTTCCCTCCCATCATTATATTTAGATCCAAACTATCCACTTTATTTAGCAAATAAATTTTCTTTGTACAAGGCAATATTGGGCTATTGGCCTTGCAAACATGCTGGTCAGTAAGGAAATTGTTGGCGTTTATAGTGTTATTAAGCATTTTAGGCAATTAGAATTTTATCTAGAGCCTAAAGATTATTTATACTATCTTATACATACAAGTTGGTGGTGCGAAATGCATGTTTGTATAAGTCTACTTAGATCATGAACATGACAAACACACCCCTTACGGGGTCATGGGTCAAAGCATCTTGGAACTGACCAAGTTGTAAGCTTGGGGTTGACTACATGAGGTCGACCGGTCGTTTGAGTTGATCATAACTGTCCGGAAACCATTTCGTAACTTCCAAAATGGCCTTCATCATTCTTATACATATGTAATACAATTTCATGCTTTCTCCTAGGTTTTGACATACCATAATATGAATCGGGTACCATTCTTCCTGTTTTGTGTCTAAAACACATAATAGTCATATATTTGGATTATCCTACGACTAATTTCGTGAAACCCAAACATACAAGTCTAAGAAAAATGATCATACATGCTTCAAAAGACTTTCAGGATAATGATTATCATGTGCCCCGTTAAATATACATTATAGATTGAACCAAGTCAGTCTTATAAAGTATAGGTTGTCATAAACAAATTTGATGCTTATTGGATCTACCAATACATGTCTTGGTATTTGGTAACCCAAATGGATTCCTTCGTTTTTAAATGGTGCCTAAGGTACATGCTTGTCCTTCATCCATATTAAATTTTACCTTGTGTTCGAATTGGTAGTAATAAAAATTTGTTAAAATAGTTCTAGTTATGGTTCGAATGTTACATCATTCTCTATACATTTCAAAAAGAAATCTTGTGTTTTACAAAAACAAGCATTATAATATAAAACGTTGACGAAGACAACATCAACGACATTACCTTAACCTTAGTCGTTAAGGTAATAATTAAACCAAACCCGTCATGTTTTTAGTCTGATAACCGTTAGAAATATGAGTAAGGTTAGAACGTGGCGATCGCATAAACCGCAGGGGTTTGGTTGGTTAATTCTATGTAATTATCGATGATTCAGCGATTACGTCATTCGAGATGCTCCATGCGGCAGCGTTTTAATCGCCACAGATCTGATGCATACCAGCGTAGTGGTCTATGTTATGGTAACTACCCCAGGCCCAAGCAACAGAGCAGATTCATATCCATCCACCACACGTTCATCACGGTGTTCGTCTTCTTCTTTGCTGCTTTGAATCTCTGACCCCCCCTCTCTCTAACCCTAGTGCGTGTACTTGATTGGATCTCTTCTTGTACATCTCGTCAAAGATTTGGATTATATTCCCCTGGGATAATTCAATCATACTTGCCCCCATCTGTGATCTCAACCACGCTCAAAGATGCCATCTGCGTATGGAGCTCGATTGACCACCTTCGAAGATTCCGAGAAGGAGAGCGAGTGTGGTTACGTCCGCAAGGTGAGCCTTCCTTGATCTGTTCGTTTACCCCGTCACCCATTCAATTACTTTTAGTCGACCATTTCATCAGTCTTTCCACTTCGATCGGATTTGCAGGCTTTATTCCTTGCAAATTTTTTATCTGCTCAGTTACTTAATGTCATCAATATGGATATTACTGCTATATATTCATCTAATTCGTTAGATTGGATTTGATTGTTCCTTAACTTATATATGTACTCTGATTCTTCTTCAAAACACTATCTGAATTTTGATATTCTATGTCAAAATCTAACCCTTCAAACAGTTGTTGGTCTACGCCATGCCTCAGGATCTCTGTTGCCTCGTGATAATTTGGTACTTTTGTGTAATTATTTTTATCTCGAGTGGTTCGTATTAGTAACTGTATTTCTATAAGAACTATAGACCAAAAAAATAACCTAGTAAGGTTTCTATAACCCGTCTGTGAGACTGTGACTAGTTACATATTTTAATTTCACTGTATGCCTGAAGTTAATCCACCTCATAAGCTCATAAAGTACCATGGCCTATAACAAAATAGTTTCACATATGGCTTTCCATATGTGTAAATCTTTACAATCTAAGGTTGACCTCCGTAAATCAGGACCATTTTGCATAATATTTCTTACTTCATAAACAATGCTACTATCATGACAAAAGATTTTCCATGTGCTTTGAGGACCATCATGTAATCTTAAACTTAATGCCGTTTTCAATTTGGCAGGTATCAGGACCAGTTGTCATTGCAGATGGAATGGCTGGTGCTGCTATGTATGAACTTGTCCGTGTTGGACATGACAACCTTATTGGAGAGATTATTCGTTTGGAAGGAGATTCTGCTACAATCCAAGGTATTTTATTTACCATGTCCAATCACTGAAGAATCTTAAATTTCTACAAATTGGGAATAAACTCTTCCCTTCCATTTCAGTTTATGAAGAGACAGCTGGATTGATGGTGAATGATCCTGTTTTACGTACACACAAGGTATTTATTTAATTATTACATATTTTGACTTTCTTTAAGATAATCACAATCCAAAAATAAATTTCACTAACCTTTTTGCTCACCTTCAGCCTCTGTCAGTGGAATTGGGTCCTGGAATCTTGGGGAATATATTTGATGGTATTCAGGTCTGTAACATTTGTTTCCCTATTGTTAGTCTTTTAAAAGCTGTTAAACAAAAAAGCTTTAATCTTTCCAATTAATGTAATTCAGAGGCCTTTGAAGACTATTGCAAAAATATCACGTGATGTCTACATCCCTCGTGGGGTATCTGTCCCAGCACTTGACAAGGACATTCTTTGGGAATTTCAACCCAAGAAACTAGGTAATTTACAATTATAACCCTTCTTAGACCATTCATGCAGATATTTATAATTTGATGTTTTCTTTGCCAGGTGAGGGAGACTCTGTAACAGGTGGAGATCTATATGCTGTAAGTCATACTATCCTTTATTGTTTATAGAAATGAAACACGTTTTATTTTTTTATCCAGAATGATACAATGTTTACTTTATTTTAATTTTCTGTAGACTGTATTTGAGAACAGTCTAGTGGAACATCACATTGCTTTACCTCCTGATGCTATGGGAAAGATAACTTATGTTGCACCAGCTGGTCAATATTCATTAAAGGTCTTTTTCTGTTCATCATCTTTTTTACAACACATAACATGAAATATATGATTTGCCTATAAAATTTATTCCATATTTTAGGACTTGTTTCAACTAAATGAACTAATGCATAACTTGTTCAGGACACTGTTTTGGAGCTTGAATTCCAAGGTGTCAAGAAGCAATTCACCATGCTCCAGGTTATCTATATGATCAACATTCTTGTATTTAATAATTACTTAATAATTATTATCAGTTTCCTTTTTTTTAATACTTCATGCACTCTTTATTTGCAGACTTGGCCTGTACGTACTCCAAGGCCCGTTGCTTCAAAGCTTGCTGCTGATACTCCTCTTCTTACTGGACAGGTAAGTTTAAAATCTTTTATGTTATTACAAATTAGTCCCTGTAAATTTTCCTAATTTCTTATTTTTTTTATGTCAGCGTGTTCTTGATGCCCTTTTCCCTTCTGTGCTCGGTGGTACATGTGCCATTCCTGGTGCTTTTGGCTGTGGGAAAACTGTTATTAGTCAAGCTCTATCCAAGGTAATTTATTTACTAATTACTCATTTTAATATTTTATAGTTTATACAAAACCATTAAATCATATTCACTCACCATTAATTGTTGTGCAGTATTCAAATTCGGACACTGTTGTTTATGTTGGCTGTGGAGAACGAGGAAATGAAATGGCAGAAGTATGATTTCTATCATCATTATTATCATTATTACTTTTGTCATTACTATTAACTGTATTGTCATGATGACCTTATTTATGTTTTTTTTAATAAAAAATGTGCAGGTTTTGATGGACTTCCCTCAATTGACAATGACATTACCTGATGGCCGTGAAGAATCTGTGATGAAACGTACAACACTTGTGGCCAACACTTCTAACATGCCTGTTGCTGCCCGTGAGGCTTCAATTTATACAGGTAAGTAAGATAAATTCTTGATAATCAATTAATCATATGATATTGTAAAATTTACATAATTTGTAATTTCATTTTTACTTTCAGGAATCACGATTGCTGAATACTTCAGGGACATGGGGTACAATGTTAGTATGATGGCAGATTCTACCTCCCGTTGGGCAGAAGCACTCCGTGAAATTTCTGGTCGACTGGTAAGCTTCCAGATTATGTTTTTTAATTGTGACAACTATTTTCTGTGAATCTTGTACAATTAATATTGTTTCTTTTATATAATTTTAGGCAGAAATGCCTGCTGACAGTGGATACCCTGCTTACCTGGCTGCACGATTGGCGTCCTTCTATGAGCGTGCTGGCAAAGTAAAATGTCTTGGTGGGCCCGAACGTAATGGAAGTGTTACAATTGTCGGTGCTGTGTCACCTCCTGGAGGAGATTTTTCTGATCCTGTCACATCTGCCACTCTTAGCATTGTCCAGGTACTTCTAGAAGCTTCTAGAAATATTTTTTCAGTGCTAACATAAATATTTTGTCAGGTTTTCTGGGGTCTTGATAAGAAACTTGCCCAGAGGAAACATTTTCCTTCTGTTAACTGGCTTATCTCCTATTCAAAATACTCAACTGTAAGCTACTTAATACGACTCTTCAAATGTCCTTTGTCATTTGTCTTCCTTATTTTGGTACTTAATTTGTTTCCCACTGTTTGTTTAGGCTCTGGAATCATTCTATGATAAATTTGATTCGGATTTCATCAACATTAGGACAAAAGCACGTGAGGTGCTTCAGAGAGAAGATGACCTGAATGAAATTGTCCAGGTATGTTGGTTTTTATTTTAATATAGAATTAGGTTTCATGAATTTTGAAGCTGAATGTATGGTATATTTGTGGTGGTTGATTCAGCTGGTGGGTAAAGATGCTTTGGCTGAAACGGATAAGATTACCTTAGAAACTGCTAAACTTTTGAGGGAAGATTATCTTGCTCAGAATGCATTTACACCGTAAGTAGTTGTCATTTTTAAAAAACATTATTGTTATGGAATATTATGTAAATATGATTTGATTCTGACAGATACGATAAATTCTGCCCGTTCTACAAGTCTGTGTGGATGATGCGTAACATTATCCACTTCTATAATCTAGCCAATCAGGTTGGAAGACTATCTTATCTTCTGTTATAATGTCAAAATAATAATTTATTTATAACTATAGCTTATAAATACATTACACAGGCGGTGGAGAGAGGAGCTGGTATGGATGGGCAGAAAATCACTTACACACTGATCAAGCATCGGTTGGGTGATTTGTTTTATCGTTTAGTGTAAGTCGCAGTTAAAATGATGTTTTTTTTATGGTGGGTTTTTTATAATTTATATGTTAGTTGATGTTTATTATTGTTTGATATGAGTAAACAGGTCTCAGAAGTTTGAAGATCCAGCTGAAGGAGAGGATGTTCTGATTGGGAAATTTAAGAAGTTGAATGAGGATTTGACAGCTGGTTTCCGCAACTTGGAGGATGAGACCCGGTAAATGGAGGTATGTTTTTAAGGGCAGGGCGTAAATTAAGTTATGTGAAGACAAAGGTGAGTGGTAGTTGAGAGCGGGAAGGAGGGGAAAGGAAATTCAAAATTGATACATGGGAGTGGGTTGTGTTGAAATAAGCATAGAGGACGGTGTAGGCATTTCAAATATGACAGACATTATTACGATTGTATTACACTACTTCTAGTATTATTATTTATTTTTCTTTATGTTGATTGAATAAGAATTGGGGCTTTTTGTTGGACCAGATTTCCATGTTACGTTTGTTTACTCATGTATCAATTTCAACTTATCGTGAGAGCTCTTGGCTTTGCTTATGGTATAACGCTCGGGATTAAAATTGCATTATTAAAAATTATTGACAGACTAGATATAAATTTGGAACATTTTGATCTAAATATATCAAAATTTATTATAAACCAGTCATAATCATCTGACTCTAATTTCAAAGTTTTTCTATGTTTCTACAACATTAATTTAACTCAAATTCAATAATATCTACCTAGTATATATAGGGCTCATTCTATATGTAACACTCTATAAAGTAGATTACATACACATAAACTATGATAAAACATGTTAGAAATGAATTACATCAGAATCTAAAATAAAAGATAAAGTTAAGGATATTAATAATAATACAAATTTTACTTGTATAAAGTATATTGTTGTGAACCATTAGTTCCTAGTAGCAAGATACATACATGTATCAACGATGATTTTCCATTTTATTGATCTATACAATTTATCATTTATCAAATAAGAGACGGGCGTATCTTGTTTGCCGGATATATGTTGAAATTTTCAAATACATAAAAATATAAAATCTACTGTTCTAGCAAATAAAAAGTTGGTTAATAATGACGAAATGCAATAGTTAAATTCACGTGTAACAAAAGTCGTGCACATATTGTACCCTATTTTTTCTTTTATGAAACTCATTTATCCTCTAATCGTAGGATTCTTGATTTTCCATTCATGTTTAGTACGTTGTTGGGGATTTTCGAATGAACTTAGAGGAGGAAATTCAACATTGTAGGTTTGGGATGCAGAAATAGAAGTATCTATGGAGATAACACTACAATTTGCAGGAGGAGGCTGTGTGATTGTAGTTGGGAGAGGATGGTCTTCGTGGATGATGGACAAAGCTGTTTGGTTGTATGGGGAAAGTTTTGTGGGTTGGATAGTTTTGCAAGGATGGGGATCGGGTTTGGGAGGTGACTTTTTATAGAGAACATAGTAGTCAAATTTTCCTGATAGTTCACCAAGTAGTCCAACTGAAGTGTCACCCGATTCGTAGCGTTGCTTCAACGTCCTTTGTGACTTGGCTTGCTTTATCGGCTCGTCATTATACTTGACCAAAAATGCTTCGTCTAAGCAATCTATGCAATTACAAACATCATACCAACAATGATCAGTTTGCTGGACCTGTGGGGGAGTATTTGATGGTTGAACCATTTGAATGGTTGGAAAGATATCTTTCTGCTGTAATAGTTGTTGGGAAGAAAATTTTACTTCCACAAGGCCATTTTCATGACGAAAAAAATTCAGAGCTGTAATGCTCTCGATTGGAGCATGGTGTATCTGATCATCATCATGCCACATCAATGAATAATATATTTGGTAGTAAATTTATTAACTATCAAATATTCATCCAACGTAAAACTTTTGTAATTATCATCAATAAGAGGGAGTTTATGAGACACATGACTCGTTAAGTAAGATTACACAATAAAAAATAAATTCAATTTTTTTTGTTTTTTTTTTTTTCAATAGACAATACATTTGGGAGATAAAAAATGACGAAGCTCCTATTTAATTATAGTTAACATCTTCACGCTTCATACACATATTTTTTTTCATAAAACAAAAAGAAAATGCATTAGTAAATTCATAATTTTCATCATAATTCTTAAGAACACCACATGAACATAAAAAAACTATTAACAAATGGGTCAACTTTTACAAATTGGCATCCTCCAAAGTCACATACACCTCTTTCTTGTTCAATATAAAATATATACACCCCTCAAGTAGATCTTTGTGTGTTCTCAAGTATTTTTTTTCTTCATATTATTTGTCTAACCTTAGCAGCATGATCTACCAATGTAAACTTTATATATCTTTATTAATCAATTATATGTCATAGTACCAAATAAGTATCATATGCTAAGAAAATATAGAGTTGTAGTGGTTAAATTAATTAAAAATTGAAGAGTTTTAGTATTCAAATAATTTTTTCATGCATATATATATATATATATATATATATATATATATATATATATATATATATATATATATATATATATATATATATATATATATATATATATATATATATATGGTAAATTTCAAAAAATACATTAAGTTTTCAAAAAAATTCGATTTTGACACTGTTATTTTTTCTTTCAATTAAGTCACTAAGTTTTTAATTTTTTTCAATTAAGTCACTATGTTTTCAGTTTTGTTTCAATATTGACCATTTGACCAGTCAACCCGGTTATCAGCCGACGTGACACGATGACGTGTCAGTCTTTGATGACGTGACATGCTGACGTGATACCTAGGTGTCAAAATTGAAAACATAGTGACTTAGTCGAAAAATTTTAAAAACTTAGTGACTTAACTGGAAAAAAATAACAGTGTCAAAATCGAATTTTTTTGAAAACCTACTGTTTTTTTTTTAATTTTCAAAAAACTCATTAGAAAAGTTTCAAAATATTTAATTATATTTTTAAAATATTCAACGGTTAGTACAAAATTTTAGATGGATCCATACAAAATTCAAATGGTTAGTTATTAATTTAAAATTTATACGTATTAGTTTCTGTACACTCTATCAAAATTAATTTGAAATGTCACTGATTCTTACCCACACAATTAGGTGGCGATATATATCTTCTCCTAAATATATAACTTTCAACAATTAAATATCATATGATATAGTTATATCCCTATTGTATGAAAATATTTAGAAAAACGTAATCTCCACAACCTACATATAAATATAAAAACGGTTGTTTTAAAATAAGTAAATTGGTTAGCATTTCTTTAATAAATAAAAATTGGAAAAATAGCATAAATTCTAACTTATAAAAAACCAATTTTGAATCAGTATTAATATTCAAATAGATATAATTTTACAATCTGTTAAAATATAATAGTCAATAACTTATATAATTAACGTTATAAAATTTACCTAATTAATAGTAGTAGAAAATACGGGTGCCGTGCTACAGACTTTTAATCTTGAATTATTGATTTTTGTTGGTTGAATATTTTACAAATATAATTAAATATTTTAAAACGCTTCTAATTAGTATTTTGAAAGATTTCACAAAAGACACTAAGTTTTCAAAAAAATTCGATTTTGACACTTTGTTATTTTTTTTCAATTAAGTCACTAAGTTTTTAAAATTTTCCAATTAAGTCACTATGTTTTCAATTTTGTTTCAGTTTTGACACCTAGGTGTCACGTAAGTATGCCACGTCATCAAAATAATATAGCAGATGACTACCCATAACGGACTTGATAAGCGTAAACCTACCACCAAACGAAAGATTTTAGCCTAATCTTAAATTTATCAACAATAGTCACCAAATTTCTAACGAACTTCATATTCACACCAATAGGAAGCCCAATATAAAGTGAGAGGGAAGGATGTGGGCTCACAATTCAAAATACTAGCAAACCTAGCGACATCAACGTCATTCACTCCAACTCCAAAAACTTTACATTTGCAAAAATTGACTTTAAGACCCGAGACAATAAAAAACATCTAAGAATTCTACTAAAATTTATAAAATTAATATCGGTCCATTCACCAACTAGATTCATAAATACATTAAAAAATACAATTAAATTAACTTTGGCCAATAATAAATTTAAATCCTCAAATTTCTTATTTATTATGTATTTTAACAAATGTTTTAAAACCCGAGTTTTTAGTTGACCCGGTGTAGTGACCGGGTCACGGGTCAACCCGTTCAACCGCTTGGTCCTCCGAGTTTTTTAGAATTCTCATGCATTTTATATTTTTCAGCATATATATATATATATATATATATATATATATATATATATATATATATATATATATATATATATATATATATATATATATATATATATATATATAAGGGTGGGATCAACATAAAACCAAAATTAGGCGTAGAACCATAGAACCATCCTCTTGACCGTTAGATCAAATTATGGTGATAAGGGTATAATGGTAAAACATACACACATGTTCAATAATGAACATTGACAAATTAATATCCTTCAAAAAATATGGATTTTATTAAATCCCATAAAATCCGGATTTTATTAAATCAAATTAATATCCTTCTAAAAATATCACAATCTTATCCAATCAATACAAATAAAATCTCAAATTTATCAGTTTCTTAAATTATACGTAAATGTTCATAGATGAACATTGTAAAATATATGAATATTCATAACAGATTAATATTCATAGATGAACATTGTATATATATATATATATATATATATATATATATATATATATATATATATATATATATATATATATATATATATATATATATATATATATATATATATATATATATATATATATATATATATATATATATATATATATATATATATATATATATATATATATATATATATATATATATATATATATATATATATATATATATATATATATATATATATATATATATATATATATATATATATATATATATATATATATAAGGGTGAGATCAACATAAAACCAAAATTAGGCATAGAACCATAGAACCATCCTCTTGACCGTTAGATCAAATTATGGTGATAAGGATATAATGGTAAAACATACACACATGTTCAATAATGAACATTGACAAATTAATATCCTTCCAAAAATATGGATTTTATTAAATCCCATAAAATCCGGATTTTATTAAATCAAATTAATATCCTTTTAAAAATATCACAATCTTATCCAATCAATACAAATCAAATCTCAAATTGATATCAGTTTCTTAAATTATACGTAAATGTTCATAGATGAACATTGTAAAATATATGAATATTCATAACAGATTAATATTCATAGATGAACATTGTGAAATATATAAACATTCATACATATTCAGTATTAAACATGTATCAACATTCATAACATATTGTCGTTCATAAGTGAACATTTTGAAAATATACGAAAAATCTTATGTTCATAACTGAACATGGATGAAAATTTATAGAAAAACACAAAAATTAGTCAATTGAGAACATATATTCATAACTGCACATGGAATGAACATTTATATATTTATAAAAAACTCGTATGTTCATAACTGAACATGGATGTATCGATGAACATTTATATATTTATAGTAATATATAATATGTTCAGTAATGAACATTAACAAACATTGATTAAATATATGAAAATACACATATGTTCAGTAATGAACATTAACATCTATTGATGTATATTGTTCAAAAATTAACATTCAAAAAAATGTTCAGAAACGAACATTCATAAATATTGAAGAAATATAAGAACACACACATGTTCAGAAATGATCATACACACATGTTCAGAAATGAACATATGTTCAGTAATGAACATTGACAAATATTGATGAATATTGTTCAAAAATTAACATTCAAAACATGTTCAAAAATGAACATTCATAAACATTGATGAAATATAATAACATACACACAAAAACTCAAGTGTTCATTACTGAACATAGATGAACATCGACCTTTCTCTGTCTCTCTGTCCTTCTGCATCGATCCCTTTGTCTCGATCTCTCTCTATTTCTCTTCCTTGATCCATCATCTGTCTCGATCTCTCTATATTTTTCTCTTTCGTTCTCGATCTCGAATGTAGCCGACGGATATGATAAGCTCTCGATTGTAGCTACAATCGCATCATTTATTCTTCATTCTCTCTTCTTCTGTAATCGAAATTGTGAGTTGCAAAATCAATGGCAGATGAATAGAGGTGAAAGAGACGGTGGTGGTTGTGTTCGTGGAATGGAGATACGAAGATATGAATGGAACGAGATTAGATCTAGAAGTGAGATAATTATGGAGGATAATTATGGAATGTTGTTTAAGTTGAATTTGAATAAAGGATTCAATTTTGCTATGACTAATTTACCCTTCTAGCTTTTTTCTAGAAATAAAAATAATTTTTTTAAATCAAATAATCATATCCATTGATTGCTAGATCCAATGGCTTAAGATGGGGTTCTATGGTTCTATGCATAAAAATGGGTTTTATGTTGATCCTCTCCATATATATATATATATATATATATATATATATATATATATATATATATATATATATATATATATATATATATATATATATATATATATATATATATATATATATATATATATATATATATATATATATATATATATATATATATATATATATATATATATATATATATATATATATATATATATATATATATATATATAACATAAACAATATATTCTACCATTTTGGTACCAAAAAAGACATATTTTCAAGTTTCTATAATGAAAATTTATTAAATTTGATAAATTAATGGTGAACTAATTTTAGGAGTTTGAACATTGAACTCCTTAGCCCACTCTTTAAATCCAAGTTTTAATTTTTTGATTCAACCACCAGGTCAATTCAGTTTCGGGTCACCGATCCAATCGGGTTTTTGAGAAATCCGGCCGGTTCAATCCAATTCAAGAATTGGTAAAAGCCTGGTCATAATTGATCCGCTCTTTTAACCGGATCACGGTACAAGCAGTTCGACTTAACCGGGTTTTAAAATTTTATTCTAACTTTTATGATGTAAGAACACTAAGAGGCTGTTTGGATGTGTGTTTCCAAAGTGCTTTTTAGCTTTTTGGCTTTTTAAAAAGTCAATAAGCTGAAAAGAGTGTTTGGGTAACAATAAGCACTTTTTATTTTAGCTTTTCAGCAAAGGTGGAAAAGCTGTTTTCCAAAAGCTCCATATTCTTGGCTTTTCAAAGGGAAAATGGCTTTTTACTTGCAAAATGACGATAATGCCCCCCCAACAATATGTAAAAATGTCATTTTCAGTCATTTTACACATATAAAAGTTTATCCAAACACTTTTTAAACCATTATTAATTTTTTCCACCATATAAGCTTAACCAAACACTTTTTTAAAAACTCTTTTTTAAAAAGCCATAAGCTCATAAGCACTTTTGCCTAAAAGTGCTTATGAGTTAAATAAGCTTATCCAAACAGCCCCTAACTTCCACACGGCTCCCCATCTACCACCGTTTCCACTTCTCTATCTCTCACGTATCAATCGGTACACCCTCTTGCGATTTGTCTTCATATTCCATCATCTCATGTGTTGCCGCTGTTGATCTCACCGTTGGGTTTCGATCATCTTTCTCGATCCTCTTGTGCGACTTTTGTCTTTGATGAATGCGGAATGAGGAATCTTCAACTATCAATCGAATAGCTACTGTGGATGCTTCCCCTGGCTCCTGTCAGCAACTAAGTACGTAATTCTGCTCCGTATTACCTGATAGGATCCTTCATCTTTGTGCTTCAAGTTTTAACCACAGGCTTTCGCCTTAAAATACGTACTGTATTTGATTATTTTCCTTTGCCCTTCCTTTACTCGCTTTACTGGCCGTTGATTCGTTCCCTTTAGGGATTTCGCACTGAACTGCTTTGCTTGATCCTATGGTTTTTCCTTACGATTATCGTTTTTTCGTTATGTCCCGCTTCACCTCAGTCCAATTATTGCTTAGCTTAATTAAGCAGAATAATCCATCTAAAAAAATCAGAAAACAAGGGGCGAATTGAAATTTACTAATTCGCTACACCATGTAATGAATGTAGTAGAAAAGTTCAACTGTGTTGTATACATTTTTCCTTGTTCTAAGCTTTAGTGTTATTGGAACTAATTGACGGTGACTAATTTGAACCTTTTATTATGAAATAATCGGTAATATCTCTTCTAAGAACTAGATGCTTGTATGATGCTTTGGTTGCTGGCTGATCATATGCTTCTGCAGGATAATGGCGGATAAAAACAGATCTGTCTCTTCACCTACTTCAGATGATCCTTTTGGTAAACTTCCTGATCATCTACTAATGGAAATCTTTATCCGAATCCCCATCAACGACTGGGGAGTAGTTTCTTGTGTATCAAGGCAATGGGCTAATCTCTTTCAACAAGAATGCCTGTGGCATGCCGCCATTATCAGAAGGTTTCCTTTAGCTGGCCAGGCTAAAAGGTGGCCTGGCCCCATTCCTCAAGGATTAAGCAAAAGGTACATACCAAATCCTCATTGATGATCATTGTGTAAAATTAGCAACTTTTGTATTGATCTTGTTAAAGCGTATTTGATGTGTGTAAACTTTTTATGTATGTAAACATGTCAGGAGGTATGCTGCATTATATGTGAGCAAACATTTATTTTCACTGGATGGGGAAGTGGATGAAATTGTAGGTCATACTTATCTTTTTTTGAAAGATCAACTTGAGATTACAAACATGCCATCTTCATCTGGAATTCTTCATGGAACCATAATTGGTGAGCTCATAAATGGTTATACCTCGTAATATTATATTAACATTTGATGAGGCTTTCTTGTTATGAATTATACTTATTTTACTGTTGCTGTTTGTACAGATCAATTTATTGCCTGTGGCATGTCAAGAGAGAAGGCTCATGACCTTGCTTCTAAAATTTGGTTGACTGTCATTGAAAATTTAGAGGAAAGTCAGCAAACATTTGTGCTACTTAAGCGCCTTGCACTCGAGGAAGATGTAAGTGATCTTCTAATTCCGATCAAATTGCATGTAAAATGCCATGTAGTATAACCTGTCCTGTCCTGTCTTGTTCTGTTTTAGATTGAAGATGAAAGTTATGGATACTTATATTGATGTTGGTTTTATGTGCAGGCATTTCTTCCATTCCCATATTCTCGATCATATGAAGTTTTATGGAAGGTGTTTGAGAAGCTGTTCACGGATTTCAGGGATTGTTTTAGCCAAATGGAGGAATATTATGACGTACTTGGTTGTGCAAAGCAGAAGTTTCAGCCAATACCATCCACATGGTTGGGTTACTAAAGTGTAAATGTAGTTATCATATGTTGTAATATATCAATAGGTGAGAATAATTTAGTTTTCATGGTGTATATAGTGTTGCAAGTCATGTACGAATTTGAATCGGATGTAATATATATTGTTTACTTTAACTTGAATTGAGTGACTAATCCTTTTATTATTGCATGTAATTTTTGATATTTTAAAAATCCTCTTTTTTGTTTTTGGCCCGAATTAAAAATGTATTTGCATTGACACCTAGTTTTGGAGAAATGTTCCATCAATAATATGTGATCCCAGAATCGCCTGTCTACTAAAAAGGAGCTAATCATCAAAGATGATCAAAGCTTTCACATATCACTTTTTCAAACTTCTATCATAAAAATTTGCAAAAATAGACTCGTGAATTAGCAAAATAGTTTTTCTGACAAAGTGATTTCGCGAATCATTCGTGAAATTCATAAATTCATGAACGCTAGATCTTGTGAACCACCGTTTTATGGTTTCTTGAATTGCTTGGGAAATTCTTTCAAAATGAGCACCCAACTTAACGAAATTCTTACCAAGGGTGAGCTTAGGCTGGTATCCGACCGAATTGTCACCATAACTGAAACCATTGTTCTTAGAATATAGGAACTTGAACCCAACCGGTTATGCCGATTTTTTAGATTTTGGAACCGGGTCTAGGTACCTTGCTTTTAAATTTCTTTTTTGTCATTATAAAAATAAAGATTAAATTACATGAATGATCCATGTGGTTTGGAGTAATTTACATGCTTAATCCGTAACTCTTTTTTACGATTCCTATCAAATGGTTATATGTCGATTTTGGTCCCTAGTCAATATAAAAAGACAAAATTGTTCTTACTATTTTCTTTTATCAATTTTGATATTTTTCAAGTTTTTAATATTATTTGTGTTATTAATGGACCCCCCCCCCCCCCCCCCCCACACACACACTCCTCTTTCATCTCCTTTGAAGTGCCATCTCCAACAGGATGCACCACCACCACCCACCACATGGTCGACATCCTTCACCACCATCACCCACCACATCGCCGACATATTGAAACCGTAAGTGTCAATATGATTTGTTGGAATTCTAAGCTCTAGTGGGTTTTAACTGTTCAATCAATAGATAATGCCACACAAATTGGAATGTGCAGATTCAATTTGTCTGGACCTTTATACTTCTAGTTTACATAAATACCTGTATAATCGAGACATGAAAAGATAGAGTTGTGAGAAACACAGACACCGGGTTTTTGGAGTTATATTTCCCGGGTATAATCAAAGAGTTTATTTTGATATTTGTTTGTGTGTGTACAATTCTCATCTTGAATTGGTATCAGAGCCAAGATCAGAAGGCTGTGAAATCATACCTTTCATCATGTCGGATGGAGGAGTTGGAAGAAACGAGCAGCAGCGAGTGTTGCTCACTCAATCGACCGGTGGCGGTGGCGGATCGAAAACCGAAGGGCGGTGGAGCGATGCCATACTTGTCCGATCGGTTGTCTCATGTGGTGGATCGGTTGTCGCCGGTTACTCGAGTAGAGGCAGCGGCGGAGGGATGAACGGCGGTGGCTGCGGTTTGAATCGAGAAGACGGAGGCGGTGTGAGGAACTCCGAAATCGAAAGAAGCAGATCCAGTGGCGGAAGTGGTGGTTCGATCGGAGCCGGCAGTTCGATTCAAGGATCGGTGGCTGGAAGTGGTGGTTCAGTCGGGAACGCCGGCGGCTCGAGAAGGGGTGGCTGGCGGCGATGGAAGCTCGACCGGTGGTGGCGGATCGAACGGATCGGAGGGAGAAATACCGAGAGGGTGAGAGAAGAAACAGGCGGCGGCGGAGGTGAACAAAGGAGAGTGATGTTTACCCGATCCGGCGGCGGCGATGGTGGCTCGAGCGGAGGCTTCGGGTCGCAAGGAGGAGGCGGGAGGTACTCCGATCACGGCGGTGATGGTGGTTGCAGATCGAATGCTGGTGGTGGTTCAAATGGTGTCGCCGGAGGATCGATCGGCGGAAGAGGCGGCGGAGGATCCGGCGGTAGCTACGGTTCAAATGGAGGAGGCGGGGGGAGCTCTTCCTTTTCGTCCGACAGAAGCAAAGGAGGAAAGAAGAAGACCTGGGAAAAAATTAATGTCGGCGATGTTTTTAATCAAACCGGGTCAAACCCGGGTGGTGGATCCGGATCCGGGTCAAAATCGACCCAACCCAATAATAAGCCCAAACAGCCCAATAACCAGCCCAATTCGAATTCGGACTCAAATCGAAACCCGAAAAAAGATCTGTAAAAAAATCACGAAGGCGTCTCTAGAAGGACTTAGAGATTCGGGGGTGATTGTTGGAATCCTAAGCTCTAGTGGGTTTTAACTGTTCAATCAATAGATAATGCCAGACAAATTGGAATGTGCAGATTCAATTTGTCTGGACCTTTATACTTCTAGTTTACATAAATACCTGTATAATCGAGACATGAAAAGATAGAGTTGTGAGAAACACAGACACCGGGTTTTGGAGTTATATTTCCCGGGTATAATCAAAGAGTTTATTTTGATATTTGTTTGTGTGTGTACAATTCTCATCTTGATGATTACCCCAAGGGAGTTACAAGCAGGTGATATGGCAATTTTTGAAGATATTTACAACATTTTTGTCATCACAAACACTCTTGAGAGTTTGAGTTCATTTATGCCTTCAATATTCTATCAACATTTGCATATATATCCAATTTCCCAACACAAACCACACTATCAAATGGACATCAGAACTCCCTCTTGGTCAATCACCATAAAATATAGTCAATCCATCAACCCAATTTTCTACACTAATGACGCCTCACCTGTACAATTACAAACAGAGGCGGTGCTACATTATCACCAAGGGTGTTCCTTGACACCCCTTGTATGCACTTTTTTATAAACAAACTGCATTCAAATTTGGAGATGGACACCCTTATGATTTTGAGATGGACACCATACTCTTGGATTAGAGAATGCAACGACAAAAGAAATTTATAGTAGTTTTTATAGACTTAATATATTATTTTGATCATAAAATATCGTGAGAAAGGAAACGAGAATAATAGATGGCATTAATACTAATAGTCAATAGATGACAGTTAGCAAACATAAACAAATCCTTTTAAATATATAATAGATATGTTCTCACGATATATTTTAAAGTTTGAATATGTTAAGTTTCTAATAAATTAGATTGTACATTTATATCAATTTCTTGTCATAAATCTTACTTGTTTATTCGTTTATGATAAAGTTATATCATTAGTGTAATACCATTCTTTAATGCCATACATTTACTATGGATGGTTTGTTATGCATAATATACGACTCTTTCCAACAAGTCAATAAATTGTTTTATAGCCACTAATAAAACTCACTTATTTTGAACTTATCATTACCTTGTGGATTCCATTCTATACGGTTAGCAAGTTGCCTTATGGAAAGCAAACACGACTAGTTAACTAACTTACAACTCTCATTTAATCTTATTAACACTGTTTCTCATCGAATAATTTTTTAAATGTCAGTTAGCATCTCCGCATTTTAACAGTCACAATCTTTTTTCATTGATATTACAAGGATCCTCCAAAACCCCGAAACACAAGAGAGAGCATACCCGACATCAGAAAGTAGGTAAAGCTTACCTTTATTAATGATTTCAAATTCAAAAACGTGAACATCAAAGGGTTTGAATGGAGTTAACGAGTGAGATCATGACCATCTATTTTAGCAAATGCAGAATCATTAGATTGCAAGAGTTAAAAGAAAACTAGAGCTGGAATAAAATGGTGGGCTGGTGAGTGCGCGATTGAGTGTGGCATTCATATGTTGTTGGTTTGTGGTGTCAAGTTTGAAGCATTTTGGAAGAAGAGGTGATCCCACATCGGAGAGTATAGAAAAGACAAGAGGGGCTAGTGGTTGTATAAAAGGTGAGGGTAGGGGAACGGAAAAGTCACTTACCTGGACGGGGTCTTTGGGCGATCAAAAAGGTCCATGGCCTAGGTTGGTGATCTCCATTGCACATTACGGAGAGGTGCCTGTCTAAGGTCGGCCCAAGTTGGTCGAACCTACGTCATAATTTGTGTTAGCGGGGGCCTGCGTTCGCGCGGCCCCTACCCATTCTCCGCTTTAAACATTTAATATGTTGACGCTAAACTCAAATACAAGTAATAATATATCGAATACAAGTAAAGAAACGTGGGATTGACCTTAACAGATGCTTGCTACCGAGTACTGACCAGCACAAGCCAATCTCCAAACGGTATAAATCTTCCAGGTTGGAGAAAATTTCTTTTGATTCGGATTTGGTACTTCCACCAGTCAAGTAACAAGATGTGAACAAAGGCCCTATCTTCGGGATGAGGTAGACCCTTGTAACAATTGATTATATAAAAAGTTAAAAACCAAGGCCCGACAAGTTTAAAGAAAACAAATATATACTTTTCTCGTTAATAAAAAACAAACAAATAGGATATGTAAGATTTGAAGCTGGTACTTTCTGTGACAAATATGAACTCCTTTGTCTTGCTGCCTTGGCTTGTCTCCCTCTTTTGGAAGTTTATTTTAATATGGTGTATTAAACAACTTAAGCACACTTCGAGTCTACCATTAGAAAGGACCTTAAGGATTGCAGCTGCTGCTTTCTAATATTAACTAACAGAGATCTTAATCAATCGGTTGTGTGATGTGGATGAAATCAAAATAAATATATAATGCATAGTGAGCGTCCCACATAGTCTCAAGGAAAGAAAACAGAGAATGTTGAGTAGCTTTATAAGGTGAGACCCAAGCAGGGGAAAAACATACCTTTCTCGGCCTTTTGGCTAAGATCAAGTGTAGTATCTGTTCTTATCAGTTTAATATCTGATATGTGCCCACTCGATATTAATCTTATTTTTCATAGGGAAGGATCCATTACAATAGCTTGCTATTCGGATCTTTGAGTGTCGCCTTGGCGTTGCACTATTGCCTTGGCATGGCGCACCCCTCTAAATCAAAAGTTTAAGCCTTTATACCTACCACCCTCCAGTTGCAGGATAGAAGTGTAGCACTTGTATTTTACCATTACCATTACAGTTGTAAGCATTCGTGGTTTACAATTAAAAGCTGTTTTTCTACCTTCAACTTGATTAATCCAGGAGATGAGATACACAGGGTATACAAAATAATACCATATATATGAAGAGCCAAATGAGAACACATGATGCATCCCACATGGCCTGCACGAAAGAATACGGACGATGATCAGCAACTTTAAAAAGTAAAGCCCTTCTCATCAGTTTAAATGTTTAATTGATGTCTGTTATGTGGGCCATTGCGCACTCGATATTAATCTTATTTTTAATGACAAAATCCATCCGCCTTGACGTTGCAGGCGTAGCGCACCCCTCCAAATTTTAAACTTTGTTTTTTTCCTTTTTTATAAATGTGTTAGTTTTGTATTTATTTCAAGTCTTTTGGCATCAACATTGGCGTGTTTCCAAAACAAAACATGCATGGTTCACTGATTGGTATGGCAAATAAGTTATTTCAAGATTTAGTTTTGCAACAATGCAGTCATCCTACGTACATATATGGAGAGAATGGAATGGCTACGAGAAACGGTCCAAGATGCTGAAAAGGCTACTTGTTTGGCTAAGAACCAATCTGCTGCCCCAGCATTGATGGATTTGGTAATTTTAATACAAGTGTGGGCTTTGCCAGGGTACGACTATGATAGGTTGAAAGAAACTTTGGTATATCAATAGCAAGAAACAACGCTGTTTCTACCAAAAATGGATAATATTGTTAAAATGTAAAAATATAAATGTTTTTTGTTTCGAGTTTTAGTTGTGGCTATCTATAACTTATTTTTCACTTAACCAGTTTTTACTCATCATCAAAGTTGCGTTGTGTGTATGGACAATGAGTTGCTTGTGTATATAACAACATTATTATAAGCGGTGGTTTAATGGATTGTGAAAGAGATATAAAACGGCGCCACTTTCATCTTACTATCTGAGTTGAGGAAAGAGTAACTGGACTAAAAGATCTTGCAGAATCTGTTTGAGAGCAATCAAACTCCTAAAGTTGCCATAGGATAGGCGTGTCCCCCACTAAAATACCTCTCCAAATACTCAAAGACCACAATCATCTAGAAAAAGAACAGTTATTTAGTTGGTTGTCATATTTATAGTTTGGTATTTGTTGGGGTGATGGGTCCATCTTTATCTTTGCCATTTATGAATTATGAATCCAATCCACAATGGAAGTGAATCAACGAAGGAAATTGTATACTCGTGCCAAAAAAAAAATGAAGAGCATGTATTTAGTGTTTGGTTTTTGAAAAGATACTACAAAATATTTTAGCAATCATCCATCAATTATGGGTACTTAAGAGGTTGGCTTGCGCAGCAATGGAATCGACCCCAGGTAGTTGAGTGCCACTCTTTAGGCCTTAAAGCACACCATTTGCATCTACCATTTGATGTGTTAGAGTATATGTTATGAAAAAAAGAGATAATAATACAAGTTGGAAGCCTATCAACTTGGTAGGAAGGTATGCATTTTACTTTTTGGAAATGATTTCAAATTCAAATGGAGGCGGTGTTAACGAATGAGATTAACATGCGTAGGTTGACATTAGAAAATGCAGAATGATTCGTTGGAGAGGAACAGTTAACGGATGACAGTGTTTTACGAGTTTTGCTAGACCAACGCAAGTATGAAATGATTGGCTTGATTGAGTGTGGCAAAGGTAGTTGTTTTGTTGTGTTTACCAAGATTAGGATAGATATAAAAGAGAAAAGGGGGAATGAAAGTTAGAGAGTATAGTAAAATTACGAATATGGCTTGTCAATTTGATTGTTTATGAAGTCTGTGGTTTTGAATATTTGTGTATTTATTTATGTATATGTGTATAGTATAATTAAGAATATGTAATGCGGAGTTGATTCTTTGTGCTTTTTCGTGCCATTTGAGATGCATTCAATTTGTTCGGTATAACGTCCCCATTTGTTTCCGTATCAATTACGATCTATTTTTCTATTGAATTTCAAGGTTTCTCTTCGGTCAATTCAAGTAGTTTGCTTTTTTATTAGAATTGTCGATGTTCGGCTATGTCGTCCCAATGCAATAAGAACAAATTTTGACAACTATATCACATATTTAAATGAGGCCGATCTTGACATAGGGAAGGAAAATGACCCTATTACGTATAGTGATGCCATAAATTATTATCAATCAACTAACTAGAATGAACTTATGATTGATGAGTTTAGTTCCATGAAAAAGAATAATGTTTGACAACTTGTTGAATTGTGAAACGGGTGCAAACCTATTGGATGCAAGTGAGTCTTTAATACCAAATTGGACCCGAATGGAACCATTGAACGATATAAGGCTCGATTGGTTGCTAAAGGGTATACACAAAAGAAGGGTATTGATTACCAAAAAAATTCGCCCGTTTCTCAAAACAATTCCCTTAGGATCGTAATGGCCCTTGTAGCTCATTTTGACTTAGAGTTACATCAAATGAATGTCAAAACAAGTTTTCTTAACGGAGACTTTCACGATGATGTTTATATGACCCAACCTCAAGGTTCTATTCCTAATGGTCAATAATATCTTGTGTGTAAACTCAATAAATCGATATATAGGTTGAAACAAGCTTCACACCAATGGTATTTAAAGTTCGATTAAGTCATGAAGAAAAACGACTTTATTAAGAACCATGTAGATCAATGCATATACCTCAAGACGAGTGGGATGAATTTCATGATACTTGTCCTTTACATGGATGACATTATCTTAGCAAGTAATAATGTTGATCTGTTGCACGAATCGAAACGTTTATTGTTGCGTCATTTCGATATGAAAGATCTTAGTGAAGCCTCTTATGTTATAAGCATAGCAATACATCGATATAAAATCAAAGGGACTTTAGGGTTGTCCCAAAAAGAGTATATCGAGTGTATACTAAGTCGATATAACACACAACATTGCTCCTCGTCAGTTGCGCTCGTAGTTAATGGGGACATTTTAGGTTCATTTCAATGTCTAAAAATAGAGGTAGAACGAGATTAAATGAAGTCAATCACTTATGTTTCAATAGTTGGAAGATTAATGTATGCCCAAGTTTGCACTCGCCTCGACATCGCTTATGTCATTAGCATGTCATGCCGTTATCAATCCAAACCTGATATTGACGATTAGAAAGCTGCCAAGAAAGTCATATGATATTTGCAAGGGACTAAGGATCACAAACTTTTTTATAAAATAAATGATAATTTGGATGTGATAAGATATGAATATGACTTTGTCAAATAAAAAGATGACAAAAATTCAACTTCGGGATACATATTTTTGTCGTTAAGAGGGCCAATATCTTGGATGAGTTATGAGCAGAAGTTGACGACAACCTCAAAAATAATGGTAGAGTATGTTGTTGTTTATAATGCAAATTATCATGGAATAATGTTAAGGAATTTGATAAAAGGACTCATGATTGCCAATTTTGTAAAGAGGCCATTAAAACCTATTGTGATAACTCAACCGCTGTAAGTTTTATGAACAACAATAGTTCAAGTGGGCCTGGCTTATACTTTGATACAAAATACTTATTTGTACGAGAACGAGTGGAGGATAATGATATTTGTATCGAGTACATTCACAATAACAATATGCCAATGGATCACATGATGAAAGGTCTGCCACCCAAAGTATTCCAACAACATGTCATCAATATGAGCTTAAGGGTAGACTTGGTATGATGCAATTCTAATATAGCGCATTACATGAATTTTGAATTTTAATTATCACGTACTTGATTATAACTCCTCTATTATATGCGATTTGTCTATATTAATAACTTGTGTGCACTTAGTTTTTATATAGACAAATGTACTACATTACCACTTAACTCTAAAGTAATTTCACTTAAATTAATCGTAAGTTTCTTGTGAAGTACCATAGTATGATCGGTGGTGGTCCCGTGTCTAAATATGTTGTGCCAGACTATACCTTTTTGCATTTTGTATTAATATGAAATACGACGAACTCGTCTTGGCTAAATAATGAAACATGTATACAAATAGTCACTTAGTAAAGTGGGAGAATGTTGGAAAAATAACACATTAGTATGGCTTTAGGACTATTTTGTAATATGTTAGGTACATTTATATTGTGTACCATCATATTTGTCATAATGACATATTAGAACCCTAAACGTAAATATTTGTAGTATGATGGATATGAGAATTGTCTATAATTTGAGGAACTATATTTGTGTGGTTCCAATCTCTTTTCCACAAGGTGCAACAAATGAACTTAATGACTAAGTACAAGAATGACCAGAAGTAAATTCAAGAGCTTTTAAGTTATGCCCAAACTCCAAAAAAACACCACGATAATGTATGGTATAAACATCAATCTCTACATCAGAAAATCAACAAGGCACAATTAAGGGAAGAGAGGAATCAAGAACATGGGATCATCTTCCTCAAAGCTAACACTTCCACATAAGCACCACTGATTTTCTATAAAGTTCATGTTAACCAGTCTTCGTTCATACTTGTAAAATCAACAATTCGTCTATATTTTCACTTCCAGGCTCGTTGATAGTAGCTCCCTTTTTATGGGTCCTGTTTAGTATTTAGTTTAATCCATTGAATCAAAATGGGAAACAACATTAAAGAAAAATGATGTATAGGAATGTAATCCAAACCTATAATGTTTTCTTTTCCCAATATGGGCTACCCCAAGGCTAGGTGAATACAAGGTCAAACAATGTCTCCATCCAATAGGGGTGAGCAAAAACCGAACCGCATGGTAAAAAAAACCACAAAAATTGCAAAAACCAAAACCAATTAACCGCAACCGAAACAATAACCGACTGTGAGGTTTTCAATTTTGAATTAACCGTAAAATTGCGGTGCGGTGTGGTTATATGAAATATACTGTACTGAAATAACCGCAACCGAACCACATTCAATAACCGCACAAATGACCGCATCGCTAACCGCATAATTAAATAATTATATAGTTTTTATATTAATTAATGGGGTGTTTTAAATGAATTAGTAGTTGTAACTTGTAAGTTTGAGACAAGTCTTTAATATGTGGTTGCTTTATTTTAATATTTAATTGGTTAAATCGCAAAACAAGTATCAAATTCATATGGTTAAAGAAACCGTACAAAATAACCGCACCAAATATATGTGGTTAATAACCGCAACCGCGTAACCGCACCGCACTATTAACCACACCATTTGGTTATTGAAAATTCAATAACCACATTTGCGGTTAGCGGTACGGTTTTGGCCAATACCCGCGTCTAACCACACTACACTCACCCCTACCATCCAAGGCTCAAGGGAGAGTATCGTCCAAAAACAGTTGCAAAGTCGGTCTACCTCTTTCCATAAATAGGAATTACATTACATTGATTAGATTGGTCGTTAATTAGGAACTAAAGCATATGTTTATAGAATTATAGTTCATGTGCCTCTCCTCTCCTTTTTCAAAAATTGGTATAATTGTTATGATAATGGTATTAATATTTATTTTATATTTTACTATTATTAATATCGCGTTTTATTTAGTGCAACTTTGACTTATTTATATTTCCATCTTTAACCAGCTAAAATAGTTTTAAAGACATATAAAAGTAAATTACATATGGTGTATTATTTGATTGTCTAAGTTTATCATATGTCATTGTTAGAGATGAAATATTATTTTTTAGATTATATTACAGATTGCCTTATCTTTTATCTATAAACATACTACATTGACAAATATTACATATAAACCGTCTTAACAATACTAAAAATTGTTAAACTAAGATTTAGATCATATATTACATATCCTTTTAACAGTAATAAACATATTTTATTTTAACAAATAGCTTTTATGCTTGATCAGTTTCCGAAACCATTCGATTCAATGATGCTAGTTTATATCTACAACTCCTAAGTTATGAGTATAAACATTTATATTTCAACGTATTGATTTATCATTAGTTCAAATATTAAAATTGGATCAAATTCAATAAATAATAACCGGGGAGTTTAATAAATAATGTGGCACAAGTCGTCCTCGATACTCTATCTAGAAATTGGCAAATGGTACCGTGTTTATATAATTTAATAATGACGTTATCATCTTACTTTTTGTTTTATTCTATATACCTGTCTTTTTTGCTTTCACTATAATTAGGGGTGGCAATGGGTTGGGTTGAGTCATAAACGGGTCGACCTGTTTAATTAAATGGGTTGAAACTTCGTACCCAACCCAACCTGTATACTTAAACAGGTTGACAAATTCCAACCCAACCCAACCTTTTCGGTAAATGGGTTGAAATCAGGTTGACCTGTTTAGTGTTTTTTCAACCCAACATGTTTAATAAATAGGTTGAACCTGGGTTGACCTATTTAAATTTCCCAAAAATACCCCTTAAAAGTTTATATATTGTAATATATAAATCCATAGGTAAACCATAAATCAAGTGTTGGATTAGGTGTCTAAGCCATGACTTGTAATTGAACTTTTATCTTATGGTTAAAAGCAAAGTCCATTTGGGTTGCCCTCATGGGTGGAGGAAAGATAGTTCAGTAGAGAGAATAGTTGATTTATTAATTGTATAATAAATCAATAGAATATATATATATGGTTTATTAATATATTTAAGTGCTAATATATTAATTAGAAACTATATTAATTAATTGAGATTTAATCTAGAATTAATTGGATTTAATTTGGAGATTAAATTAATTAATTAAAAGGTGCAGGGACTGGTTTGGTATTTATTCAATAGTTGAATAACTGGCCAGGAAAAACCAGGGACCAAATGTGGCGCCACCTTGGAGGCATCTCCAAGGGTTTGGCGAAACCCTAATTAGGGTTTTGGTAAGCCTGGTCCAAGTGGTCAAAAGCCTTGTCCAATTGGAGGCTCCTTAGGGTTTCAGGTGTAACCCTTGGAGGCTATAAAAGGAACCCCCTGGCACCTCATTCTGGACGCCACCTCTCTCTGGATTTACTCTGCTGGACTGATTCTTCCATCCCCTGGGTGTGACTTTCATCTGAGGCAGGATATTTTTGCTGCTGCTTAAAAGGATCATAAGATCTAAGGTTGGTTTTTTCTTGATTCTTCTTTAGAATTGAATTGTATCCTTTAGGTTCTTAGTTCTAATCTTCATAGAAGAAAACATAGATCAATATTAGGGTTGCATGTGAACCTTAGGTTATTTTGTGTTCATTGATTGCATAGAAACCCTTCAGTGGTATCAGAGCTAGCTTGTTTTTCTTGTGATTGATTATGAACTGCATAAACTGTTTTGTGCCTTAGGGTTTTTTTTTTGCGAAAATAAACCCTTGGGAGGAGGCTAAATTCGATCCCAAGGCTAGGGTTTCCTAACCCTAGCCGCCACCCTCCTTGGTCCCTTCCTTGATTGCTTGATTTGCTTGCCTTATTTGTGTGTTGTTATTTTTGGTAACTAAATCAATTAAAATAACTTGAACCCTTTTATTTGGCATGTGAATTTCGAAAATCTAAGGGCCATTACAGGTTAATTAATTTGATTAATTGGTAATCTGTAACCTAGATTTAATTAATTTAATTAATTGATTAATTAAAGGCAAATTAAATCTGCTTTAAGAATTAATTAATATTTTCAAGAAAATTAGAATAATTTGAGAAAATTAGAATTTAATTAATTCTAAGATATTTTAATGAGATTAAAATATATCTTATATATATTTAAAATTAAAAGTTAATTTAATATGTATAAGAAAATTGGTTAGTCTACCGCTAGTAAGCCTCATTCACAAAACTGTCCTATAAAGAGGGTATAAGGCGACTGACTATAAAATGTTAGTCTAATGGGTATCTACTCTTACCCACCGCTCTCCTGGTCAGTCGAGTGTCGTTAGCTGAACGGGTATGATAGAACCGCTAAGCCTCTTAAAAGTATAATGCTATAATTGAAAGTACTAGAACCCTAAAACAAATCCCAATCTAGTTACTTTAGGAAAATGTGAATTTGATGCTACACCATGAAATTGCACATTGCACTTTATGAAACGTTGGTGGAGCGTGTGTGGTTTACCGGCACACCAATAGGGGTTCATAAAGAGTGGCAATGGGTGTCTCGGGTGTTATCATTGTTGATGGAGCGTGTGTGGTTTACCGGCACATCAATTTGAGATGATAATGGATCCCGAGAGCACCAAGCTAATTTGCATGGTTATTCACACCCGGTTTGTGATCCTCGGCATCCCAGTCACAAACGGTGGGGCATATCCGAGATTAAACATGCTATTGAACAGTTCAATAAATCTCATAAGAAACTAGGAATTCCATTTATAATAAGATTATTTTTCCGCGGTGGAATCGGCTGAATCGTCATTCGCCTACCTTTATAAAATTTGCTTATAGATTACGGCATCCCTCTTCTATGTTGCAAATTGTTATAGTTGGATCCTAGCCTTATTTTATATTGGGTTATTATAAGGACCGACAAGTATCTAATTAAACTTACCTTCTTTTATAGATGTCTTCTGCTGATCAATCCGCTCCCCAATCAAACTCCAGTGTTCCCTCAATCCTCTCACTATGTTCCAGGGTTCAATTGAACGGGACAAACTATAATGACTGGATTAGAAACATCAAGATGGCTCTGAGGTATGAGAACAAAGAGTATGTTCTCGAGACCGAGCTTGTCGATGTCGACCCCGAAACTGCTACTCCCGAGGAAATTGCCTCGTACCAAAAACATACTGATGATGCAACCAAAGTGGCCTGCATCATGATCGCCACAATGAACCCCGAATTGCAGAGAATATACGAAGACTACTGGCCCTATGAGATGCACAAGGAGCTTGCGGAAAAGTTCCGCAAGCAAGAGCGCATCGAAAGGTGCGAAGTGGTCAAGGACTTCACGAACAGCAAACCCAAAGATGGAGAGTCCATCTGCGCTCATGTGCAAAGAATGCAAGGTTACGTGGAGCGGCTTAGAAAGCTTGCGATGCCTGTACCGGAACAGTTGGCCGTTGACATAGTGCTTAACTCGTTGCCGAGTTCTTATGACCAGTTCAGGCTGGCTTATCATTTGAACAACAATCAGGCTAATATGACTGAGTTGCATCGCATGCTTCGAGTAGCTGAAGACGGGATGAAGGGTAAAAGTGTACCCTCGGTTAATCAGCCCGTTCTAGCCATTGGAAGTGGCAAAGGAAAGAAAAGGAAGGGCCCTCCTAAACAAAATTGGAGGGAAAAGGTTCAGGCCGGGTCATCCAGTAATGGCTCGAGAACCAAGACTTCCCAAATTCCTTGTGTGGCCAACCCCGATGAAGCCAACTGTTTTTTACTGCAAAGAGAAGGGCCATTGGAAGAGAAGCTGCCCCAAATACTTGCAGGATGTCAAGGATGGGAAAGTAAAGCCATCGACAGCAGGTATATACACTATCTCTAAAAACTCACCATCTTCTAATTCTTGGGTCCTTGATACAGGATGTGGTTTTCACATTTGTTCTGATATGCAGGGCCTAAAGGAAAGCAGGGAGGTGGAGCACGGTAGACTGAACTTGATCATGGGCAATAGGAGATCGTCCCCTGTTACCAAGATTGGAGTTTATAGTTTAGTGCTTAGTAGTGAAGTTTGTTTAGATTTATTAGATTGTTGCTATTCGCCAGAAATGGCAAGAAATATTATTTCATTTCACGCATTATTCAGACAAGGATTTCATTTTTCTTTTGATAATAATATTGGATCTATTTCTGTTTTCAAAAATGGTATTTTGAATTTTACTGCTTATCCTTGTAATGGTGTGTATGAAACTGTGAAATGTGTTGACAATCTAGGACAAAGTGTAAATTATATTGATTCTACTAGTGACGTGGAAAAGGCATGTCTGTGGCATAGTCGGCTCGGGCACATCAGCAAGAAACGCATCGCCCAACTCCAAAAGGATGGAGTGTTGGAATCATTCGACCTCAAGTCGGATGATGTATGCGAATCTTGTCTGTTGGGCAAGATGACTAAATCACCTTTCAAAGGGTCTTTTGAAAGAGGTGAGGGTCTATTGGACATTACTCACACGGATGTGTGTGGTCCATTCAGATCAACCACAAAGGATGGCACGCGGTTCTACGTGACTTTTACCGACGATTTTAGTAGATACGGTTACATCTACTTGATCAAGCACAAGTCGGACACCTTTGAAAAGTTCAAAGAGTTTAAGAACGAAGTAGAGAATCAATTAGGCAGGAAGATAAAGATGCTCAGATCCGACAGAGGCGGAGAGTATCTAAGTATCGAGTTCCTAGACTATCTAAAGGAATGTGGAATAGTTTCGCAGTTGACACCTCCCAGGACACCACAGTTGAACGGTGTTGCAGAGAGGCGCAACCGAACCCTGTTGGACATGGTTCGTTCCATGATGAGTCGAGCTTCACTTCCCATTCACTTCTGGGGGTATGCCTTAGAGACTGCCGCCCATATCCTCAATCTTGTCCCAACTAAGAAGGTTGCGAAAACACCTCATGAGATGTGGACGGGGAAAGCTCCCTCGTTGGCACATATCAAGGTCTGGGGTTGTGAGGCTTTCGTTAGACGAGAGACTCAAGACAAACTCGCAGACAGAAGCGAAAGGTGTTTCTTCATTGGTTATCCCAAACAGTCCTTTGGATATCTATTCTACAGACCGAGCGAGGACGTGGTCTTTGTAGCTAGACGAGCAGTCTTTCGAGAGAGAGAGCTCGTATTCAAAGAGGACAGTGGGAGTACCATTGATCTGGAAGAAATTCAAGAGTCATCAGATGACGCAACCTTAGGAGAAACTAGCAACCAACATGAGGATGAAGTTCCTGTTGGACCGACAGATGTATCCTTACCTCTTAGGCGTTCTAGTAGGGTTAGCATGCCACCCGAGTTTTATGGGTTCCATATAACTTCGGATGGGGACACTTTTGTCAGTGATAGGACACTGATAAATTTGGATGAACCAGCTAACTACCAGGAAGCAGTGGCGGGCCCTGAGTCTGCCAAGTGGAAAGAGGCCATGGATAGCGAGATCAAGTCCATGTATGACAATCAAGTTTGGAACTTGGTTGACAATGTGCCGGGTCGAAAGACAGTCGGGTGCAAATGGATCTTCAAGAAGAAGACAGACATGGACGGAAAGGTACACACTTTCAAGGCGAGACTGGTTGCGAAGGGCTTTACTCAAACCCCAGGGGTTGACTATGACGAGACCTTCTCACCAGTAGCTAAGATAAAGTCTATTAGGATTATGCTGGCCATAGCTGCATTTCATGACTATGAAATTTGGCAGATGGACGTCAAAACCGCTTTCCTTAATGGGAAGCTGACTGAGGATGTTTACATGAATCAGCCAGAGGGTTTCGTCGATGCAAAGTATCCTAATAAGGTGTGTAAGCTTGAGAGATCAATCTACGGATTGAAGCAAGCTTCTCGCAGCTGGAATCTTTGTTTCCATGAGAAAGTCAAAGAGTTTGGCTTCTCTAGGAGCGAGGATGAGTCCTGCGTATATGTCAAGGCTAGTGGGAGTATAGTCACTTTTCTGGTGCTGTATGTCGATGACATACTGCTCATGGGAAACGATATTCCAACCTTGCAAGATGTTAAGGCTTGGCTTGGGAAATGTTTCGCCATGAAGGACCTAGGAGAGGCTGCCTATATTCTTGGGATTAGAATATTGAGAGATAGGAAGAAGAGACTGATTGGACTCAGTCAGGGTACATACTTGGATAAGGTACTAAAGAGGTTTAGTATGGAAAATTCCAAGAAGGGAGAGCTGCCTATCCAAAGTAATGCGAAGCTGAGTAAGACTCAAAGTCCGAGTACAGACAAGGAAATAGCTGAGATGAGTCGAGTACCATACGCTTCGGCTGTGGGATCGATCATGTACGCTATGACGTGTACTCGCCCTGACGTGGCTTTTGCCTTAAGCATGGTCAGTCGGTACCAGGGTAACCCTGGAAGGGCGCATTGGATAGCTGTGAAAAATATACTCAAGTATCTGCGAAGGACAAAGAACATGGTGTTAATCCTCGGTGGCAGTGATACCTTGAGAGTTGAAGGATATACAGATGCCAGCTTTCAGACGGATAGAGACAGTGGTCGGTCTCAGTCGGGCTGGGTATTCCTTTTGAACGGTGGAGCAGTGACTTGGAAAAGTTCCAAGCAAGAAACAGTGGCTGATTCTACGTGCGAATCAGAGTACATAGCAGCAAGTGAAGCGTCAAAGGAAGCGGCTTGGCTGAAGAACTTTATCGGTGACCTTGGAGTAGTCCCGAGTATTCAGGAGCCCTTGGAACTGTTCTGCGATAATGAAGGTGCGGTCGCCTTGACAAAGGAACCGCGAGATCATGGAAAGTCCAGACATATCGACAGAAAGTACCACTACATCAGGCATAGGGTAGAAGAAGGTCACCTCCTTGTAAAGAGGGTATCATCGGAAGATAATCCTGCAGATCCCTTGACAAAGGCTCTGAGTAGGATTAAGCATAATCAGCATGCTAGGAGCATTGGATTAAGAGATGATATAAGTTTTAGTAATTAGATAGGTTCGAAACTTGTAACAATGTATTGTATTTGACTCTTGTGATTTAATAATAGAGATTTATTATGGTTTTCTACTCTTGTCAGTACTTTATCATTGTGTTTCATTTTGCATGTTTTACTTCCTGAATAATTGGATTATTCAAATATCCACAGTCGATTACACTTTAAGGGAGTAAGTGTGAAGTAAGACTGTCATGAATTGGTAATAGATTGTCTAAGGAGTTAGACATTGCAATTGGATTGCTGAACCATTCGTGAGTACTTGGAAATGGAGATTTGAGTATTGGATAAACCCGCGCTCAATGGATTGCTTCATGGATTACATCACGAGCAATGTTGAGACGATAATATCTTTTGATCTTTAAGCTAAGACATATGAGTTATGATTTATTAGACGGTTGTTCATTGATAATATGAAAACGCATCGGTAACTCGGTGTTATAAAACGTATTGTTGTGAGTGATTTGTCTGGTAAAAGACATAAGTATATGAGTCGAAGTTTATTCGTCCCTTGACCCTAACGGGAAACAGATATCTGTAGGCCTCTCGATGATTTTGAAGTTGACTAAAATGGTTGGCCAACCGGGACTAAATTGGTAGTCTAAGAGTCATATGCAAATCGGAAATCGAGGAACAGTGAATCAGACCAGATTGATTTTATCCATGTCTTGGGTCTGAAAATATCTTGTTGGACGGAGGATCATCTGATCACTTATCTTTGGACAGAACTGACTGGGTCAGAGTTCAGACAATTAAAGTCATAGACTTATCCAAGTGGGAGACTGTTGGATTAGGTGTCTAAGCCATGACTTGTAATTGAACTTTTATCTTATGGTTAAAAGCAAAGTCCATTTGGGTTGCCCTCATGGGTGGAGGAAAGATAGTTCAGTAGAGAGAATAGTTGATTTATTAATTGTATAATAAATCAATAGAATATATATATATGGTTTATTAATATATTTAAGTGCTAATATATTAATTAGAAACTATATTAATTAATTGAGATTTAATCTAGAATTAATTGGATTTAATTTGGAGATTAAATTAATTAATTAAAAGGTGCAGGGACTGGTTTGGTATTTATTCAATAGTTGAATAACTGGCCAGGAAAAACCAGGGACCAAATGTGGCGCCACCTTGGAGGCATCTCCAAGGGTTTGGCGAAACCCTAATTAGGGTTTTGGTAAGCCTGATCCAAGTGGTCAAAAGCCTTGTCCAATTGGAGGCTCCTTAGGGTTTCAGGTGTAACCCTTGGAGGCTATAAAAGGAACCCCCTGGCACCTCATTCTGGACGCCACCTCTCTCTGGATTTACTCTGCTGGACTGATTCTTCCATCCCCTGGGTGTGACTTTCATCTGAGGCAGGATAATTTTGCTGCTGCTTAAAAGGATCATAAGATCTAAGGTTGGTTTTTTCTTGATTCTTCTTTAGAATTGAATTGTATCCTTTAGGTTCTTAGTTCTAATCTTCATAGAAGAAAACATAGATCAATATTAGGGTTGCATGTGAACCTTAGGTTATTTTGTGTTCATTGATTGCATAGAAACCCTTCATCAAGTTCATAACAAAAACTCGAATAAAGTGCTTACAACCATAAAAATTATAAATCCATAATTCAAACACGAATTAATCTCTAAATTTTAGGTAACTTGACTTTCACTTTCACCGACTCGACTACGACTTCCACTTTCGGTATGTTTGTCATCTTGATCATCTATGTTATTCGTCATGATAGCACCACAAAGCTCCTTAAGTTAAAATAATTCAAATATAATCATTAATTAATACTAAATACATGATAAATCTCAAACGAAGATATATTAAATATCTCTAAACGGGTTGGCGGGTCAAAATCAGGTTGAGATTGTCAACCTTAACCTAACCTATTTAATTAAACGGGTTAAACGGGTCAACCCGTTTAATTAAACGGGTTGAAAATCTCAACCCAACCTGCAAATTATTGGGTTAGGTTCGGGTTGGGTTGATGGGTTGGGGTTAGGATTGCCAGCCCTAACTATAATGGCTATCGTGCGAGTCTTGGTGTGGAAACTTTACAACAACACAATTGATCTTTGCAACAATCCAATGACCAAGGAAGAAAAGCTTCTACCACTCATCATTTTTATAAGGCTAAATGCAAGAAAGAGTAATATACTTTTATTTATACGTGTACTATAACGTCCAACTTTCATTTATTTCTATTGCAACATTATACTTTCATTTTTTTTTTTTGCTTATTAAAACATTTTAATTCAAAAAATGACCTAATTACAACATTCTTTGAAATTTTACCCACTTATAACATTGTAGTTTCAATATTTTTTTAATCAGGACATAATATGTATCTACAAGGTTTGGATATTTAATTTATCTACAGATCTATCCTCTTAGTTCTTCTTATCTTCATCATTTTCATTTGGCAGCTCACCTATTTATATACACCCCCTGAAACGGTCTAACTTTCAACTATGACTTTTTCTATTTATCGACTTAATTCGTTTTACCTAATCGGTAGGTTGTAACTTATTTTGTTGATTAATATGTGATCGGGGTTGTGGGCTATTAAATGCTTTTGTTTGTAGGTTGAGAATTCATGCAATGTCAAGGGATTAGGCATTCCGCAATAAGTAGTTTCCGTTTATTTGAAATTAAAAAAATATAATGTTAAATTATCCTTTTGTGGTTGTCGATGCTCATTATCATCGTCATCAAATTTAGTATACTCTGATATAAACTTAACGTTTTCCACCACTTTGTCATGTGGAGGTATATTTTAAACTTTTAATCATCAACCAACATCATCAATTGTGTATGATAGTTTGTCGAGTCATCAACATTATATGCACGACCATCATGAGCAACTTTCTTACTTTTATATCTAACATCAATTGCATGTACATACCCATCGTAAGCAACTTGTTTTGCATACCACGAGTCCACATGAGTCAACATCATAGATAATATAAATTATATATTTGGTTACTTCCGGCGATGGACGACCCCTTGACATCGGTACAATTTTCCTCAACGAATAGAGTAACAACACTTTCCATAACACAATTAACAACAAACAAGTGTATTGTCTTCAGAGACATACTAATAACAATATTAACAAAATAGTTGACATCACCGTCCTTAATGATTTGCATATCTATGTTTGTTCAATGACATTAAAAATACAACTAGATTTGATAGGTATGTAACCTGGACTTCTAAGCCACCAATTTACCTAGCAAGATTGATTTATTTACTAAATTCACACCATGACATGTGTAATCTGGAGCCCCATGTTACATACAAGTCCTTTATTCACTCTCATTGTCATCCAATACAAATACAGACTTACAAAACTGATCACATAAACTCATCTTTAATAATATAAATTTGGATTAGGAAAGCTCAAACAATGTAAAACTATAAACAAATGTGAAGAACATCATAAGCTATTGATTTTTCAAATCTGGAATATCTGGAATGCCAAATATTCAATCTGAAATATACATTGTTGGTCTTAAATGCTCATTCTTTTTGTCATGTTAAATTCCAGAATTATGTCACACATTACTAACTTTTATGCAACTCCGTAAAACACATTAATAACTTGGAACATAGTGTTCCGAATAAAATGATAATTTTGTAAAACCGAAAAAAGTTTAATCATTTATAATAGTAAGCTTGTTCCTAATAGTTCGGCTGTGTTTGGTAGTTGCTGATTGAGTTAGATCTGACTGAGTCAGAGGCCTGACTGAATGAGAAGCTCGGACTGAGTTAGCCTCTCACTGAAATCATGTTGTTTGATTATACATCTGACTGAATATGCACAATGGTGAAAATGACCAAATTACCCTTCTATTCTATCTTTTGTTGGGTATAATGTATATGTTTGATAAATTTTGTAAATGAAGTTGCCGAATAATTATAAACAATACAAAAAGTCATACAAAATCCAAATAAGACGAAAGCTAGGTGATCTAATTGAACGGAGATCATTATCAATAATAATTTGCATCAATGACAAGTTACAAAGATTTACCAAACAAAAAACAATGGGATCAACATAAGAAAGAGATATGTGCATACATTGGTAAGAAATCTACTTTGTGGCATAAATTGGTACAGAATACAATCTAACACACATTAACACTACTCCATAACACTCATGAGATGAATCACCCCCCACAACAAGTGTAATAAACCGCTGCCCAATATAAGCCAATGCCAACTGGTCCGTTGGTGTCATGAGCAAAACTATCTTCATTGTAAAATATACAGCCATCTTCATGCGTACCAGAACCAATACGTAATGGGATTTATGGATTCCATTTCAGTATCATAGAAAGTAATCTGGTGGTGTTTTTTAGCCGGATTGATTCCTGTATTCCAATATAACCAAATTCATTACAGGTTACATACATAGAAATGGGTTATATTGCAAATGTTCATTACATTACATCCATTACATAAAAAACAATTCCTAACATTACATAAAGCAGGAGCGTATCTCGATGACAAACCTGTGGAGCTGCTTTAAAAACTCGAAATTGTTTATTGAATGAACAAACATGGAACTTTTTTGAATGAACAATAAAAACCAGAATGGAACATACCTGAAGCGACGGCTGCGACTTCTTCCTGGCTGTTGAACAGAGAATGGCGATGAATTCTTGAAAGATTAGAAGCTTACCTGAAGCTAGGGTTCGGTCAGATGTAGGTGGTGCTGGTTCGGCGACGGTGCAGGCAGCGTAGGGTACGGCGGCGATGACAACGCAGGCGGCATGGGGAGCAGGCGTCGACGGCTCAGGCTCCGACAGTGCAGGGTCGACGGTGTGACAGAGTTCTCGCGAGTCACTTTGGAAACAGGAGGAAGAAACAAGACTATGGCTGATCGTGAGATGTGAGGGGGAAAGGGAAAGTAACGTTTTAATTTATCAGTCAGCGATATCAGGGAGCGGACTCGGTCAGATGTACATGGACCGAGTCAGATGCTATTTTGTTAACATATCAAACACTCGGACTCGGCCCCAATCAAATCTAACCTCTTACTAACCCAGCAAGAGGCAAATCAAACACACCTTTAGTTTTGCTAATAATATGAATGGGGAGTGGTTAATTTTTTTTTTTTTTTTTTTTTTGAACGGCAAATCTATCTTATTCATACTCCTAAACTACTCCTTGTTATGTTAGTGCCAGGGTTTGAACCCATGACCTCCTTGTTAGTAATCACCTTGTTAGCCAAGTTGGGAGTGGTTAAATGACTATTATTTCTGGAATGATTTGTATTTCATCCCGGGTGGGTATTACCCGACCCGATACCGGCACAAGGACATGCCAAAACTTAAAAAGGAAACAGGATTTGTCAACAGTTACACAAAGTCGCTCGCACAATTACCTCTTCAATCAACCAGGGTTAGGGTTTCACAGATTCGATCTATCTTTCGCTCTCATTCTATCTGGAAATGGCGATGAGGAAATTTTTCAACGAGATCAGGGGAATGAAGGTGAAAGACGTGCCTGCGCATGTGAAGCCGATGGTGACAACGAGCAACGCGAAAAATTTTATTCAGAGAGCATTGGATAATTACCATGCGAAATACATCCTGACCGATTCGATCGCACCTCTCTATCATATCTGCTTTGGTGGCTTGATATTCTCTTACCTCGTCGCTCTTCCTGAGGAGCGACGTCACCTTGAACATCAGCAACATGCCAAAGAGCACGGCGCCCACTGATTTGCTTATCCGATCGAGGTAAATTCCATTAGTTTACTCGAATTTTCTTATATAGTTATGGGGAATAAGATCTACCACACTTTTGAAATCGGCTAATATATGTGGACATGAACGATTAAAGGAAGCTTCTCTGTGTTGTTTATCTTTTTCTATCTGAGTTTATATCTGTTATAGTTTGCGGATGCGTAAAAAATAGTCTGGAGCACCTTACATTCTAACAAATGATGACTCTCGATCCAGTTTACACATTATGTTTCAAATAATATCGAATCTGACTGATTAAAATCTGAATTCATTTGATTCATGTTGATCACGAGCAATTGCCGTTTTCATCCCCTCCTTTTTAAAATTGGGGCAGGCTTTGGAAGCATGTGCATTTCCTCGCAACTGAAATATATCTTTTTCCCCAACTGAATTTTGGAAAGATCGATAGCTCTATATAGGATACTAAAAAATAGAAGGATCCAAAGTTTCTTTTTGTCCCTTGGTGATGCTTGAAAGAGTTCCAAGGTGATTTGGATGCTAATATCTATGAAATATGACTACTTACTGACATGTGTTGTGCTTTATGTTGTGGTTAATGCAAATGTTCAAACTCGATAGAGGATGCATACCTTAATAAGATAAAAGCTATTCTATTGGAATAACACATAATTACTAGAAAGAGGGGGCTAAAATTAGCCTGAAGGACAAAATAATAGAATACTGAATTACTACAATTATTGAGGTTGTACTGGTATATATTGTGTCTGTATTAATAGTTTGTCTTCAAGAATTGCTGCTAACATATAACTACCCACTAGACATGGTATTGGCCTTATTCCTGAATTGCTAATCACAAATACACGTATACAAGTCGGAGTGAATATCTCAAATTATGAAATTAGAGACTAACTAAAGAGTTTAAAAACAAAATATACATGTTATGCTTAGTAGCAACAAAATTTTGCTGTTTGATAAATACGGCTGTTATTGAAATGCCAAACAGACATAAAAGCACAAGTATGATAAAATATCTAAGCTTTTAGTATTTAGTTTTAACATTGGATATTTCTTTTGTTGGATTAGGCTTTGCATGTGTATGTATACTGTATACATACATATTGCAACACCTAAAGCCCGAAGTTAGTTATACATCAACAACTATTATACCATTTTCCATAAGGCTAAGCCTTATAACCTTTGGCAACTTAAAACGCTTTGTTGTTGTTGGGCCTAACTAGAGTTAATACCTTCAACTTGTAACACCTTAATGTGTTATTCCACATATACCCTTTTATAACACCCCAACCCGATGTTATACAATAGCCCATTAATCTATGGATCAAGTCCCACCTGGGCTAATTAGTTTGCTTTGTGCTTGTAGTGTTTCTACTAGTATAATGTAGTTAGGTAGAAATTCATGCATCTTTATAGGTATCTGTGACACACTGATTCTACGGGTATATACAAACTAGAAAATTTTATAGTTTTAAAATATCTTTTATCACATCATAGTTTGATACAACAATATTACATAAGCGGTAAGGGGTGAAGTACTATTTCAACAACTTACAATACAACAAAGTTTACGTTTATTGATTAAGATAGTAACTACTTTCATATGGTCCCCACTAGGCTACTCTATCTTTTTTTGAGATACGTATATTATATGTAAGCTTCAAGCTCTTAGTGAGTAGCTATGGTTTCATAATTTAACATTTTTTACAAACAATTGATGCAAGAAAAACTAAAATTCATTTTTTTTCTTGTAAGCTTCAAGACTTTAGGGAGTAGCTATAGTTTTGATTTCTTTGTGAATTACCTGTGTTTACGTGCTTACTTGCAAAGTAATAAGATTTTTCCATAACCAACATTCCGTATGTACCAGTAATAAAAGGAACATAATTATAGTCCTTACAATTGTGTATATCATGAACACCACTTAGTTTTTTACATGAAAAAAATGTTAAATAGTAACTGTATTTATCGAAAAGAATCATCGTCGTGTGAAACCGTTGTTGGCTTTTTGTTGCTCAAAAACTTTATTGGTTTCACAAAATAAAATAAAACACTAGACTAGGGAAGAAATATTTAATCATCCTCGAGCCCACAAATGGAATCATTAAAGTGGATAGAAAAATTCATAGGAATGGGCAAAAAGAGGCATGGATGCAACACTAAAGTGGGGTGTGTAGGCCTTAAATTTGATTTTTTGACTTTCATTTCTTAGTATAGTAATGAAAATGATGTTTAATCGGGTTGGTTTTTATTTAAAGTAAAAGGGCTTTCTAACCCTTTAAACGGCCCAAAAAGTTAACCTACAACCATTGAGGAGTGAGGTGCATGCAGGCAAAACCCCTCACCCAAGTTGAAATAAAGCCGTCTACAAGTACAACCTAATCAGCTTCAACTTCGGATCCTCTACCTTTTATAAAAGCCTGTGAAACTTTAGAACAGTAACCGTTTAGTTTCTCTTACATATATCGTCGACTGTATGAATGTCATGGAACATGTGAAAAATCCGATACAATTTACAATAGTTTTGAAATCAGTGTGCCGGCCTTTGTTGTTTGTAATGAAACCAAAATACGATGAGGAGCGTGAATGTTATAAAGTTAGTAAAATACGTCAGCCGTTAAAAAAAAATGTAAATACGCGCGACCGACCAATACTATCCTTGAATGTTAAGGATGATGATTACTATACCTTTTAATTAATTGTGTATTTTTTGCAAGTGGGAGAGTCGCTTTTTTCATGCTTTTAGGATACGATAATTATATCCCGTAGGACATTATCATTTCACTGAATAGCTAAGAATCTTTGTTGGTTGATTGTTTTGCAGTGGCGCCTGGTTTTGGGAAGTTATCAGAATAATTGAAGTCCGCTTTTTCCGTTGTTTCTTGTTTGGTTCTCAAAGTTGGATGCTTACAAGGAACTGCCTAAATAAACAAATTTTTTTTGGTTGCGTGAGTAAAACACATGTACGTACGACAGCATCCATGATTCATTAAACCTCTCTGTTGTTGATGCTTTTCTTTATTTCATTTTGTGATCACTTTCCAATGCGTGTGATTGGACCCATTTGACAATACTCGAAAACGGCAAAAATGAAAGAAATAGATAACAAGTCGTTTGCTTTATAAAACTAAACCAACGATGTAAAAGACATGTTTTATACATTAACATAATGATCAAAGATCTTCCCGTTCATGATGGGAAGACAAGGTGTCCTTTACTTTCTTTGCGGCGGTTTTGGCAGTTTCTTCAACGGTAGCCATCCCTTCTCCTAGACTCTTGGTGACGGCTTCTTTAACCTTTTCTCCAGCGCCGCCTTCTGTTCCACTTGTGGGTTCATCGTTGTTAACCCTTCCTCTGAAACTTAAACCAGTTGGTAAAAATTCCATGTTAGTTGTCTACCTTTACGAATAAACAAAGTAAAGATTAATAAAAAAAAAATTAAAAGAAATAACTTACTCTAAATTGGGAGGAAAGAGGTAGGATTGAACATTAGTGAGAAGACCCCTAATTTTCATATGAAGGGGAAGATGTGATGGTTGTTCTTGAAGCGAGTCAGACGTGAAAAGGAACATAATTAGTAAAAAGAGAACAAGCAAATAATTCCTCATGTTGGTGGTGGAGTTTGAAGTGTGAACCGGGTTCTTCTGGTTTTAGTAGAGGTATGGCGGTGAGGGGTTAGTGGACACTCGACACGTAAGGTTAGTGGGATGAAGATGTACGTGGCTTTTTAAGGCGGTGGTGAATTTATATTTATAAACAATAGCGAATTTACAAACATTTGCATTTTCTTTTTCCTTTAGGATATGCACAATAGTTTATTTTATAACGAAAAAAGTCAAAATTATTGTTTCAGTTGGATATTGTATTTTAACGTTATTAGAGTTGTCAGTGTTTGTGTTGTAAGTATGTCGACAGAAGGTGATGGTCGTAGGAGGCCATCATGTTTCTTCAACCGTCAATTCAGACCTAATTTCAAGAATGACGTATCAAAACTTGAATGTGTGGATTTGCTTCATTTATCAGCTACCACAAGAAGTAGTACATGTGTACGATGTTCTACATTTTTACCACAACATTTTTTGTCTATATGAAATTATAACGGTCTCCTTAAAACTTAGTTGTTAGTAAGTATCAAATAATATGTTTAACTTATAGTTAATGTCTTGGTTAATGGGAATAAGTAACATATATCTTTTTAGAAAACAAAGGAAGAAAGTTGATGGGTTACATTGCATATTGATATTGGATTAATGTTATTGTGAAAAGTAAATGTAAAAAAGTAAGTGGCTTTTTGTGTATTGTGAGTGAGGAGTGATGAATATTGGTAATATTTCCTTATCAAATTCTGTTGAGCGCAGCCCCGGCCCCCACCAAATCACCAACTCCTCCATCCTCAATCGTCACATTCAATTTATACAAATTTTGTAATCCTCATACTTTACTTGCATTTAAATTAAAATTGTTGCTTATACTTTTAAAGTCATTAAACAACCATCTTGTTCGTGTAATTATTTTTACCTCACACTCACATTTATGATATTTTGTAAACTTCTTAAATTATACAACTTAAGTTCTATGATAATTCTATGAACCTAATGAATTACCTCCCTTGCGAACAAATAGAAATGGATTAAAGCTTCCTACCCTAAAGTTCTTCCAACTCTATGTGGCTTTTATTTAAAAGAATAATTTGTTGTTGGTTTTGGTTGTATTTCATAGAAAGTTCCACACTTTCATGGTTCTTTTACCTTCTCTTTCTTGGAAAAGAGTAAATTACATTTTTAGTCCCTAACTGTGGTGAATATAACACCTTTGATTCAACCATCTCAATTATTGCAAGTTTGGTCTCTATTTCAAACTAAATTGGAATGTTTGGTTCCTCAAACTAACCCCTTTTAGTTTTCCGCCGTCAAGAACCCTTATGTTTCATGCATATGAGGGTATTTTCGTCTTTAACACGTCATCTCTTTATTTCTTCCTTCTCCGTCGCTTCCTTTCCAGTTTTCGTCACATATATAGAGTAGTAAGTAAACCCTCAAGTATAATATTGTATAATCAAGAACACAGTTTGTGCAAAATATGGTCAACGATATGTAAATGTTATCTTGTTGATGTGAAGTGTATATATGGTGTGTGGTATGAGTTTTTGCCTATAAATATTAGTTCATAAGCTTTAATTGTTTGCTTGATTCTTAGTCCTTAAGCTTTGATTTCATGTTCTTGCATTTGATTCTTAGTTCTTAAGCTTTAATTGTATTTGATTCTCAACTACTAAATTTTGTTTGTAGTCTCTTTTCTTGCCTTTAGTTATATTTTATTACCTTTGATTCTCATATCTCGGCTTTCATTCTATGTAATTAGCTATGAGTCTGTGTTATTGCATATGATTCTTAATTTTAAGATTTGTTTGAAGTCTCTATTAATACCTTTCATTATCATGTATTGGATTTGAATATATTTGTTAGTTATGAGTTTGCATTATCTACCTTGATTGTCATTACTTGGCTTAAAGTCTCTGTTGTTAACTTTGATTATATATTTTGTCATAGAACCCTTTATTTATCAGTTAAATTTGTATAGGAGTTTGGAAAAACATTTTTATGATAAATATCCATCATGATGGGATGTTCACCCTATCCACAGGAAGAATGTGCATTAATGGTGAAGTTATTTATTATGATATGATTGCCATCGAAGACTTCACTATGTTATATCTTTATAGCATGATGAGGTAACTGAAGTATAATAAAGTTGTCCCCGTTTGTCACCATTTTTTAGGCCCCGAGCAGATTTAGACAGTGATTTGACATCCCTATAAGATGATAGAGATGTCATATTTTTTGCTCACTTGTTGCATACAATAAGGAAATATATGTCTTAACCCTTAGCGGCATTTCCTTGCCAATAGTAGACCATGAAGACTATCTAATTGATGGCTCACTGGATGATGGAGTAAATGTTGATAAAGAGGCTGGCAATTCCCTTACCATTGTATGTATAAAGGACCATAGGTTGATCCACCATAATGGTCCATAGAGAAGTACAATGTTGTGATGAGCAATGTACTCGTGAGGGGCTGTTTGGTGGAGGGTAGTATGGTGAAGGGAAGTATGATGGTGAGGTGTAGTGGTGGTGATTATAAATATGGTTAAGAATGACGTTCTTGTAAGGGTTACTGTGGCGGTGTTGAGGGTAGTTATGATTGATATTGTGAAGGTGGTGAAGATCACGTGATGAAAGACACTTAATCGCGTATGATAGCTTTTCATGGGGAGGTAGTTGTTTCGTAGAAATGTATGCCATGTTTTTTTGGTTTAGTGTAACTCATTCATGGTTTACAACAGTAGTTGTAATGAATGGTAAAATGCAATAAATAGATGACGGTAATCAAGTTTCTAGTTTCATCATGTTTAGCAACTTAATCAACTTTCAATTTCTTATAAATAATAGAAAATTATGTGTATGGTTTCGATTCCTGATTAACATGAAGTATTGTATGTGAGTCTGATTTTTCTTAGGATTTTATTTTATTTTTGTTTAGATTAACTTATTGTTTAAATTTGGATTACTTTCGGTTTGGATTTAAATACTAATTAATACTCAAAATAAATGTTTAGTTTTTCATGTATATTTGGATTAATGGAGGAAATCCTAAGCTTATTAAGTCCTTATAACACTAATATCAAGTTTAGGATCACAACATTTAGTTTTTCATGTATGTTTGGATTCCGAGTTGGTTGTCGACAAGTGGAATATGTTATGGAGGAACTGGTGCATGGTGGGGGATGGTTGGTTAAGAAACAGTAGGCGTTAGGTGAGAAGGTGGTAAAGTATGGTAAGGGAAAACATTTTGTCGAAGGTGATGTGACGAGGAACAAAAAACACAAAAAAGAACCATGGGAGTTTGTAAAATTATAGAAAATATTCGTTATCGAATTCTTCCCCTAAATCACATTGAAAAGCTTTTGATTTTGCATTAAATCGAGTTTGAATAAATTGGTAAAATTGTTTGAATTATTGAAAGGTTTTAGATTTTATTTTGATCAGGTGAATCCATATGAATTATATATAGTTATCAAGCAACAAAAGATAATATTAATAGTTTGATTTGTTATTGATAGATGGCATCCACATACCACTATGTATAATATTGAAATAAACAATAACTTTGGATTTTGAATCAAGGAAAGGAAAACGAACATGTTTACTAACTTTAGAAAATGACATAAAATGATACTATCATCCTTGTCACAATTAATTTGATGAATAAAATGATGAAGTGATATTACTGAAGATCTCGAGTGTCTGGGACGGTAACGCTAAACATCAACTGAAAACACAACAAGAATGAAAGGAGAATGATGTAAGACCCGTATTCCAGGTATTAACCATAAATGCTTTAAATAAATTTTGTATGTTGGGACCCATAGTGGCGTTATCAATAAGGGATAGGTGGCGCTTATGAGGTTTAAGTGCGGATGCGAGGAGCTGCAGATAGCGGCGTTATCTGCTACTCTTAACAACATCATGCGTTGTTATTGTAAAACTCTAGGTTTCGGGCCTTAAGCCTTATTTAAGGGCACTTAACCCTAGGAGACTATCTCATATCAGCCTCCACACACCTGATAAACCCTAATTCATGAGATATTGCCCTCCTTTGTCTTCTAGCTCTGTTTCTTGGGTTTTGAAGCTTGCTTGAGGAAGAAGAAAGAAAGCATTGGTGCCAATAAGACTCCTACAACCAATATCTAGCACATTCTTCAGCTTTTAGACCTTTGTAAGTCATAAAGCTATTTGCTTGGTGGTTTTTCTTAACATATCTAGAAGTTTGGGTAAAGTTATGATGGTTTTGAGTCCATGGTAGTATTATCTCTGGAGTTTGGGGAACTCCAGACCATTGATCGATTCTATGTCATCTTTTGAAACTCTTGAACTCTGGATGAGGGCATGCTCAAGCACTTTTGAGCCCATACAAGCTTTATCAAGTGTTTTGAAACCCTTTTGACCTAGGTTTATGATTTGACATGTATTGGACATGCATGTCCATAAAGTTCATATTTTTATGTATCAACAGATCAAATGGATGAACCCTGAAGCTTGTAGCATATGTCTTAACGTGTTAAGTGCTTAACAAGGAAGTTGGAAACTTCGGGGTTAGTGTCGCTAACGTTCGAGTATAGCATCGCTATCCTCGACGAGTCCCGTTTCTGGAAAGTGCCTCATAGCAGCGCTATGGGTGCATGGTAGCGGCACTAAGCGTTGACTTTGACCGTTGACCATTGACTTTTGGCCAAACCTTAGGAAATTCAGAGGGTTGACCTCGATTGGGTTAGGTCACTAATTTGTGCCTATTTATGATTTAGGAGGTTCGTGTTGACCGGTTGTTGAGGACGCATGTGTATACTTGTACACATTTCGATTTAGGTGAGTTTCCTCGCTGTACTATGTGTGTGACGATGCATGAAACTGTACGGTGATGTTGTTGCTAATAAATGTAGCCTTATTTGATATTATGATAGTCGTAAAATTCATTCTTATGACTATATGATCGTTTATTGTTCGATATGTTAGGACGGTGCAGTATCACGATAGGGGTAGGACTGTGCCGAGTCTTGGTGATGTTGCGATTATGGGAAGGACGGTGTCATGTCCTGTTAGGGGTTGGACTGTGCTGAGTCCCACTGTATGATGTTGGAAGGGTAGGATAGTGTCGAGTCCCGCGAGGGTAAGACTGTTGTTGGCTTATCGTGATATGTGGACATGTATGGTATTTGGGGAACTCGTTAAGCTTTGTGCTTACGGTTTCAATTTAAATGTTTTTCGGGTACTTCAGGTGATGAGGGAAAAGGCACGGTATGATCGCACCGCATCGACATCATGATTTAGTCTTCCACCGTTTGATTATGTTTTGTGAATAATTATACTATTTTCTAAATATGATGTTTATTGATTTAAATGAATATTTTGGATGAATGAATTGTGATTTTTAACTTAATACTCTGATTTTTAAAGAAAAAATTTGCTTGAAATCTGGGATGTTACGAATGAGGAGTGATTGATGCGACGTGATAAAGATGTTGAGAACTATTGTTTCAAAGTAAAATATTCCAAGTTTGTAATCCCTTCACAAAAAAACCAAAAGGGCTAAATTTTATAGAGACTTGATTATCTTTAGTGAATTTGCGAGCATAAATTAAGTTTTTGATGATTTGTAGGGCATGGATGTGGATGTGGACTGATCGAATAACCGAAATTTGCATACAACCATCAACTTAAACAAAATGAATTAAGTTATCTGTGGAAAGATCAGGAAGCTTACTATGATCTAAGGTGAGATCTGATGATGTGCCATTGTACTGTATACCACTTGTTATTGGAAGGGTCTTTCGTATTCATCGGTTAGAAAGCTTGGATCAAATCGGAAGCTCTACATTTTCATGGTTTTTACCCTATTAGTTCATGAAAATTCTACATTATAAAGTAGTAAAATCAACAACAATACTATATTTATTTAAAGAATAACCTCTAAAGAGACTCGTGTCACATACTATGTATTAACATAAATCTAAATAAAATATATAGACTCGTAAAACTCGAATTTTTTAAAATTATGCATCCAACGTTATTGGGCATTTTCGATTTGTAACATCATTAGGTTTGGGTGTTTTTAAATTTTTTTAGGAATACTTATTTTAATAGTAAAATAAATTAATAATAAATGAAATGATTAATTAATAATACTAATAATAATATAAAATTTATCATTTATGAGGTTTATTCTAGTGATTTAATTGATTAAATATATATTTTTGTTCAAATATGGAAAACTAGGGTTAAATGTGTGATTAAGGAAAACTTTACACTTTTGACCAATTGCCATAACTAACATTTGTCGACCATTTTGTTAAAAAATTATGGATGATGTTAAGTTTCTAAGTTAGAAGTGGTATACTAGTCACTTGTGTGGTATGCGGCTAGTTTACAAATTCCATAAATTGAAGGGTTTATGTTGTCAATAGTCCAAAGTTCATAACATATCATCCCTTTCCTCCTATTTTGCACCCAAAAGCCTTGGAGAGAGATAGATAGAGCAAAATTTTGATGATTTTTGAGGAGAATGAAGATCTAGAGGTGGATTTAAATTATTGTCTTAGAAGAAAAGCTAGAAGAAGGTATAATTCTTCCCAGGTCTTCACGTAGGGTTCAAATTTGGGTTTGAGGATTTCCCAAAATCCAATTTCTTACTTATTTAATTGGTTGAAATGCATTTCTATGTTAGTTTTAATCACTAACCATGAATACATACTCATTTTGCCTTTATATCACTTGATTTCAAGTCTTTGTATGGATTTGGGGGTTTATAAATCCTAGATTGATGGATTAATGTTTTGAAACCTAGAATCACGAATTATTGATCAATTTGGTGCGGAAATGGTGTTTCATAAACTTAAATGAGAGTTTCTAATGTTTAAAAGTTGGTTGAGTTACTTCCATGTATTCAATAATTATAGTTTTAAGCATATGTAGAGATCGTGCTTTTCATGAATGGTTTTATAAGCTTAGTTTGTATTTTAATTGTATTGTTAAGTTGGAATAAAAATTCATGGTTCAAAATTTGTTTAAATCATCTAATGAAACTAAATTGTAATATTATCTAAGTGTTGTAAAGATGTGCTTGAAATCATTTAATGAAACAACTTGAATGTTATTTTGAATGTTACTTGACGGGATTAACAAGCTTTTGAATGATATATGGTCATGCAAAGTCATTATAAATGAAATATTGGAAGCTAGGAATGATTTACACTTGATCCAGATGATTGATAGCAATTGAAACACGTTTTTAGACATAAAAATATCTACTTGGTTGAGTGGGACTCTTGCTTATGCTTGACTCAATCAAGTACTATGCTATAAGGGAAAACATTAAAAATTTTAAACTTTTCCATATAAAGTCCAAATCGAGTCTAGTTTTCTTCTATACTTTTCTATGGTCTTAGATGATATAAAAATAATAAAATGATATGTTTAACATTAAGAACTTGATTAGGGTATTAATGAATATATTATAATTAGCTTAACTTTTGGTAATTTTAAGTGACCACTAATTACCCGAGTAACCTTAAGATTGGAGTAAAGCTTTGTTTTACAAGTCGAGGTGAGTTATACCCAATTGTACATGTTCTTATCATATATTTTAGATGGTCTTGTATTGTTTTCACATCATATTTCCCCTATATGCTGTGTGAATATTATATGTATTTTGTGTATTCATGAAATCTTATTTGAAAATATTTTACTCTCATATGGGTTAAATTTGATTTGAATTAAATTGTTTTTGGAGCATCCTACTTGCACATTCACTTAGGATGGGAGACTTTGAGTGTCATTCGTTATATCCATGTGCGATGAACTTGGTTTGAGTAAAAACGCTAGATAAGCCTTACTTGCAAAAGGTGGTTAGTTACACATACTACGGTTGTTATGGTGATTCCTTAGATCCTAGTTTTGGATGGGATAGCTTTGTGATTCCAAATTTTTTTGAGAAAATCAGAAAATCATAGCCTTGTGGAATTTGTAATTTTCCCATTTGATAGTCTTGTGTTAGGTGCTTTGTGCTAATCTCCCATATACTCGAAACTTAGCCACTTGATGAGTTTGGACATTTGCAATTGATTTGGAGATTGAGAGTAGTTGCATTGCATTGCATACTTTTATGTTATACATTGATATTATTCTTGAGTACTTATGAAATGTTTAACCCCCACTTTTGAATTTTGAGTTATTTGTTATTAGAATTTGATCCATTGAAACTAATGAAACTTTGAAGTGTTTTTAAACTATTTTTTGGGCTTGGCTTTGGGATTTGATGATCACTCTCATCCTCTACCCTTAAAGAGTTGACTGATACTCAGTAAACTTTTCAAGCCTAACACTTTTATTTTGATATGTATTCATATTAGGTGATCCAATGACGAAAGTGTGGGCTAGCAAGGATATGTACAAGACATTTTTGGATGCAATAACTTTTTTTTTACTTAACCCTGCTATGTATTAATTGTAACCGCTCGTTTGAACCAAAACTGTTTTTGACATTAGGATTTGTTTAACACAACATTAACACTTTTGAAACTTGAACTTCCATTAAATAATTATCTAATTTACCATTCACGAAGGATGCTACACGAAATCCTTCAGAGTCTTTTTCGTTTGTTAACTTATTTATAGATTGGTTTCCATCACATTATCGTGAAAAAATTTCGACTTAGGTAACTAATATGACAAAAGTGAAAATGACAAAAACCAAAAACACATATGCATCTTGCCTAATGAACCTTTTGTTTGTGAGTGAAGAGTTTTTGGCGTTATCCAGAATTAGTTCATCCAGACCAAATGTTTGCTTGTTGTTTATGTTTCATTAATTACACAACCACTAAATTTAAAAAAAATCAAAGGATGATAGTTGCTTGAAATGGAATGGTCGACCCATGAGAGACCACACCACACTTCTCCCCTAAACAAGGGTACGCAAAGATGGATGGAGTACGAGCCATCGTGTTGTCTGTTGTTTCCACCCCCCCTTTTTTCTTTATATTTCCGGTGGGGTTTTTTCTTCATCTAATGAAATATTGATACAAAATACACATACTCTCTCTCCTAGTTGTATTCAGGTACTGTACTGGCCACTTACTTGTTTCTCATTTTTCTAATATTTTATGTGTTTTTGAGGGTATTTGGGGGCGAAGAGACAACCCACCAGTTGTTGCTGCTCTCTCACGACTGAGAAGAAAAGAGAAAAGATTAGATTTTTGCGATATGTCGATGGGATCACATCAACACCCGATTCTTAACTGCTCAGCTCTCTGCCTCTGACCCCTAATTTTCAGTACATGTTCCCCTATCCCCTTCAGATTTGATTTCTTCTCCTCCTACTACTTCGTCAGGTACCTCTTCAACCTTCGTTTTCTTCTATCTTTTGTTGATTTCATTCATTTCGCGTTGTTTTAGATGAATATGGTGAAATGGGTATGGTTTCTTTTTTCTATTTGGGGTTTGGTAGATCTTCGTTGTTTTTGTTTCTTACTCATGTATTTGGGCTAACCTCTTATGAACACAAATCTCGAAAATGAAACAAATCGGCTATGAATGTGCCTTTCATAGAGTCGCTTTAACGTCTTCAGTTGTGCCCTCGTGGTGCTTTTTTGGGTTTCGAAATGCCCAATTTAAGTGATTGAAGTATGACTTCTTCTTCTCATATTTTCCAATTGTTGTATGCTGGTTTTGATGTCTACGAGCATCGAAAGCTGCCTAAACCCCCCGGATCTACTAATCTAGGCATGTTAGGTTGATAGTCAAGGATTCTGTTTGTGCTTTTGCGTCTTTCTTCTACCTTTTTTTCAGGGATCTAGTTTTTCCTTTTTGTTTGAGGAACTATTTTTTGCTTATACGCAATGTTGTATGCATAAACGACTAAGATTGTCCGGTTTCGAATTACGGTTTATGCTTCAAAATCGTACAACACGATGTCCATCTATATAAAGCTATCGACGTTCTTAATTTGTATCACTTCGAGATGTAGTCCTGCTATGAAGAACATGATATATGTCTCTGATCTGTTTCCCCACTAAACATTTGCTCATTTATTGGTTGTTTTATATCTGAATTTTTGATTATATAAACCGTTTTTTTAATCGACTTATCTTTGTCTTCAGGGGATTTCTATACCGATTTACAGTGAGTGACTATAAGAAAAGGCGATGGGTTCCAGATTCCCATCTCATCAGCTCAGTAATGGGCTGTATGTATCAGGGCGGCCTGAGCAGCCAAAGGAAAGAACTCCGACCATGAGCTCTTCAGCCATGGTTTACACCGGCGGTGACATCAAAAAATCCGGCGAGCTTGGAAAGATGTTTGATATCAACACTGACGGCTCAAAATCAAGAAAATCCGGGCCAATAACAGGTCCTACAAGAACCGGATCATTCACAGGAGTCGCTTCTCATTCAGGGCCAATCATGTCAAACGCCGCCAGGTCCAGCTACTCCACATCAGGCCCTGTATCAACTGGCGGCGTTCCTGTATCTGTCAAAAAGTCAAACTCCGGGCCACTAAATAAACACGGCGAACCTATTAAAAAGTCTTCCGGTCCTCAATCTGGCGGAGTGACACCTGTCAACCGCCAAAATTCAGGCCCTCTGCCACCTGTCCTCCCTGCAACCGGCCTCATTACATCTGGCCCCATCTCTTCCGGCCCGTTAAATTCATCCGGTGCCCCAAGGAAATTTTCCGGCCCTCTCGACTCCAAAGGTTCAATGAAAGTACACGGTGTTGTTAATCAAGCCGTTACCACTCTCACTAAAGACGACGATTACTCATTCAAGAAGGGTTTCCCTAAAATAATTCTATGGTCCATGATTTTACTGTTCGTGATGGGATTCATCGCCGGTGGGTTTATTCTGGGTGCAGTCCACAATGGTATTCTACTTGTGATTGTCGTGGTTCTTTTCATCATCGTTGCAGCACTGTTCACTTGGAATACTTGTTACGGTAGACAATCCATCATTGGTTTCATAGCCCGTTATCCAGATGCTGAACTTAGAACCGCAAAAGATGGACAATACGTCAAAGTCTCCGGGGTAATGTAATAATCTTGAACTTTCAAATATCTATAATTCGTACATTTTTCTAAGTTTTTTAAACTTTATTTATAAAGGTGGTGACATGTGGAAACGTACCACTGGAGTCGGCCTTCCAGAAGGTTCCAAGATGCGTGTATACTTCCACAAGTTTATATGAATACAGAGGATGGGATTCAAAAGCCGCCAACCCGACACATCGGAAGTTCACATGGGGGCTGAGGTCATCAGAGGTGAGTTAACTTTTGTGTTTTCTGTTATTATTGTCATGCGAATCCATTAATTTTTTAAGATTCATTTATTAATTTGTTAAAAATGGCAGAGACACGTGGTGGATTTTTACATATCTGATTTCCAATCTGGATTAAGGGCATTGGTAAAGACAGGATACGGAGCAAGAGTGACACCTTACGTGGATGAATCGGTAGTTGTGGATGTGAACCCTTTGAATAAAGACTTGTCTCCCGACTTTATCAGGTGGTTGAGTGAGAGAAATTTATCGAGTGATGATCGTGTGATGAGGTTAAAAGAAGGGTAAGTGTTTGATTACGTGGAAATGAAGGCGACTTTGTTGTAATTATTTATAATAATATCAATAATTAATGATAGGTACATCAAGGAAGGGAGCACCGTAAGTGTGATGGGGGTGGTGCAGAGGAATGAGAATGTGTTGATGATTGTGCCACCGGGGGATGCGTTTACAACAGGGTGTCAATGGGGAAAGTGTATGTTGCCGGGAAGTTTGGAGGGAATAGTATTGAGATGTGAAGATGCGTCAAAAGTGGATGTGATACCTGTGTAGGGAGGGTGGTGACGTGGTGGTTGGAGTTTGAAAGTTGCAGGGTTTTTTTTTTTTTTTTTTTTTTTTTTATGATTTTATGAGATATATAGTAGGTAGATAGTAGTGGGGGTGGGTGTTGAAGTTGTATGTTATTGTGAATAGGTTTTTGATGGGAGATGGTGGGTGGGTGGGTTTGCGAGTTTCTTTGAGTAAAACGATGTTTGATTCTGTTTTTCAGTTTCAACTGTTGGTGGTGGGTGGTGTTGCATTTCAGCGTACTCTTTGTTTTTGCACTCTCTGTCTTGTTATTTCAAGATCACAAAACAAAAGAAAACCAAATCTTGCACATCTGCTTGTTTTAGTGAAATATACCCGTAATTTGATTGAGTGATTTCTTGGGAAGTGTATTGAACGGATATATTTGTTTAGTACTTAAAAGCGTCATTTGTTATGTAGGAATATGATAGAATACAACCGTATTACAGTAATGTGTATTAGACTTGGATTTATGTTATCTGTACAATGTCCCGCACAAAAAGATGGTATATGGTCGAACTTTGGACCATTAGAGGAGACTAAATGCCGAATTAGGTTTTGTAATCTTTCATTTTTTGAAGGTATTATATAATAAACATAATGAACAACAAGGCCAGGGAAAGCCCCCTCCTGTCAAGATGAACAGTGAAAAAAACATGAAAAAAGCATATACTTGCATAAGAGAATAAGCAAATGGAGTCCAAAAAAATAAACAAATGGTACAAATCAACATGATGTGTGGGGACCTAAACTACTTCACTACCATGATATTAAGGGGCTGTTTGTTTTTTCTCTGCAGATCTTCTTGACCACTTTTGTCTGCGCCACGCAGACGGCGCGCAGACATGGACCTTCGCAGAGTGTTTGTTTTTTCGAAGACCGCAGACCTAAAAAGGTCTGCGCGTCCTCTTTTTGGGGCAGATGTGGACCAATGTCTTCAAGGGTCTGCAGAGCTCTTCTAGTAATAAATTAATACAATTTTAACCTAAAAAAAAATACGCATATCGTTTTCTCCTCCAACCGGTCTCGCTTTTTCTCTTCCTTGCGTCTTCGACCAAACCGTAGCCACCGACCACTTTCGATTAAAAAAAAAACGAAATACGCATATTTGTTTTTAAAAACACTTTGATTTTTTTAACTAATAGTTGCGATTTTTTTATCAACATTATTTTTTCGAAGTAAATAATATTTATTTTTCTATGTTTTTAAACAAAGTGAAGATAAATTTGTAAAACTTTTTAAAAAAAATGTCACAAACTTAAAAAAAAGAAATGTTTGTTTTGATCATTAAATTCGTTAATATCATATAATAGACGTTTTTTTATTGTAAATCATACTTATAAACTATTTGAAACATACAAATATATTTTAACATTAGAACTTTGGTTCGCAATCTTACGCAAATTTTTAGCTTTACAAACTATTTGTAAATCCAACTTTGGTTACGTAATTTTTATTCTTTATTATTTAAAAAAATAAATGTTTGCTTTGATCAATAAATTCGTTAATATCATAAATTGAACATACTCATAAGTTTTATTTAAAAAACAGTTTATTTAAATTTTAGTTTATTTTCACAACCTGCAGACTTTAAAAAACAAACAGTCTTCTTCTTGCAGTCTGCAGACATTTAGTCCACCTCTTCTCTGTAGATGCTCTGCAGATGTGGTCCGCAGACTGCAGACATTTTACCTCTTCAAAAACAAACAGCACCTAAGTTTCCAAACCTTCCTAACAATGGGTATATGATACGATTCCACCATAGCTGGACATAAGGATGGCTTGGTGGGTTTTCTAGGTTTTTGTTATTGGAAGCGAGTTTTTTGTTGGACGTTTTGTTCTTGAAATTGCTTTACTGTTTCAAGTGTTTTAGTTCATTTCTCTTGCTTTTGTTTTTATTGAAATCATATGGTTTGACGGTGTTCTTGAAATCTAGATTTTTGCTTTGTTCTTGAAAAGGATTTTTTTTTTATTTGGGGTTCCTTGGGAGATTGTTGAGGGTGATAAGAGATTGATGATTGATGGTGGTAGGTGGATGATCGTCATTGGGGATGGTAGTCAATGATGGTGTATAGTGGGAGATTGATGGTGGTAATGGGAGATTAAATGTTCTTAAAAGAGATGATGAAATAATGATAAAAAGTTTTGCTTTTGAAAACTCAGAAACCATGTATGTATGAATCAAAAGTATCAAGATCATAAGATTCATAAACATAAAAACTTAATGAATATTAGTATGCTACAAAACATAGGTGATGTGTTCTTGAGGCCACATGTACTCATCATCACAATAAGCCATTTTGATCAATCAAATAAGCAAATTAAAAAGCTAAAGAAGGTTAAACTTTTCCGCATGATTAAATGATAGTCTTATAATAATAATAATAATAATAATAATAATAATAAAATAATAATTTTAATAGAACTATCCACATGGATGCCATGTCAGCGCCATGCAAATCTTATTATGTTGGCCAAAATATGTAACACTCCTGCAGGCTATCTGAAACAGTCTTTTAAAACAAGTTATTAAAAATAAATTTTACAAAATAAGAATCATTTAAGAAAACAACTAGCGGATAACGGTCCCAAATGGTGAAGTCCTTAACATTTAAGAAGTTTAAAGTGTTAAGACATATGAAGGTGTAACGCCCACTTTCTCACTTCTAAATTACACCATATTTTGGCATAAAAACATCAACATAAACAAATGTGTAATCAAAAGACGAGTCACACGTCATACAAGTATTTATAAAAAAACATAAGTATGATCATATGTCATTCTCGAAACCGGGTTACAAAAACAAAGTCTAGCAAGATCAAAAGTCTATTACAGTCTATAGTCATCTATCCCTCTGTAGCTCTCTTCCCCATGTCACTACCACTAGTACCTACAACACAAATCAATATCGTGAGCTACAAGAGCTTAGTGAGTAAACACTCTAGTTAGGTAGTTATGCAATAACTCATCAAGGATAATTATAGTGTACAACAACTACACACTTACAATCTCCCTTAGCTCATACTCTTTGACTATCTCAGCCAGTGCTCAGCCACACTCACAACTCAGCTATCAACGATGATTCATAATCTCTTTTTAACTCATATTCTTTGGCTATATCAGCCAATTTTAATCACTTACAGCTCATTTGCATCACAATTCATATCATTAGTCATGAATAGGGTTACTCACCTGGGGTTGGATCAGAATGTGTCACCCCCGTGCTCCTGATATCGGCCTCCGTCCTGTAAGTATCATTTGTGGTACAACATCATAGATCAGGTCTCAATCATCCTCAAACATCCCAACAAAGTTTGACTAAAAAGATCAAGTCACTTAAAAGATGTGAACATTATGTTAACAACACATGGCGGCACTATCTCTAAGGATAGCGCCGCGCCGCGAACCTTTAGATAGCGTCGTTATCTATGTTGAACAGCTACGATCGGGGTCTGCATGTATTTTAGCCGTAAAAGCTCAACAATTAACACACCAATGGCTAAGGAAAACGTATTACAACAACCTACTAACATCGTATATCACATAAACTACTCAATTTCGTGAATTGTGACACTTAGGGTTTCAAAAACCCCCAAACTCATCAAAAACAACTTACGTCTCTGATGTTTGGATTAAGAACACATTCTTGATGTTAGATTTGATCCCCCATAGCTCCGATTCGTGTTTCCTTGACCAATTTCAGGATAACAAAGCTCAGTTGCTACTAAATTGTATTTTGGGTGTGTTTTGACTCGCTAACAGGTTTAAAAACTAAAAACTAAGTATGACTTCGCGACCATAGCGTCGCTATCGTCTGGAGATAGCGTTGCTATCCTCTGGAGATAGCGTCGCTATCTCTCAACTCTAAAAAGGCAATATACTTTGAGATGGCGACGCTATCCTATATAGAGATAACGGTGCTAACTCGTATGTACATCTTTATTTCCACCATTTTTTAGTATAACACTCTCCATAACTCCATTCTTGCTCACAACAAAGTCCAAAACATAATTAACACACAAGCAAAGCCTTTTACCACTCATTACACTACAAACGACTCAAAACACAAGATAATGACAAAATATTTGATATAATTCTACTTTAGCAACTAACAACTACACTTAGCAGTAAATGCTAGCAACTTACTTGCAAAAGTACATCGGGTAGAAAACAGGTCTCACAGAAGGGGAGACAAAATAATAAGGACACAGGTAGAGTAAACAACCTTACAATAAATACATCATCTTCTAAATATCCAAAAGCTAACTCCATGTTCGGTCTTCTACAAATCACATAATCTTAACACATGTCAAAATAACAATTTAGACTTGAAAATCCTTGTAAGCATTACTAGGGTTAAGTTATGTTAAGTGTAAGGAACTTGGTCAATCTAAACACAAGTGTAAACCCCAAAATCATTTTATAAAACAAAAGGTTGATAATAGTTATAGGTGGGGAGAAAACATTTTCAAGAACAAACATTGCTAATAACATTATAATTGATCTCGTTATAGAAGCATTAGGGTATCATATTTGAACGGAGTACTTTAACTAGAAACAGAGCAAACAACATAACTACATAATTTCCTACTCATTGGATCCAATTCTTTTCTAAATCGAACATTCATGACCTGTTTTCATCTTTTACATGTTTATTTCATTTCTAGAATTTCAATCTTCAGCTCAAAAGAGTCTACTTCCACATCATCTTTCTTCTTGTTCTTCTTTGTTGGTTTATTATCGACTCAGAAATGACACTCGTCTTTGGATTCTCCAAATCAGATGAGGAAAACATTTAGTTCAACATGAAAACCCAATTACCAAAGAGCTAGGGTAAACCCTAAACCTTATGTCAGGATTATTTTTGGTCTATTATGTCCAAATTCGAGAAGGGTACCCATAGTAACAAGGATTTGTATATTTAAGTGTCTTATTTGTCTTGAAGATGTGCAATTTGAGGAAGAAGACATGCGTAAGCGGATTAAACGTTGTGCTGCATTCACAGAAGCAATCATATTTCATGTTAAAATTAAGAGAGCATACTAGATGACTACATCAACAAAAAGTACTTATAAATATCGGTTACTAATAATGTTTTTATGCAAAATTCAAAGATCGATATGCTCCTAAATTTTTATCTCGATTAAAAATTAGTTATGTTAAGTTTTTAACGATACCATAGATTAATTATTTAAATAATGAAAATTAAACCCAAACACACGACAACTTCTAAAATGTAAATTATCGAAATGTTACGGCTTACGCGCCGTGAGTTGTCATCACCGACGCTTCTTCCCAGCGTCAATTTTCTTTATCGGGCACACAAAACCCTTGCCGGTGCTCTGGTTGCCCATCACTCTCTCCCACTCTCTGAATACTCAATACACCGCCATATCTGTACTAACATTCTAAGTCTGCATTCGTTCCCAATAAGGCATGCTCTTTGTCGATCGCCCCAGAAGCGGCTAGTGATTGAGAGAGATGGCTAGGGCAGCTGCCGGAAAGCATAGGAAATCGGCGAAGATCCTATTCATATGCGTTGGCCTTCTGGGAGCAGCCCTTATTGCAGATCTACTCTGGGCTTCTTCTACTTCTTCCTCTGCACCATATTCCGCTTACAAATCCGTAGCATTCGATCGGCCCCCGCCTAAATCTTCTTCCGACTCCTTTCCACTCCCTGTTTCCTCCAATGACTCTGCCAAGGTATCTTCTTCTTCTTCTTCGTTGTTTCCTTGTTGTCTGCAATTGTGAGCTGCTATGGTGATTGAAACTAGAAGATACTGCTGTGATGATAATAATAAAACAGATGGATCTAGTATTCATATAACTCGGTAACAAACCATGCTTAAAAGTAATTAATCCACTGTTAAAGGCACTTCGGAGAATTGCCCTCTTTAGATACTGTAATTGTCAGTCTCTTACTTACATACTATTTACTTGTAAAACCAAGGGCCTGAATAACTCTATTTTGATTTCGAATTGATCATTGCTTCATTCATAACTACTTCATTCAACTAGCAGTCTTTTGTCTCTATAACTCTTTTTTCGAAACCTATCATAAATCTGAGTGATAGATAGAGCTTAGAGCAATCAAGCTTTCTGTATATGTATTGCATCCTTTCAAGATCTGCTATCTAAGGTTAGTTCCTAAAATATATTCCACTTCAAATCTCTTATCCCCTATTTGATATTGGCTTTATACCGCCTCTCCCATCAGTCTCCTTTCAATCCAACCCCCTTCTCACTCATCCGTCTAAACATCTATGCTGAAGGTGATCAAACCATTCCATCCATGTTTTATTAGCTTTTCTCTAGTCATAAACATCTTTAGATTCTCATTTATCTGCAAATTCGAATCAACATTTGCATATTCAGTTATTCACTACATTCATGCTGTGTACATCATTTCGTTTGGAGGTCCCATAGTCTACATAAATCATTACATATCTGGTGCTATTATATGAACTTTTAAATACTAATAAACGCCCAATTTTTCATGACAGAATGTAACAGATAAAGATAAAACAAACAGTCCTCATGGGAGATTCCTATCTAAAACTTTTGCTGATTTGCCCGCACCAGAACTCGAATGGGAGAAAATGGCACAAGCACCAGTCCCCCGCCTTGATGGAGCAGCAATACAGATCAAAGACCAACTCTTTGTTTTTGCAGGATATGGAACTATTGATCTTGTAACAACTTCACAATCTTTCACATACTTGTAAAACTACAATCAATTCTCCACAAATGGTAACAAACTTTGTCTCTTTTCTTCACAGGTACATTCACATGTTGATATCTACAATTTCACAAGCAACACATGGGGCGGAAGATTTGACATGCCAAAAGAAATGGCACATTCACATCTAGGAATGGTGACAGATGGAAGATATATTTACATAGTAACCGGACAATATGGCCCACAATGTAGAGGGCCCACAGCACATACATTTGTCCTCGACACCAACACCAAAAAATGGCGGGACATGCCCCCGTTACCCGTCCCTAGGTATGCACCCGCAACTCAACTTTGGAGAGGTAGACTCCATGTCATGGGTGGTAGTAAAGAAGACCGATATACCCCTGGTGTAGATCACTGGAGCATTGCTGTGAAAGACGGGAAAGTTTTAGAAAAAGAATGGCGGACGGAAATGCCCATACCGCGTGGTGGCCCACACAGGGCTTGTATTGTGGTTGATGACCGGTTATATACAATTGGTGGTCAAGAAGGTGATTTTATGGCTAAACCGAATTCGCCTATATTTAAATGTTCTAGAAGAAACGAGGTAACATGTTTAAGATCTTTTATAGTTTTGTAGTTTATTACTTGATGAAAATTACAATTTTTTTTTTAAATTATAAAAACAGGTTGTGTATGGTGATGTATACATGTTAGATGATGAAATGAAGTGGAAGGTTTTACCTTCTATGCCAAAACCTGATTCCCATATAGAGTTTGCTTGGGCAGTTGTTAACAATTCAATTGTTATTGCTGGTGGCACTACAGACAAACATCCAGTAACAAAGAAAATGATTCTCAATTATGAAATCTTCCAGTTTCAGTTGGATACATTGGTAAAAGACACATTCACATAATCACATGTCTTTTAATTTAAATTATCATGTTTTACTTCAGAACAAATATTGATTTTTTTTATTTTTTTTTTGAAGAAATGGTCGGTGATTGGGAAGCTTCCGTTTCGTGTGAAAACGACATTGGTGGGATTTTGGGACGGATGGTTTTATTTTACTTCAGGACAACGAGATAGAGGACCGGATGATCCTACACCGAAAAAGGTTATTGGAGAGATGTGGAGAACAAAATTGAGGTTATGAGATTTTTATGTAATTTTAATTTGATTCTTTTATGTATACAAGTTAGGCGTACTCGTGTTTGTAGTTTGAATTTGTCTAATTTGTTACTTATACGCTTTTTTATTTTATACAAAGGGATTGATTTAGCACATGTTGTATCATGTATGTAGGTAGAGTCATTATGTAATTGTTTTATGTAATTGCATTATGAATCCTTACATGGTTGATAACAAAAAGGCATGATGATTGGTTTAAATCTAATGAATAGATTGTATAAACTTCCATTTTGATGATAATTATAATCTGGAAACAGTTGTTGAAATGTGGACAGTATTTCTTTGACGTTAAATTTTGAATGCCTCGTATGATTCACCTCTTTCTAAACAAAGCCATCACTTGCATGGATCAAGATTTTGAGTGTGTATGTTATTGAAACAGTGCACTCAAATTGTGTACTGTATTCAAATTGTTTATTAATATATTAATTGCCCTCATTAGATGGATGAATAATTGTTTCAGATGCAATGCATGCAGTATCATGATTCACCGTAATTTCCTGCATAGTGGAGATTAAAAAAACTGGAAATTGATTAAAAAACTAGAAATTGATGATGCAAAAGTAAAACTGGTTGGCGGTTTTTGCGGCAAAACAAAAAAGATAATGTGTAAGACAAAATACCATCATATGTTAGATTTAACAAATAAAATTTAAATTAGATATCGACAAACACGAAATGTCAAGTAGGAACAGCCATTTAAACACTAAATTTGACAAAAAAAAAAAAAAAAAAGTTTCTATTTTAACAAACATAAAATATCAAAATAAATTACCATTCAAATAGTAAACTGATGTTGCAAAAGTAAAACCCATCAATCCAACTAAAATCAATAGGAAATACATTGAGAATCTGTTTTAAAGTTCAACATTCAATTTGGTATTCAAAATCCGATTATTATATAGTTGAGATCTGTTCTAAAGTTCAACATTCAATCTGATATATGAGCGGTAAGTTGTTAGATGACAATTCAGATCCAATCGAAAACCCCAACTGATACAATCCGATTATTATATAGTTGGATGTCCAATTATTATCCAATTGGATCCGTCCTGGGGTGTTCGTTTGGATGGATCGGTTCAATCCGTTTGAATCTGGTGAATCCAAATAGATTTCGGTTTTCAAAACATAGATCCAAATAGTCCAAACTAAAAATCAAATCCGATCCGAACCAACCAAATTACAATTCGGTTGGATCGGTTTTTTTAATTCGGTGTTCATGCATCGAGTCATTTTAAACAAATATATATAACTTGAATATTAGTCAAATCTAATAAAGAAACAAAAACAAAGTATTTAGTTGTGAATTAAAATTTATAAACAACTACTAATAAAACTAAATTACAATTTATATTTTACAGACAAAAAACCATTAAGAAAAAATATATATTCAGGTTTTTCATTGGGCGGTAATTTCTAATCTACTAAAAAAATTTATTAGAATTCAATAAATAATTAAAGATATAATTAAACAATAAAAGTATAAATAAATAAACAATTGTCTATCCGGTTTTTCTGGACTATTAGGTTCTTGTTTTATAAACCAAAACCAATCCAAAATAATAATTCGGTTTTGCTTGAAAACCAATCCAGAAATCCGAATATCCGAACCAAATAGTCCAATCCAAATTGTCTAATTGGACAATTCGGTTTTATCCAAACAGCGAACAGCCCTATGACCATCCAATTATCATATAACTGATCAACTAATAATACTGTTTAATCTCAGACTCAACGGTTCTATAAAGTATTAGAAGTATCAAATTTGGAAGACATTTGTCTGGATATTGGTTTATTTTGAATACTAAGATAAATAGATCCAATCTATTATCCAATTATCAGTTCAATTCGATTAAGCATAGTCCATTAGAATGAATAAATTGTAAATATCCAACACCAAATAGATAATTGGATCGAATCGATTCCATAAAAACATTGAATATTAAATGATGAACAATTGCTAACTACTAAATCTGAAAAAGTTACTATTGGCAGTTAACTAACACATCTTGAGTGGTTGTATGATTTCTAAAAAGTCGTTAAGCAGAGCATACATTGATGTACTTTCAGTCCGGTAAGTGGTCAATGTTTTAGACTTTGAAATCATTTTTTCTGCATATGTCGGGATCTTTTGCACTTTTAAGAGCTTCGAATCTTTCATATTAATTCCTAATAAACCAAGACACATTTTTTATACACATCTCTCTCTTCTTACTACTATCTTTCTCTATCTTTCACTATCTTTCCCAACCCACACGTCACATCAGCTATATATATATATATATATATATATATATATATATATATATATATATATATATATATATATATATATATATATATATATATATATATATATATATATATATATATATATATATATATATATATATGGATGGGTTCAATGCAGAACTAAAATATATTGCCTAACTGCATAACCATATTTTTCACCGTTGATCTAGTTTTGATGATAAAGGGTAAGATGGTCCAATTAACAATACATATAGTATATAAAATTGCGTCAGTTCATATGTTCATCAATGAACATATGTTCATCAATGAACACATGTAAATTACCTGAGCAAGGTTCTGTATTCTCTCTCCCTTTGATCAAAATACAAAGAAAACTTCAATCCCAATAATATCAACCATTACATTGATCAAAGTCTTAAACAATTATATGAGCAAAGTTAAAAGAATAAGAACATATCACGATTTAGTATCAAGGTATCAAATCAAAATATGTTCATTGATGAACATGTGTTCATTGATGAACATAAATATCCCCCTGCAACCAGTGTTTCTAGTTTGTATTGATTCCTCTGATTCTCATCGCAATATCAAAGCATTTGCATCTTCTACAACCTGCAAATTAACTAATGAAAATGAGATAGCTAACTACTGCGTCGTAATATGCTGATTGATGTTCATAGTTCATTGATGAACATATGTTCATTGATGAACATACCAAAAATGATAGCTAACCACTGTGTATACCCTCGATCACATCAAGAAGAAGAAGATAAGTTATGTACCTTGAACTATAATTGTTTGTTTTGTTCTTTTAATCTGTCAAACAATGCATTTTAGTCATCATGCTTGGTTGAAGTAGCTTTATCCATTCTTGAATATGTCATGGCAATCGAACATATGATGTGCAGGAAAAACTGAAATCACACACCAAAATGAAGCTTACTCGATGGATACGTACACCAAATCGCTGATTCCAAATTGACATTCACGTATCCGCTAGTCCGAACAGTAGCCTGTACATTATCAAATGAAACTTCAATTGCAAAACCACCATAGTTGAAATTGGATCAGAAGAATTTTATAGACTAAAATTGAAATTTACACAAAAGCGGGGAAGACAAGAATGAAACTTCAATTGCAAAACCATCTGTGGGATCTGTGGGAAAAATCGGAGCATTTTATAAACTGAATATGGTGATCGATTATTCGAGGAGAAACTTTTTAATATAATTTACTTAATATATTTACAAATAGTTCTGCATTTTCCATCAACACAACCATGCACGGCCTCTATCAAGTATCACCATCTGCTGTTTTCCTTTTTAGTTCTCTTCAATACTTGCTTGATCTAAGGTAGCTATTTGTGAAGTAACCCATCAAACATGAACGTAGCTATTTCATACAATTATTAATCTAATCACATAAGTTTTGCAATAAATTAAGTATGATAAAATAGAAGGAATTAAAACAAATTGTACCTGGTGTGAAGGGGAACGGAGGAATTAAATCGATGACGGAACCTTCACGCATATAAACATCCAAATAGTTTATTCCAATCGCCTTGTTTTTCGTAGCTATTTCATACAATTCTTAATCTAATCACATAAGTTTTGCAATAAATTAAGTATGATAAAATAGAAGGAATTAAAATAAACTATACTTGGTGTGAAGGGGAACGAGGAATGAAATCGATGACGGAACCTTCACGCATATAAACATCCAAATAGTTTATTCCAATCGCCTTGTTTTTCACTTTAATTTCTCCGCTTCTCGGTTTGACTACATTCACATCAGTTTATTCCAATCGCCTTGTTGATATAATCACATAAGTTTTGCAATAAATTAAGTATGATAAAATAGAAGGAATTAAAACAAACTGTACCTGTGAAGGGGAACGGAGGAATTAAATCGATGACGGAACGACTTACTTGTAAATTTGGAACAAAGAAGAAGAGATTGTTAAGATTTGTGGAGCCATGACAATTGTGACAAGAAGATTGAAATTCAAGGGCAATTATTGTAAATTGGTTTACAATTCAATTGCAAATTGAATTGTGTGCCGTGTTTGGTGAAAAGAAAAAGTGCATTCATACTATATTATATATTATATATGTATGTGAATTGAAGACGAGTGTTACGGCTCTAAATCCTATAAATAGGATTGTTATCTTCATTTGTAAATCGCACCAACAATTGTAATTGTAATCTTCATAGAGTAAATATAAGAAAACTCAGTTGCAGCCCGTGGATGTAGGATTGACACTGAATCCGAACCACGTAAAATCCTTGCGTTATCTTTTGTTTTATTTTCTGCTTTCGTGTGTGTGTGTGATAGTGTTTCCGCTGCGTGTACCCTGTCCGATTCCTAACAACTGGTATCAGAGCTTCGGGTTTTGGAGGAGGTCTCGGTTTTAGAAATTAGAGTATGCTCTATGGTTGCAGTTTTTTCTGATCTTCCACATCAGAAACTAATTTCTATTAATCGTATTAAAGGTGTCTTGGTACTTTGAATGGTACTTTCTGTCACACACGAGTACACTGAACGAACCGGTCAGGTCCGTGCGATTGTTGTGTCTGTTTCGTTGTCTCAATTTGTTTCCTGTTTGTCGTAATGGCTAAAGACAAGGTTGTAATCGAGAAGTTCAACGATTCTGACTTTAGCTGGTGGAAAATGCAATTAGAAGAATTGCTATATCATAAAGATTTGGAGATGGTACTTGGAGACAAACCGGAGAAAATAGAAAAAGCTGCTGAAGATGCGTGGAAATCAAAGGACAAGAAAGCTAAGGCGGTTATTACGTTGTCGTTGGAAAGGAGCTTTGCTTTCTGTTGGATTAGGTGTCTAAGCCATGACTAATAATTAGTATTTACCTAATTAATAGTAGCACAGTCCATTTGGGTTGCCCTCATAGCTGGAGGTTTGTTGGAAAGTTAAAGAGAGAGAAAAATGTTGATTTATTATATGACTAATAAATCAAGATATTGTTTGTTAATATATTATGAAGATGATATATTAATTAGAAATAATATTATTTGATTAATAATTAATCAGAAATTAATTGGATTAATTTCTGTGGCATTAATTAGATTAATCAGGAGGTCAGGGATTAAAGTCGTACAAATTCAATAGTTGAATTGCGGCGCGCGGCGCGCAAATGTAAAGGCCGCGACGCGCGTACATGTTCGTACGAATTCAATAGTTGAACTGCGGCGCGCGGCGCGCAAACGATCTGGCCGCGGCGCGCGTACACATAATCCGGAAAATGGGCTGCGGCTAGGGTTTCTAGCTTTACCCTTTGGTTCCCTATAAATAGGGACCCCTAGACCTCATTATCAGTTGCTCATTCTATTATTTCTCTCTGGAATTTCGATCCATAATCCTCTCGGCTTGGGTGTGATCTCATTTGAGGCAGGATATTTTTGCTGCTCAGCTTCCAGGAAATTCTAAAAGGTTGGTTTTTCTGATTTTATTCTTTTAGTTAATTTTCTTATGGCCTTTAGGCTTTTGTTATATGTTCAATTAGAAGAAAATATAGATCCTCATAGGTTGCATGTGAACTTAGGTTATTTAGTTCATGGTTTGCAGAAAACCTTTCAGTGGTATCAGAGCATTTGGTTGTTTTCTTGTTGAATGGTTATAACTGTTTTTTCCTAAAATTGGGGTTTAAAGCTTATAAACCCTAATTTCATGTGGATCGACTTTTTGGATTAGGGTTTTTGGAAACCCTAATTCCTCCCTTAGTGATTTTCGATTTGGCCTATTAGGGTTTTAGGAGGCTTTCTATTTTTGGTAACTTTAATTGGTTAATTAAATGGATAACCTTAAACCCATTTCTTGAAATCGAAATCTAGGGGGGTTTAGGATAGGTTTTAATTAATTTGATTAATTTGGATAAACCTATCTGCATTTGAATTAATTTAATTAATTGTTAATTAAAAGATAATTCAAAGGATTTAATTAATTTTAGAATTTGCGAAAATTAAGGATTAAATCCGAAAAAATATTTTAATGTTTAAAATATTAAGATTTAATTATTTTAATTAATTATTAATTAAAGGATAATTAAATCGAGTTTTAAAGGTTTAATTTAATTTTAAATTTAATAGTTAAAATTGGTAAAATTAAAAGATAAACCTGGAATATTTTAAAGAGTTTTAAAATACATCTTATATATGTTATTAATTGTTAATACTATATGTATAAGATAAAATTGGTCAGTCAATTCAGTAGTAGGCCTCATTCACGAAGCTGATCTATAAAGTGGGTATAAGGATGCTGCCTATAAAATGGCGGTCTAATGGGTGAACACTCTCACCCACCGCTCGCCTGATCAATCGAGGGTCGTTAGCCGAACAGTTTTGATAGGACCACTTAATCATTAAAAGTATAATGATCAAAGTACTAGAACCTTTACACTAAATCCCAATCTAGTTACTTTAGAAAAAATGTGAATTTGATGCTATCCCATGAAATTGCACATTGTACTTTATGAAACGTTGGTGGAGCGTGTGTGGTTTACCGGCACACCAATGGGGGTTCATAAAGAGTGGCAATGGGTGTCTCGGGTGTTACCATTGTTGATGGAGCGTGTGTGGTTTACCGGCACATCAATTTGAGATGATAATGAACCCCGATAGTACCAAGCTAATTTGCATGGTTATTCACACCCGGTTTGTGATCCTCGGCATCCCAGTCACAAACGGTGGGGCATATCCGAGATTAAACATACTATTGAACAGTTCAATAAATCTCAAAAGAAACTAGGAATTCCATTTATAATAAGATTATTTTTCCGCGGTGGAATTGGCTGAATCATCATTCGCCTACCTTTATAAAATTTGCTTATAGATTACGGCATCCCTCTTCTATGTTGCAAATTGTTATAGTTGGATCCTAGCCTTATTTTATATTGGGTTATTATAAGGACCGACAAGTATCTAATTAAACTTACCTTCTTTTATAGATGTCTTCTGTTGATCAATCCGCTCCCCACTCAAACTCCAGTGTTCCCTCAATCCTCTCATTATGTTCCAAGGTTCAACTAAACGGGACAAACTACAATGGCTGGATTAGAAATATCAAGATGGCTCTGAGGTACGAGAACAAAGAGTATATTCTCGAGACCGAGCTTATCGATATTGACCCTGAAACTGCTACTCCCGAGGAAATTTCCTTGTACCAAAAACATACTGATGATGCAACCAAAGTGGCCTGCATCATGATCGCCACAATGAACCCCGAATTGCAGAGGATATACGAAGACTACTGGCCCTTTGAGATGCACAAGGAGCTTGCGGAAAAGTTCTGCAAGCAAGAGCGCATCGAGAGGTGCGAGGTGGTCAAGGACTTCACGAACAGCAAACCTAAAGATGGAGAATCCATCTGCACTCATGTGCAAAGAATGAAAGGTTACGTGGAGCGGCTTAGAAAGCTTGCGATGCCTGTACCGGAGCAGTTGGTCGTTGACATAGTACTTAACTCCTTACCGAGTTCTTATGACCAGTTCAGACTGGCTTATCATTTGAACAACAATCAGGCTAATATGACTAAGTTGCATCTTATGCTTCGAGTAGCTGAGGACGGGATGAAGGGTAAAAGTGTACCCTCGGTTAATCAGCCCGTCCTAGCCATTGGAAGTGGCAAAGGAAAGAAAAGGAAGGGCCCTCCTAAGCAAAGTTGGAGGGAAAAGGTTCAGGTCAGGTCATCCAGTAATGGCTCGAGAACCAAGACTTCCCACATTCCTTGTGTGGCCAACCCCGATGAAGCCAACTGTTTCTACTGCAAAGAGAAGGGCCATTGGAAAAGAAGCTGCCCCAAATACTTGCAGGATGTCAAGGATGGGAAAATAAAGCCATCGACAGCAGGTATATACACTATCTCTAAAAACTCACCATCTTCTAATTCTTGGGTCCTTGATACAGGATGTGGTTTTCACATTTGTTCTGATCTGCAGGGCCTAAAGGAAAGCAGGGAGGTGGAGCACGGTAGACTGAACTTGATCATGGGCAATAGGAGATCGTCCCCTGTTACCAACATCGGCGTTTACAGTTTAGTGCTTAGTAGTGATGTTAGTATAGAGTTATTTAATTGTTGCTATTCGCCAGAAATGGCAAGAAACATTATTTCATTTCACGCATTGTTCAGACAAGGATTTCAATTTTCTTTTGATAATAAAATTGGCTCGATTTCTGTTTTCAAAAATGGTATTTTGATTTTTTCTGCTTATCCTTGTGAAGGTGTGTATGAAACTGTTGAATGTGTTGACAATTTAGGACATAGTGTAAATTATATTGGTTCTACTAGTGGTGTAGAAAAGGCATGTCTGTGGCATAGTCGGCTCGGGCACATCAGAAAGAAACGCATCGCCCAACTCCAAAAGGATGGAGTGTTGGAATCATTCGACCTCAGGTCGGATGATGTATGCGAATCTTGTCTGTTGGGCAAGATGACTAAATCACCTTTCAAAGGATCTTTTGAAAGAGGTGAGGGTCTGCTGGACATCATTCACACGGATGTGTGTGGTCTATTCAGATCAACCACAAAGGATGGCACGCGGTTCTACGTGACCTTTACCGACGATTTTAGTAGATACGGTTATATCTACTTGATCAAGCACAAGTCGGACACCTTTGAAAAGTTCAAAGAGTTTAAGAACGAAGTAGAGAATCAATTAGGCAGGAAGATAAAGATGCTCAGGTCTGACAGAGGCGGAGAGTATCTAAGTATCGAGTTCCTAGACTATCTAAAGGAATGCGGAATAGTTTCGCAGTTGACACCTCCCAGGACACCATAGTTGAACGGTGTTGCAGAGAGGCGCAACCGGACCCTGTTGGACATGGTTCGTTCCATGATGAGTCGAGCTTCACTTCCCATTCACTTCTGGGGGTATGCCTTAGAGACTGCCGCCCATATCCTCAATCTTGTCCCAACTAAGAAGGTTGCTAAAACACCTCATGAAAGGTGGACGGGGAAAGTTCCCTCGTTAGCACACATCAAGGTCTGGGGTTGTGAGGCTTTCGTTAGACGAGAGACTCAAGACAAACTCGCAGAAAGAAGCGAAAGGTGTTTCTTCCTTGGTTATCCCAAACAGTCCTTTGGATATCTATTCTACAGACCGAGCGAGGACGTGGTCTTTGTAGCTAGACGAGCGGTCTTTCGAGAGAGAGCTCATATTCAAAGAGGATAGTGGGAGTACCATTGATCTGGAAGAAATTCAAGAGTCATCAGATGACGCAACCTTAGGAGAAACTAGCAACCAACATGAGGAAGAAGTTCCTGTTGGTCCGACAGATGTATCCTTACCTCTTAGGCGTTCCGGTAGGGTTAGCATGCCACCCGAGTTTTATGGTTTCCATATAACTTCAGATGGGGACACGTTTGTCAGTGATGGGACACTGATAAATTTGGATGAACCAGCTAACTACCAGGAAGCAGTGGCGGGCCCTGAGTCTGCCAAGTGGAAAGAGGCCATGGATAGCGAGATCAAGTCCATGTATGACAATCAAGTTTGGAACTTGGTTGACAACGTACTGGGTCGAAAGACAGTCGGGTGCAAATGGATCTTCAAGAAGAAGACCGACATGGACGGAAAGGTACACACTTTCAAGGCAAGACTGGTTGCGAAGGGCTTTACTCAAACCCCAGGGGTTGACTATGACGAGACCTTCTCACCAGTAGTCAAGATAAAGTCTATTAGGATTATGCTGGCCATAGCTGCATTTCATGACTATGAAATTTGGCAGATGGACGTCAAAACCGCCTTCCTTAATGGAAAGTTAACTGAGGATGTCTACATGAATCAGCCAGAGGGTTTTTTCGATGCAAAGTATCCTAATAAGGTGTGTAAGCTTGAGAGATCAATCTACGGATTGAAGCAAGCTTCTCGCAGCTGGAATCTTTGTTTCCATGAGAAAGTCAAAGAGTTTGGTTTCTCTAGGAGCGAGGATGAGTCCTGCGTATATGCCAAGGCTAGTGGGAGTATAGTCACCTTTCTGGTGCTGTATGTCGATGACATACTGCTCATGGGAAACGATAGTCCAACCTTGCAAGGTGTCAAGGCTTGGCTTGGGAAATGTTTCGCCATGAAGGACCTAGGAGAGGCTGCCTATATTCTCGGGATAAGAATATTGAGAGATAGGAAGAAGAGACTAATTGGACTTAGTCAGGGTACATACTTGGAAAAGGTACTGAAAAAGTTTAGTATGGAAAATTCCAAGAAGGGAGAGCTGCCTATCCAAAGTAATGCAAAATTGAGTAAGACTCAAAGTCCGAGTACAAACGAAGAAATAGCTGAAATGAGTCGGGTACCTTATGCTTCGGCTGTAGGATCGATCATGTACGCTATGACGTGTACTCGCCCTGACGTGGCCTTTGCTTTAAGCATGGTCAGTCGGTACCAGGGTAACCCTGGAAGGGCGCATTGGATAGCGGTAAAGAATATACTCAAGTATCTGCGAAGAACAAAGGACATGGTGTTAGTCCTTGGAGGCAGTGATACATTGAGAGTTGAAGGATATACGGATGCCAGTTTTCAGACGGATAGAGACAGTGGTCGGTCTCAGTCTGGCTGGGTATTCCTTCTGAACGGAGGAGCAGTAACTTGGAAAAGTTCCAAGCAAGATACGGTGGCTGATTCTACTTGTGAATCAGAGTATATAGCAGCAAGTGAAGCGTCAAAGGAAGCGGCTTGGCTGAAGAACTTCATCGGTGACCTTGGAGTAGTCCCGAGTATTCAGGAGCCCGTGGAACTGTTTTGTGATAACGAATGTGCGGTCGCCTTGACAAAGGAACCGCGAGACCATGGAAAGTCCAGGCATATCGACAGAAAGTACCACTACATAAGGCATAAGGTAGAAGAAGGTCACCTCGTGGTAAAGAGGGTATCATCGGAAGATAATCCTGCAGATCCCTTGACAAAGGCTCTGAGTAGGATTAAGCATAATCAGCATGCTAGGAGCATTGGATTAAGAGATGATATAAAGTTTATGTAAATTAGATAGGTTTCGAAACTTGTAACAATGTATTGTATTTGACTCTTGTGATTTAATAATAGAGATTTATTAATGAGTAATGGTTTACTACTTTTGTCAATACCTTATCATTGTGTTTCATTTTGCATGTTTTACTTCCTGAATAATTGGATTATTCAAATATCCACAGTCGATTACACTTTTGGGAGTAAGTGTGAAGTAAGACTGTCATGAATTGGTAATAGATTGTCTAAGGAGTTAGACATTGCAATTGGATTGCTGCACCATTCGTGAGTACTTGGAAATGGAGATTTAAGTATTGGATAAACCCGCGCTCAATGGATTGCTTCATGGATTTCATCACGAGCAATGTTGAGACGATAATATCTTTTGATCTTTAAGCTAAGACATATGAGTTATGATTTACTAGACGGTTGTTCATTGATAATACGAAAACGCATCGGTAACTCGGTGTTATAAAACGTATTGTTGTGAGTGATTTGTCTGATAAAAGACATAAGTATATGAGTCGAAGCTTATTCGTCCCTTGACCCTAACGGGGAACAGATATCTGTAGGCCTCTCGATGAATTTGAAGTTGACTAAAATGGTTGGCCAACCGGGACTAAATTGGTAGTCTAAGAGTCATATGCAAATCGGAAATCGAGAAACAGTGAATCAGACCAGAGTGATTTTTATCCATGTCTTGAGTCTGAAAAATATCTTGTTGGACGTAGGATCACCTGATCACTTATCTATGGACAGTACTGATTAGATCAGAGTATGACAGCGGTTTTTAGGAAGCTAAAAGTGCTGGTTAATTAGAGGTTAAATTAGTAATTATAGTCATAGACTTATCCAAGTGGGAGACTGTTGGATTAGGTGTCTAAGCCATGACTAATAATTAGTATTTACCTAATTAATAGTAGTACAGTCCATTTGGGTTGCCCTCATAGCTGGAGGTTTGTTGGAAAGTTAAAGAGAGAGAAAAATGTTGATTTATTATATGACTAATAAATCAAGATATTGTTTGTTAATATATTATGAAGATGATATATTAATTAGAAATAATATTATTTGATTAATAATTAATCAAAAATTAATTGGATTAATTTCTGTGGCATTAATTAGATTAATCAGGAGGTCAGGGATTAAAGTCGTACAAATTCAATAGTTGAATTGCGGCGCGCGGCGCGCAAATGTAAAGGCCGCGACGCGCGTACATGTTCGTACAAATTCAATAGTTGAACGGCGCGCAAACGATCTGGCCGCGGCGCGCGTACACATAATCCGGAAAATGGGCTGCGGCTAGGGTTTCTAGCTTTACCCTTTGGTTCCCTATAAATAGGGACCCCTAGACCTCATTATCAGTTGCTCATTCTATTATTTCTCTCTGAAATTTCGATCCATAATCCTCTCGGCTTGGGGTGTGATCTCATTTGAGGTAGGATATTTTTGCTGCTCAGCTTCCAGGAAATTCTAAAAGGTTGGTTTTTCTGATTTTATTCTTTTAGTTAATTTTCTTATGGCCTTTAGGCTTTTGTTATATGTTCAATTAGAAGAAAATATAGATCCTCATAGGTTGCATGTGAACTTAGGTTATTTAGTTCATGGTTTGCAGAAAACCTTTCACTTTCAACATCATGAAGGAAACCACGGCACGTGGTATGATGGATGCTCTGACGAACATGTATGAGAAACCGTCGGCGGCTAACAAGGTGTTCTTGATGAGGGAGTTGTTCACGACAAGGATGAATGAAGACAGCTCAATTACGGTTCACATTAACAATCTAAATTCAATTCTGTCTAGATTATCATCTGTGGGAATTAAATTTGATAATGAGACTCAAGCTTCACTGCTACTAGCTTCACTACCTGATAGCTGGTCAGGAACAGTTACTGCTGTTACGAGTTCCGTGGGGACAAGTGGTATGACTTTTGAAGGGGTTCGAGATTTGGTTCTAGGCGAGGATACCAGACGTAAGAATCAAGGTGGCTCGTCTTCTTCTGAGTTATTAAATATCGGAAGAGGTAGAGGGAATAGCAGAAAAGATAGGAGCAGTGGGAGTCGGGAAAGAAGTTCGTCTAGAACTTGGAAGAATGTGAAGTGCTGGAACTGCCAAGATGTGGGACATGTTAAGAGTCAATGTCTAAAGAAAGAATTAAACAGTGTTGGTGCTGAGAATGTTTATCAGGAAGATGCATTGATACTCAGTATCGAAAACTGTGTAGACTCTTGGGTCATGGATTCAGGGGCTTCGTTTCACGCCATGGACAACAGAGAAATGATGGTGAATCTAAAAGAAGGAGATTTTGGAAAGGTACGGTTAGCAAATGACGTGATGCTTCAAGTAACGGGCATAGGAGATATTGATCTGGTTACTTCATTAGGAACTACATGGAATCTGAAGAATATCAGGGTGATTCCGGAGCTGAAGAAGAAATTGATTTATGTTGGTCAGCTGGATAAACAAGGACTGGAAGTAAGGTTTGGTGGTGGTAAATTGAGGGCGGTCAATGGGAATTCGGTGATTGCTTAAGGTATGAAGGGTGGGTCATTGTATATGGTTGAGGTACCTGCTGAGGGAAGTATGACCGTCTCCGTTAAGCATGACAAAATCTGGTTCGCTAAATCTAGTGCTAAGAGAGTTCATTTTGCAAACATGAATTCTGGAGCCAAAGGGATGTTAGCTGAACGAGTCGGAAAGTCTAAACCATTCAGAGGATTTTGTGATAGTGGGAGCACGGGATGTGTTCCGGGTACAGTTACAAAGAGTCGTTGGGTTTTGAAGACTAAGGCTGAAAAATTCTCTCCTGTTGGAAGTTTGCAAAGTTTGGAGAGTGTTAGTGGTCCTCGGTGTATCTCTGGAGCTGGTGGAGTGTCCAAACCGGTTGAGACAGAGGATGAGTCGGTGGTGGGATTAGCCACGGCTGAGTTGGAACTAGTGGGAGCTTCAACTAGCCCTTTCTAGTACTTGAAGATGAGGGGCGACTGCAACTAAGGAAATTTGATTGAGTCTAGCTTGTTCTTGGGAACTGGAAGCTTGGAAGACTGATTTGGTTGAAGATTACTGAAGTTACTGTATTGTTCATGTCTCCAAGTGGGAGATTGTTAAGATTTGTGGAGCCATGACAATTGTGACAAGAAGATTGAAATTCAAGGGCAATTATTGTAAATTGGTTTACAATTCAATTGCAAATTGAATTGTGTGCCGTGTTTGGTGAAAAGAAAAAGTGCATTCATACTATATTATATATTATATATGTATGTGAATTGAAGACGAGTGTTACGGCTCTAAATCCTATAAATAGGATTGTTATCTTCATTTGTAAATCGCACCAACAATTGTAATTGTAATCTTCATAGAGTAAATATAAGAAAACTCAGTTGCAGCCCGTGGATGTAGGATTGACACTGAATCCGAACCACGTAAAATCCTTGCGTTATCTTTTGTTTTATTTTCTGCTTTCGTGTGTGTGTGTGATAGTGTTTCCGCTGCGTGTACCCTGTCCGATTCCTAACAGAGATGGATGGGAACGAAGGGTGAAATCGAGATGTCAAAGGAGCCTGTGCAGTCAGATGTAAAGAATCGAGATGAAGATGGTGATCGATTGGTTTAAAAACCCATTATACCCTTACCTAGGAATAATCCCCTGCACAATGTGTATAAAAATATGGTGCATCTTTTTTAATCTAAGACGTTGATATAATGATCCAAGGGTTTTAAGGATGGTTCTGTGGTTAGGTGATTTAATTTTGGTTCTGCATTGAACCCATCTATATATATATATATATATATATATATATATATATATATATATATATATATATATATATATATATATATATATATATATATATATATATATATATATATATATATATATATATATATATATATATATATATATATATACACACACACACACATGTGTGTGTGTAAGCCAAGCAGGTCCATGTGGCTTCATGAACCCTCTCCCCATCTATCTTCCTTCATCTTGCACATCAAGGAGTAGATCTTGCACCATCTTTTTGAACCCACTCTCCAACCCGCCACCATCTTGCTCCATCTTTCAATTACTCCCCCCACCCTTAAGAATATTTTTCTATAAAAGTTTATATTTTCAAAATTTGTAACAAAGTGCAATGAAAATTTTTGTCAATAGGTATTTTTATTTCAAGAATAAAAATATTTTTCTTACTATTTTATAAAGATCTCATGTATATATAAAATTTAATTCACTTAAATATTTCATTAAATAATCTAGGATAATTGCCATTAGAGATTATTATTAGAAATTAATCTAGATCCGACCTCATAAATTTCATCACACAAATTCTTCGCAACATGCATAATGATATTTTGACACGATTCTCGAGACAATATTTCATTTCGAAAATATCGTAATTGAAATTCTTATTGTCATTCTTCATAATCATTAATCAAATGTAGTCCTTTAGGTAACTTACTCTATAATGTATAATCATAATTTGAATTGAAGCTCTGATTTGTCTGTTCTTCATCAAAAATATATTTTACGAAGCATCTACACACCATTTGTAATTAGAGTTTTGTGTTTGTTGTCATCAAAACCAAAAAGATTAAACATTAGTGCAAGTCGCATATATGAAATGCACCAACACATTCTATCCTAAAAACGAGAAGCAAGGGATTCTCACAATGGTCCAAAACACTCGTATGGTCCAAAAATTCTTAAGACATATAGCGATGTATGAGATTCAACTCAACATCTATTACCAAAGTAGATGGCTTGGTTTTTCGGTGAGGTGGGTTGGAGAGACGGTTCATAGGGAGTTTTAAGGGCAGTGGTGAATGTTTCAAGGCTCAACTGTGTGGGTGTTAGTTTAATATTACTTAAAAGAAAAACCTATAATAAACAAGAAAAAGTGACAAAAAAAAAAAAAGAAAAAAAGAAAAGTGGATAGGTCATTTTACAAAAATTTAACCCCTATTTATAATAGTGTTAGTCAAAAGGACTAAGTGTGCAAGGATTTAAACAACAATGGCTATCCGTGTCAAAAACTCTCATGAGGACTATTTGTCGTATTTTTTGTCAGCCACAATGACTATTTATGTAATTTTTGTCATTATAATTTTGTCTTACTTGGCTCGGGATTCTCGACAATTATAGTAAGGAAGGACAAATTAGATCATTTGTAACCATCTAATGTGTTATATATTACCATACTTTTATCACATTCGTAAACATGTTGGACTTACGTAATCTTTGCCTTTATGAAAGTACCAAACGTGTAACTAACTCATAATAATAACACACGCACGACTATATCTTTTTGCCTAAAGCGATTTCTTTAGTCAAGTTGCATGAAGTAGGTTAATACTTGGCCAAGAACACTCGATCATGTGGGAGAATGTTGGAATTATATGATTATATGTGGTCCCAACTATATAAAATGCATGAACATCAAATCTCCAAGCAAGTAAGTTTCACGTAATCCTATTCTAAATCCGTACACGATTTATAACAAAGAACCATGACAATCGATCCCGTTTTCATGTTCATGTTGAAACTAATCAAACACAGATTCCATGTCATCTACCTATCTTCATAACATATACAAATACAACCAATTTGATGTACATCAACAAACTTACACAAACACTTGTCGACACAACCATGGATTAAATACATGTATGCCCCTGGTATAAATACAAAAGTTTCTAAATTCGTACGTTACTCTAGCATTCATGTTTTAGATATCCTAGATCTTCAAGTAAACCTTATGGTAGGGGACAAAAAAAGACCATACCTCAAAAGACCAGGACCACATACTATTGGAGTATAATTTTAAGACATGTCCCTTGATATTTTTGTAGACAAAAGAGATTGTGGATGGGAATTATATAAGTGATAGGACCACGTACACACACCCACTTGTGGTCTCTTTCTCATAGGCAATCAACATATACACCAACATTTTGACTCTAGTGATGTGCCTCCCCTACGCCTCCTTCAACTCAATTTCTTCACATTACAACATTACAACACCAACATTTTAAACCTTTAACATAATATATATATTTACAGTACAAGTTCTACCACAAAAAGTTCACCATCAAACCTAAGTCCAGCAGGTTCAGCAGGTTGTAAGATTCCATCCACCATTCCACCAAAAACATACAAAAACCGTCCCGATTCATCCGCACATGCTCGATGAAACGACCTACTTCTAGGCTCATAACCTTCCGATTTTAACCTTCTCCATATAGTAGGCAACCTAATTCTTGACCCTTCATTTATATCCAACAACCAAAAGTCATTCTTTCTGTGTCTGTATGAATCTTCACCCCCGTAAATTAGAACCCTCCCTCCTAAAATCAAAGTAGCAGAATGTCCAACTCTAGGAAGTGAAAGTCCGCCAGGTATATTTCTTAATTCGAATAATACCGGGACCCATCGTAAATTGGAAGAATCGAAATACCAAACATCATTAAGCACTTCATACCCGATTCCTCTACCGCCAAATAAAACGGTCTTACTTCCTCCAATGTAAGTCAAAGTGTGTCCAGACCGAGGTGACGGGACGGGGTGAGTTACGGTTTCATGCCATGTCCCGAAACGGAGATTCTCGGATAAATTTAGGACCCATGTGTCGCCTAGTCTTAGGCCTGAGAGTCCTATGCCTCCGTGGATTAGCATTCTTCGGTTATCGATTAGACAACAGGCGTGGGCCCCGCGAGTTGGAGGGGCGACTGGGCCCACGTCTAGAAGTCTCCATGAGAGTGTACTGGTGTTGGTTTCTAGTTGTGCCATCCATGTATCGTTTTGACGGATTCCAGTGTCGTTGATGCCTCCGAACAGGATGAGGGAATTGCCTATGACGACACAGGAATGACCGAAACGCCCGCTTGGGCCGTCGGATCTTACTCGTTGCCAGTTCATCATTCTTTTAAAGTTGTTTCCTATGTATGTTATCCATGTGTCATCAAGATGGCGTCCTAAAAGCAAAAGAATTTGATGTTTGATTACCAGTTTTAAAAGGGTAACAGGAGATAGGAACAGTAAATTTTAGTACAGAGAACATTTAATTCCAGTTAGATCATCATACAGATGTTTGAAGATAAAGCAGGTGTGCAAGTCTGGAAGTAATGTAAGAAAAGAATAATGATAGATGTGTAAAACAAGGATTATGATGGATGTGAAGAGGAAGTGAAATGATACTATTGTTTTAGTACTTTCTAGCATACAGCAATCTATCTTGGAGTATGATCTGAAAACTAGGATGATTTCTAGCATCAAAACCAAGGAATGGAATTTGCCATTCAACTGATTGGTGATCATGACTGCCATTTGGAGTAGTGATGTGAATCCAAATCCGCCATTGATATTAGTAGAAGGAAACTTCATCATTAGATTTTCTTATGTCTAGAGATTTGTTTCAAGATGTTACTTGTTGTTCTTATGTAAAGCCAAAGTCAATTTCGGGTTTCTCTGATCTCCAAAAACACTTTTCATTTCATACAGAAAATTTGGGTGATATATTTAGCTTAATATAACATACAAGTAGATAGATTTTGCTATATGAATTCTTATCGGCATTACAATCCTTATCTAGCATCCATCTGAAAACAGATGATCATCCAATAATAGGGAAAGCAGGAGAAAGAAGCTTAACTGACCTCCTTCGGATCCGCCACCGAAGAGAACGAGGCATCCGGAGAAAAAATTGAGAGAATGAGAAGCTCTGGGACCAGGGGAATTCTCCGAATCTGTGAGCTTATAGCAGGAGACCCGATCAAGGTTACGGAGACGCTGGTAGAGTCTCTTCCAGTCGATAGAATGAGGCGAGGAAGAAGAATTGACAAGGGCATCGACGGCGGAGTGACCCCAATCTCTGGTGCAGATGGATTTCCAGAGAGTATGGGAGTGAGTTAGACGAGTGGTTTTCTTACAAGTCATGGCAAACGACAAGATGGATTCCAGAGGTAGGAGCAGAAGGATGGAGAAGAGATGGTCATGTGATATGTCGGTTATGGAGGTGAAGCTTCTAGTAATGGAGCTGGTACTTGCGGCATCATCGGCCATGGATGATTGATGTTAGTGTTTCTTTCCGATCAACTGAAGTTAATAATTAGGGCTTCAAGTGTAAGAATTTTGATTGTTTAGGTTACGAGTGGGTGCGGTGAGGGTGGGTTCCATCCCCTTTCTCGGTCACTTTCAGGTTTTGTCCCCGTTTTTGTTAGCTTGTGTTTAGAGAGGACGAGTCTGCCATAAACAACATCCTCACAGAAATTATATATCTTACCACCATCTTTAAAAATTCAAATTATAAATCGAAATTTGCAAAAATATAAATAGATAAATTATCAAATCAACTTATCCAACAAAATTCATTAATTACATTCTGAGAATAAGCACAATAATATACCAGCTTAGTTACCAGTTACTACCATGTCTAGAAATGCAAATTATATATCGAAATTTGCAAAGAACAAATAGATAAATTATCCAATCAACTTATCAACACGATTCATTAATTACAATCTAAAAATAATCACAATCCCTATACATGACTCGGAGCTCCATAAGGATGGTAAGAATGGATGTGGCAAGGGAAAGGAAGACGGGTGGGCTGACGTGGCATATCGATATCTGTCGGAACACTTCTCTGCCACTTAATATCATATAAACATTTCGTGTATGTAACGTCCCAAATCCATTAATAAAATTTTTCGTTTAAAATCGGTTCAAATACATAAAACGGGTTACCAAATAAAACCGTCCAAATTAAAAGTTGTTATTCAAACATTAGAAATCTTATTTATCAAAAACATTTACAAACATTCTCCAGCGGAAGTCTTAACTATCAAAACATCAGATGCGGTATAGTCGCGCCGTGCTCCGACCTCAAGCCAGCAAATGCCTGAAAAACCATTAGGGTGAAAGAGTAAGCACAAAGCTTAGTGAGTTCCCCAAAATACCACACGATTCAACGCATAAATCATCGTCATCGACTTTCATCGGCAAACATCATCATCGGCTTTCGTCGGAAAACATCGTCATCGACTTTTGTCGGAAAACATCGTCATCGACTTTCGTCGGAAAACATCGTCATCCGCTCTCGAGTCGGCACCGTAGCCCATAGACCGGCAGTCATCGACTTTCGTCGGCAAACACAGAAAGTACAAACAATCACATTATTACACGAAGTAATAAGGGCTTACTACGCATGTAACATCACCCATAGTATAGTGAGAAGACTCACCTGATCCGCAAAGCTAAACAACACTCCTCATACGCGTCCTCAGATCCGACAACACAAACTCCCTAACAAGGATAAACTCCACTTACAACTTCCTAAATCCCAAACAGGATAATCCTCTAAGACTGGTATCCCAAACCCTAAAGTTTGACCAAAAGTCAAATTGGTCAAAAAGTCAACGGTCAAAGGTCAAAGTCAACAGAAATAGTTAACGCCGCTAACTCTCCAAGTTAGCATCACTAACTATAAACAGATCCAAAAGTATAATAAGTTCTTAATCCATTCAGCCAAGGTATTAATCCTTCCAGGGCCCTTTCAAACAGTCCTAATTCCATAAAAATCCTAACTTTAACATTCTAACACCATCACACCAATTCAAGAACAATATCTAAGTCTAAAATGGTCCAAACTAGTCAAAATCACCCAAGAGAGTTTGGCTCACTCTCTAACCCAACCCAAAGGTTCTAAATCATAAGTTTAAGGCATAAAGCTCCTGACTTTATCCTTCTCTAACATGGAAAATCACCAAAAGGGACCATTACACTTATTCAATCCATAAGAACATACTTAAATCATAAGAAAACCATAAAAATGAATAAAGGTGAGAACTTGTCTCACAATGGTCCAAAAAATGCAGATCTTTGAAGTTTCACTCGAGAAAAACAACTTATAGCATCATCACCATCTTCTAGCATCACCACTCTTCAAGAACACCTTTCAAAACCTTCAAATCTTCAAGAATGAACCAAAAACACCCAAAACGGCTTGAGAGAGATTTTGGCGACTTTAGGGACTGAGAAATGACGGCTGCCCTAGGGTTCCCCACCCTTAACTATGGCCCAAACATCAAAATCTAGGGTTTTAGCCCAAACAGGGCAATTAGCGTGTAATACCTTAATTTTAAATTATAAAATAATTATGTTAAATATATATTTATACGAGATTAGATGAGTTAAAACGTGAGTTACGATGTTTAGAAACTAATCTAATAAAAGTAGGACGTTAAAAAGGAGTAAAAGAGACAACTTAAATGCTTAAAAATGTCAAACCGAGTCGAGTTTAGCAAACCGGGTCGAGTCTAAGCAAAAAGAAAATGGAAAGAATAGCAAACCAGTGGAACCCGGGTCGGGTCACAGAAATCGGAGCGGGCTACGATTGGATTTAAACGAAATGAAGCGTGACAAAACCCGGGGAGGGTTGAGCAGCCCGGGTCGGGTTGCGGGTAAAAACCCGGGGCGGGTTTGACAGCCCGGGTCGGGTTTCAGTGCAGGTATAAATAACAATTTCGTCTCATTTAACTCATTTACGAACCCTAAAGACCTAGAGACGATTTTTGAGAGCAAGGAGGGTGAAATTAGTCCTCTTGATCGAGAGTTTTGCTTAGGAAAAAGGTGTAACACCCGGCTTTTAAAACAAAACACCCCTGAAAATTTTTCATTTAAAACAAAGGTTTCAATACATAAAACCATAACAAAAGGGGTATGTTTTATTAAAACGGGTACAAGTGTATCAATGAGAGTATAAAATACCGTAATCTCTTTTGAAGCCGGGCTGCTACTGACAGCATCTAAAAGTCCACTTCTTTAGTCACGGACTCTATCTTTTCCCTTATCAGGATCATACTAACATGCAGGGACATTTAACAAACAACGTGAGCTATAAAGCTCAGTGAGTAATCATATCTGCAAATAACACGTATAAGAATACATTCATATATAATTTCCTATATATGATAAATCTTTTAACCGTATATCTCTGTCTGGATATCGGATCCAAACTCCTAGCCATTCTGGCTGACCGTATATCTCTTAGGATTGCACATCCTACCGCATAGTTTTACGGGTTGTTATTTGCATACATTTCTGTCCCATATTTCTTAGTCACAATTGACCGCATCGTATTTTTATGGCTATTTAAGCCGCACCATGTGTCATAGCTATATAAGCTGCACCAAAACATTTTCAATATACAAGTCATAGCCCAAAGGCCGCACCAACTGGACTCAATAACCCGGTGTCATAGTCAAATATCATAATCATTTATGGCTCACGAGTTTGCCCCGCTTTTGCCTTGACTCACGGCTCCGTTCTTGTCATTTCATTGACTCACGGCTTACCCGGTATTGTCTTTTTACTGACTCACAGCTCCGTTCTTGTCATGTCATTGACTCACGACTTATCTGGTATTGTCTTTTTACTTTTATTATTGACTCACAGCTCCGTTCTTGTCTTTCACAGACTCACGGCTTATCTGGTATTGTCGTATTAATGACTCACAGCTCCGTTCTTGTCTATCGCAGACTCACGACTTATCTGGTATTGTCTTTTCAATGCATCTGTAAACTGTCAAATTTCGTCCCCCAAATCTGTTTCAATCTGTAACAGTCCAATCAATTACATATCATATATGATATAAGTGAGATTACTCACCTGGATACTTGCTGCATTTTAATTTCGGTTGTTTCTTGCTTTTGCATGCACCACAACCATTTGTCCCATACCTATATACTCATTTATATACCAAATGATAATAGGTTAACAACCATTTCAATTGACTCTAATACACGAGAGTCCAATATAATATAATTGGGGACCATTTCTAGATGATAACTTTCACTTACCATCTTTTTACAAATTATACATTTTCCCAAAATACACGTATTTTGCTACAGTACTTTCGGGAGGTCGTATACGTACTCCGACAATTTTCTACGAAGTTTCATACCATATTAGACCTATGTTTAAAATTTCAGGTCAATCGGATAAGCCTAGCATCAAAATCAAATTTGAAAATTACTTAAATCTTCACAGGAGGTTTTCTGCCTCGATGGCGCATCGCGCCCAGGGTAAGAGGCGCGTCGCGCCTGCTGCTGGCAGGCCTCGAGTCGCGAGGACCATCATGGTCACGTCGCAAGAGCTGCACAACAGACCAGTTTCGCGATTTTTATGCTACAAGTTCTCATTTTCTCATTTTTAAGCCCTTAATACATGACTTAATCATCAGGGTTTGTTCCAAGACTAATACTATCGATTAACCCTTGGTTTTAACCCATAAAAATCACACATATCCACATTTTCGAAACATTCCCGTTTTTGACATTTTGGTCCAAAAACTGAAATTGTTGGAAGTTAGCTACTAATATTGATTCTCTTCATCAAATACAACATTTAGAACTCATTAAAACTCACTGAGATCATGTTGATCACATAATCTCATGATTTAGGGTTCTTGATCAAAATCTCAATTCTTGAAGAATAGCAACATACTTTCAATTTAATGTGTGTTCTTACAACACAAACATGTTTGCTACCTATTATCATACAAAACCACTTGGATTATGACTGGAATTCAGTTTCTAGTTCAACCCAAGAAAACCCCCAAGAACACACAATAACTTAGGTTAGAATTTCAAAGTACTAACCTTAACTGCTTGAAAACTTCTAATTCCAAGCCATCAATCCAATTTCATGCTTCAATCCTCATGAATTCTGCAGAAATCGCATCCAAGAAATCTTCCCGATGCTTCTGAAATGTTCAGCTCTCATAATTATGAAGAGAATTCTCTTTTATATTTTCCAGATTTACATTCTTAGTCCCTAAGTTCACTTTCTTGAACTTTTGGCACTTTTCTCACATTTTATCACAATAAAACTTTCATTCTTTATACTTTTGCCACAAGCAAACAATATTTTTACATAATTGGTCCTTTACATGGTCAAATGACCAAATTACCCTTTTATGGTAAAATGACCAATTTACCCCCTTTTTCTAGTATTAACTTTCTAAAACTTAGAACACCATATTAAATCATAAATACACTATGATTAACATATTAATACTTAACAAAAGTATCGTGGTGTTACAAGTTGTTAAGGAAGTGGAATTAACACCCGAATCACGTTCTTGAGTTCTTGATTTTGAGGTTAGTGATTTGTGGTTTTAGGGTTCTAAACCCTATGTTCTTGAATCTGAATTTTTGTTTTGCATTAGCTCATGTGCTTCTAGTAGATAGTTAATATGTGTTGTATTGAACTTCTAATACGATTATTGTGAAGTTTTAGCGGTCGGTTTGGTAAAAACCGCAAATCTTAGAAATCTTGAAATGATAGTATGTGATGTTCATAGATTGTGATCTTGTTAGCTATTAATTCTTGATCTAATGAGTTAGATGTGGTTAAATTGTTTGGAGAATGTTGAAGTATGATATATGATGTCATTTTGAGCAGATACACATAGGAGGGAAGGAGATACACGAGGCACGGGTGGACCACGGACTGAACAGACATCAGGTGAGTATTCATAATTTGTTATGAATGGTTTAACTATATTTAAATTGAATTATAACACAACTTAATTGGCTGAGATAACCAATTTTCACGAGTTAAACAGGGTTGAGAATCCTTTGTTTGATATGATTACTTAGCTTGATTGAGTATACCAAATGACTGAGATAGTCATTGAAATTGAGATCAGTAATTTGATTGTGGAAATTTTGATAACTATTAGAATGATTTCTAAAATTGATAATTTTCTCACTGAGCTTAATTAGCTCATAAAGATGGATATGTTATATGTGTTTAGGTGACAGGGGCAAGAAGGTTGCTGAGGGATGATTCATCTGGACATGGGACTTGACTTTGAACTAGTTGTAGACCATAATACACTTTTTGTATAGTTTTGTAAATGATCTTTTGTAACCCAGTTTTTGGGACACGTTTGTTACATACTTGTTCTTTTGATATGTACTTGTACTTCTGTTGCTTAACTTTGATTACACCATAAACCCCTTGTGGTTATTGAGTGATTATTGGTGTAATCTAGAGATAAGAAACTGGGTGTTACATAGCGCCGCTAATACTTAAATTAGCATCGCCAATGAGGATCGTGAACACCCACTAGACAGCTGGCAAACATAGCGTCACGAAATCGAAGATTATCGTCGTTGGCAACATTAGCGTCGCTAACATCCTAATTAGCGGCACTAATGTCATTTTTTTTCCAATTTCCACATTTTGATTTATTTTTACTCCGCGAACTTAGATTCTTTAAAACTCGAAACTTGATTTCTCGGTATTAGGGTCTTACCGTAAAGGTAAGTCGTTCCTGAAGGATAGAAGGAAAATGACCTCGGATTCCCCAAAATTTTCTCTACGGAGTAGCTGGAGACAGGAACACCACCCCATTTACTTAGGACCCGCAGGATGGGAGTGGATGTTAGGCGGGGGATCTATTATGTCCACCCTAAGAATCCTTTGTACACTCTCCATGAGGCAAAAATTGGTGGGCCTAGATGTACACCAACCAAATCAGATTTTTTTCAAAATTCAAAATTTTATCCTGATCGATTTTTTCTAGTAATCGGTTATAAGTTACCCACATCGATTATATTCAATCGCCCGATACAAGCCAAATTCCCATAAATTTAAAAATCAGATTTTGACCTAGAGTTTTATCTGATTTCATGTGGATTTTTAGATATAACTATGTGGACCCCTAAAATTACAATTTTGCCCCTCTAGTGTTAATGTAAACACGTGTTTGTTCAATTGGTTTCAAACACTGCAAAAACGTTCTATATTTTCGACCTTTTTTGCAATCTCGACTTCTTTCTTCACTTTTCAAAAGTGGAAATTGTATCCTCGGATGTTTCCTATTCAATCGGTACAACCGACAGAAATCCAAAAAATTATAAGAATATTAGTGTGGTGGAAGCTAAACCAACTTCCTGGAACCCACTGTATGGTGTTATTATGATTATTACATTATGAGCGATAAAGAAAAAGGTTTGTAGCAAAAAAATGTACAGAATTGTATATTGTAATTAGAATCTCGACATTCAAACATCATGCAGAGAATGCTTGCAGAGCGGTAAAACAAGACAATTTCGATCTGGCGCACAATTATATCATATCAGATGTTTTACAACAACGATGATGTAGGAGAAGGATTTGTGAAGGTTTTCATCCAATAAGTGCTTACATTCAACGATTTTGATAACCCATGACTTACGAAAATTATCTTTTCAACCTGTTATATAATGTTATAATCTGATGAGTGGTACTACTCTTAGACAATATACGATACAACTTTGGACCAAATCAAGAAAAGAAATAATTGTAGAAGTTAAAATTTATGATTATGGAGTTTCTTTGACACGTGGCATTCCACTCCACATGAATATGTTAATTCCTACCTAGTTGTCATGACACATTGATTCCACTCGCCACTCTAATGTTGAAACAAATCATTGCGTTTCAATTTTTGGGTTATTCGTGTACTAGTCCGAACTTAAGTAAAATTTTGCATAACATAATTATTCTTTATAAATTATATTTTTTTTTTCAATTTCACTTGATAACGCTTCAAATAATACTAGATCTACCACCTGACCAAAACTACGCGTAAAACCTATTTTAGATTGCCTTCTCTCCATGCCTTGTATGTTGCCCATATTATTAATATAGACATGCAAGTCAAACTAGGAATTGATGAGGAAATAATGTTAAATATTAGACATAATTAAATACGATTTATGGTACACAAGCAATTTGGCATACTAAGTATCGTGTTTTTATGCCACTATATCGGCGAAACACCATTTGGACCTGATTACAACAATAATAGTAATTGGAATTCAAATTGTGTTACCTTTGAAATTATTTTACGTAAAAAAAATTGTGTTTAAAAGCTTTCTTGGTTTGCTAGCGGAATAAGGTCGATTCATTGCAATCCCCGATGAGGATTGGGATGTACTCGAAGTATTCATGCAATATGTTATAAGTTTCTAAATATGCAATAACATTTTTATGATTTTTTGTTACCCTACAAATCTCTTAGTTTGAAACCAAATTTACTGAAAAAATTAAAATATTTTGAGAGTTACCTTTGACTTTTACTTGAGTTGCGGCCTAAATTCTACTTTAAATGTTTGCCGCAAAGCGAATGTAATCGAACGAACTATCGATAACTTAAATATATCTAAAATTGAACCAAATTTCATCCACAATTCGGTAGTTATTTTCAATGAAACATTTCAAAAATTATTTCACTTTTATGCAAACAAATATGGTCAAAAAGTAATCCACTAATTGATAATATAATAAATGAGACGACCGGGAATCATCTAGATGTGACTGAGATTTGAATAGATGGAGGAAACTAGCAAATGCGAACGAGCTTCCACTCCAAGTAGTGAATTGGAAAGTTATATTGCATCAAACTGTATATAACACATTGATTCTAGCCATTGTCGCTCATGATTTCTAATATCCAAGATTCTATGACAACTTTGAAATCAACTTTTTATCTTAGGGTGGACGGATAAGCAAGCGGGTTCGGTGAAAGATGGGTTTGGGTTGGCGCGGTACCGCCGGTACCTCCGGTACCGCTGCCCCGTCCCATTCGGTTTCGTCGGGCTCGGCATAAGCGGGAATGCGGGATGGGTTTGGTGATGGTGAAGCCGAATGAACCCACACACACACACACACACACTCACTCACTCTCACACACACACACACACACACACACACACATATACATATATATATATATATATATATATATATATATATATATATATATATATATATATATATATATATATATATATATATACACATACATACATACATACATACATACATACATACATACATACATACATACATACATACATACATACACACACACACACACTCACACACACACCGTATGTAGGTTTTAATTTCCCGTATTTGGGTTTTAGTTTCCCGGATTTAGGATTTAATTTTCAATATTTAGGTTGTTTTTTATTTGTTTTGTAATGGTGTGCTTTTTTAATTAAATGATATTTGACTTTTTAATTTTAATTAATATGCATTTAATATTATTTGAAATATTAAATTAAATGTTATATTAATTTTTTAATTGATAAATGAATTTAATAATAAAAAATCTGATGTGGCATCGTGGGTTCAGTGAGTTCAGTGGGTATTGGTTTCATGGGTGAAAGATTGGTGAAAGATGGGGAAAGATGGAAGTGAGAGAAGAGAGAAAAACTGACGTGACGCGTGAGTTCTGTGGAATGGGAATGATCTACTCCCCCCACCCTTAGAGGTATGGTAATATCAGAACAAATTTCATGATTCACCGCCCAAATTTATAGACGTATGAATTTGTTAAAAGGATTACTTGGATGGTGTTAAAAAATGCAAATCATATATATATATATATATATATATATATATATATATATATATATATATATATATATATATATATATATATATATATATATATATATATATATATATATATATATATATATAGGTTATATTGCGGACAACAGTTATTGTGAGACCGTGCAGACAGTGTTATTCTGTGAGAAATGACGATTAGAATATGTTTTTATTGGTAATATTAATACTAAACAAACATATTCTCATAGAATTATTACAACTATAACGTATTTTCAATCATTATCATTCGTTCTAGTGTTTCACACATTCTGATTCACTCATTCTCATTCTGACAGAATGATAATCATAAAAACTTCATGTAACCCGTATTAATGATTTAATGACAATAATTCTATGAGAATATATTTGTTTCGTATTCACATTACCATAAAAATGATATTATATTGGTTATTTCTCACAAAATAGTAGTGTCCGCATGGTCTCACAATAACTGTTGTTCGCAATATAACTTAGCCCTCTATATATATATATATATATATATATATATATATATATATATATATATATATATATATATATATATATATATATATATATATATATATATATATATATATATATATATATATATATATATATATATATATGGTCCGGTTCCGGTGAGGACTCGCGAGGACACCCTAAAAATTTTGAAAAAAAATATAAAAAAATACAAATCATAAAATCGAGAATAATACTTTCTCATTAACAAAAAAAAATTGAAAAAAAATTTTTTGAATCATTGCAAAACGTAATGATGCAATTTTTCTGTTTTTATTTTGGATCATTATTTCATTATAAAAAAATAATGATCCAAAAGTTTTTTTTGAATATTTTTTTCTCCGATATAGTACTATGATCTATTTTATTATTTATATTTTTTTTATTTTTTTTCAATTTTTAAGGTGTCCTCGCAAGTACAATTGTTAATATATTTGATACAAAATACAAATAACATTTTATTTGAAAATAGCAATTTCGATTCTTTTGTAGCAAACTTTTATATTTACATTTTTTCCCCTCAACTAATTTCGAATTAATTATTTTCATCCCTATTTATTATAAAGTTATATTATTGGTATTTCGTAACTTACAATTCCGGTCTCGTTTTATACTTTAAAGTTACATTTTTCGTCCCTCACATAATTTTTTTTGTCGAGCTGCGTTTTTCAATATACCGGGTTTCCGGAGCATCGCGCGGACAGTCTAAACACTAGTTATTTCTTAAATGACAGGTTATATCACTCATGAATAGTAAATCCATCAAGAATAAAATGCATTCGAGATAGCACCTCCAATGATTTGAAGTAGACGAAGGTGACATTTGGAGAGAATGGGAGATACCATCCAAAAAAATTTAATTAAATGATGACCATTCGACCACTAAAATTAATAGTACTTACAGTTTCTAAGTTTAAGTTATTGTATTTTCACCCATATATTTTATTCTATATTTAAAATCAAATACGTTAGAAATATATATTGTTGGTTTTTATGTTTAGATGACAAAAAATAAAACGTGATGTTGTTCATATGTTAATAAATGATGTCACACATTTAAGGACATAATGAGAACTTTTATATATATATATATATATATATATATATATATATATATATATATATATATATATATATATATATATATATATATATATATATATATATATATATATATATATATATATATATATATATATATATATATATATATATATATATATATATATATACTAAAAATTTATTATCAATAAACTATTGATAAATAATAATTAAGAGTTAGCTCATTCTTTATTAAGTGGTGAACTAAATAGGAAGAATTTCGTATATGCCTTTTTAAATATCACAATATCGTACCCATCTTCATTTTTAAATATTATATTTATCATTCATAAACTTTCAAAATATCATATTTATCCAACCTAGTTTCTAAATATCATATTTACCTTTTACAAACTTTTAAAATATCATATTTGCTCGAATCCTTATTTTTAGAAACTTTAAATGTTTTATATCATTTAAGTTCGGAATTTTTTTTATAAATTGACTATTACAATCTTTTATAAATCTATGTTTAAACTATCTAAAATAGATTCCTAAACCCTATTTGTTGGTCTCGCCTAATTCCCATCGTCTCTTCTCGAAGAAAAAAATCAATGAACAAGATGCCGGAGATGACACGACGGACCCATGTGTCAGGGAAGAGACGATATGGATTAGGTGAGATCAACAACGAGTGTTTAAGAAATCAATTTAGATATTTAAACTTAGATTTATAAAAATGGTATAATTGTCAATTGATGAAATAATGATTTATAGTGATATTAAAATGTTAAAAATGAAGATTTGGGCAAATATGATATTAGTTTATGAAGGTCAAATATGATATTTAGAAGTTAGGCTAGACAAATATGATATTTTGAATGTTTATGAACGATAAATATGATATTTAGAAATTAGGTTTGACAAATATGATATTTTGATGTTTAAGAATGACATATACAAAATTCTCCCAAATAAATAAGTATTTGTTTATTTGTTATTTAGCAAAAGGTTTTATTAAATGATTAGGGTTAATTATAAGAGTTAATAATAAGGGTTTTAGGCTTTATGTATTTGGAAATAAAAGGCTTTAAAAATATCAAAACTATCGTAAATAAATAAAGGTTTAGGCAAGTCATTTGATACTGAGACATGAAAGCGTCAAAACCCTAACAACTCTTTTTGGAGTAAATATAGTTGCCAAACATAAGTTCTCTATTGTATTTCTTAGCAATGTGATTAAGCGGTGAAGGGAAGGCAAGAAGGTTGTTTAAGTTGGAAGTCTAGCAGCTATGTTCTTGCTTTGTATGGATCAACCATTAAAGATTGTTCATTCTTGATAAATTTCCTATGTATAACTCTAACACTATATGAGATGTTTGATTGTTGTTCTTTGTGTTCTAAATGGATTAATAGATTTGGGACTGATAGAAAAAATTTAATTTGTTAGTGTTTTCAATTGTTTGTATTTGTATAATTGTTTTTGTATATCAATCCCCACCATTATCTAATCAACTTATTAACACGATTTATTAATTACAATCTAAAAATAATCACAATACCAATATGACTTGGAACTCCGTAACGATGGTAAGAATGGATGTGGCAAGGGGAAGGGAGACGAGTGGGCTGATGTGGCGCATCGATACCTGTCGGGAACACTGCCCCACCATTTAATATCACACAAACATTTCCCGCTTGCGTTCCCGAAGGGTAAAAGCAAAATGACCTCAAGAACCCCAAAATTTTCTCAGCGAAGTGGCTGGAGACAATAGCACCACCCCACTTGCTTGGAACCTGCAGGATGGTGGTGGAAGTAAGGCGGGAGATCTACTATGTCCACCCTAAGAATCCTTTATACGCTCCTCCATGACGCAAACCAACAGGATCTGATATTTTTCAAAATCCGAATTTTTATTATAATCGGTTTTTTGTAGTAATCGGTTATAAGTTACCAAATCGATTATACCCGATCACCCGACACGAGCCGGATTCCCATAAATTTGAAAACTTTATTTTGACCTAGAGATTTATCCGATTCCATGTAGATTTTTAGATATAACTATTTGGACCCCCAAAATTACGATTTTGTCCCTCTAATGTTAATGTAAACATGTGTTTGTTCAATTGGTTTCAACACACCACAAAAAAGTTTGTATTCTCGGCGTTTTTGCAATCTCAACTTCTTTCTTCACTTTTCAAAAGTGGAAATTGCACTTCACATGTTTCCTATTTAGTCGATAGTACCGATGGAAATTGAAAAAAATATAAGAATATTGATGTGGTAGAAATTAAAAAACTTTCTGAAACCCACCCGTGTAGTATAATTATGATTATTGCTTATGTATGATAGATAAAAAGGTTTGTAGCAAAAAATCTTAAAAATTATATATTGTAACTATAATCTCGACATTCAAACATCATGCAGAGAATGCTTGCAAAATGATAAAATAAGACAATTTCGATCTAGCGCACACTTATATCATATCAGATGTTTTGTTTATTTACAACAACGATGATGTACGAGAAGTGTTTGTGAAGTTTTTATCCAATAACCGCTTTCATTCGACCATTTCGATAACCCGCGACTTACAAAATTATTGTTTCAACTGTGATATAATCTGATGAGTCGTACTCCTCTTAGACACTATACAATACAACTTTGGACGGAATCAAGAAAAGAAATGATTATATAATTTGAAATTTATGATTATGGAGTTTCTTTGACATGTGGTATTTGGACCACTCCATATCAATATGTCAATTCCTACCTAGTTGTCACGACACATTGGTTCCACCAGCCACTCTAATGATGAAACAAATCATTGCATTTCAATTTTTTGGTGATCCGTGTACTAGTCCGAACTTAAATAAAATTTTGCATAACGTAATTGTTATTTATAAATTATAAAAAAGGTAAATTGCAAAAAAAACATGAAGTTTATAGAAACTTCTCGATTTTGACACTATTATATTTTTTGCATTTAAGTCCTTAAGTTTTCCAATTTGTTGCAATTTTGACTATTTGACCGGTCAACCACGTTGTTCGCTGACGTGGCATGGTGACATGTTCGTTTTTGCTGACGTGGCGTTGACATGACATGACGACTTGACACAATGTCAAAATCGAAATAAATATAAAATGTAGTGACGTAATTGCAAAAAAAAATACAGCGTTAAAATTGAAAAAAATAAAGTGTAGTAACTTAATTGTGAAAAAAGAAACACAATGTCAAAATCGAATTTTTATAAAATCTTAATACGTTTTGTTACTTGTACACCGTGCATTAAATTTTGTATATACTAAGAAAATTATAAATTTCTAAATGTTTTACCAAAAAATTATGCGAAACTAAAAAACACGTATGTAGCAGTCAAAAACATATTACGAAACGAAAAAAACGTATTTATGATTCTAAAGGCATAGTAATACTTTTATAAGTATGCTTTCACTTCTAAAAAACGTAAAAATATATTTTTACTTTTAAAAAATCGTAGAAAACGATTTTAAATATGTTACATTTTCACCATTATATAAAATCGTATACGTTTTTTTTATGTTTAAAACTGTATAAAGCGGCAAATATGTTTAAAAAAACCTTTTTTAAAAACATGGTAATATCATTGTATAAGAAAAACATTGCTAATACCATTGCATAAGAAAATATTTTTTTAACATATTTACCGGTTTATACGGTCTTAAAATAAAAAAATCATATACGATTTTATATGACGGTGAAAATGTAACATATTTTAAATCGTTTTCTACGATTTTTTAAAAGTACAAATATATTTTTACGTGTTTTAGAAGTAAAAGCATACTTTTAAAAGCATTACTATGCTTTTAGAATCATAAATACGTTTTTTTTTTTCGTTTTGTAATATGCTTTTTACGGCTATATACGTGTTTTTTTCGTTTCGTATAATTTTTTTTAGTAAAGTATATAGAAAGTGATAATTTCTTAGTATATACAAATTTTAATGTACGGAGTACAAACTACAAAAGACACTAAGTTTTATAAAAATTCGATTTTGACATTGTGTTTCTTTTTTCGCAATTAAGTCACTACATTTAATTTTTTCCGATTTTGATACTATATTTTTTTCTGCAATTATCTAATACCGTGTTATTAAAATTTAAAGATTTTTGAGTTAATCTTAGTGTAAATAAGATTTAATAAGTTTTTATAAGAGTTAAGAGGGTTAGAAACTTAATTGGAAGAAGTTAAAGTTTAAAAAGATGAGTTTTAGAATCACACGGGTCGTGTAGAATCATGCAGTGAGCAAAAGGTTGAGTTCCAGATTCACACGGGTCGTGTAGATTCTACACGGGTCGTGTAGAATCATGCAGTGAGCAAAAGGTTGAGTTCCAGATTCACACGGGTCGTGTAGATTCTACACGGGTCGTGTAGAATCAGGCAGTGAGCAAAGAATTGAGCACCAAATTCTACACGGGTCGTGCCAGATCCACACGGGTCGTGCCAGGTTATCACACGGGGTCGTGCCAGATTCCACACGGGTCGTGTAGAATCCGGCAGTTTCCATTTCATTTGAGGCGGTGGATCCACACGGGTCGTGTGGATTTCCACACGGGTCGTGTGTCGCAACTGGGCACTTTTAAAAGGAAAATTTCTTTCATTTGGGGATAAAACTCCATTTCGTCCAAAACTTCCTTTAACCCTAAAAACTTGATTCCAACCTTCCAAAGTCGAGATTAAGACTTGTTTCTTTTGAATTGAAGCTAGGGATTTACACTTTGAGCTTAAAAGGTAATTCTTCTTGATTTTTACTTCGTTTTGACGGTTAGATTTCTCGTTTTGAGATAGTTCCAAGTGGTCTTGATGAACCACCTGCTACTAGTATGAATTAGAGTGAGTTTACTCGGATTAGTGTGTGTGATGGAGTTCAAATTCGAGACCCAAGTTAGTAAAACCCTAGTATTGTGTTATTAGGGTTATATGTGCTAAATTTGTGAAATTGGAAGTTACAATTAGGATAGTAGTGCTATCTTTTGATTGTAACCCTCTCTTATGATTCCAATTCCTTGATTGATATGAATATTGAGCATGATTGAGATTTTCTTGAAATTGAATATTGAGTTTGAGTCATTGTGTTACAGCTAAAGCTAGACAGGAACACACACGAAGTTCGGGAGTTCCACATATCGACTCAACTTCAGGTGAGTAGTTATTTATTGATAATTATACTTTGATCTGATGTTGTTTACAGATATGAAGTAAGCAATGATTTGATTTGGTTGAGAATAACCAAACTATGAGTGTATGAAATAAAGAGTTAAAGTATGTATACTAAGAGTTATAGCGTGTATACCATGTACGGAACTGAGATAGTCCGTTGAGTTTGAGTAAAATCTGATAATGAATGATACAAACAAATTAACCTTAAATTACTCACTGAGCTTTCATAGCTCATTTATATTGTTTGTTATTGTTGTTTGTATTAGGTTCTGGTAGCGGTGACCGCGGAAAGCAGAATATGAATGGATAGCTAGACTTGGACTTGGACTTTGATGTGGAATTTACTTTTGTTAACTTAATATATAAAGAAACCCGGTTTTGTTTAATAGTCGTAAACCTTTTGATGTAATAGCTTAGAACTTAAACTATGCTGTTGATAGCAATCTTGTGAAACTTGTTACTCTTTTGGGATTATACCTTTGATAATATATGTGTTTGACTAAAAAAATTGGTATATCCTAAATTTGAGGAACCGGGTGTTACAAGTTGGTATCAGAGCCTTGGTTTAAGGGAATTAAACCTTGAGATGGGTTTAGACTTAAACCAATGTGATTGAAAAGTCCCAAAGAGTCCCGAGTAGCTATCCTCCGCGGTGTAGTACAATTGAGTTGATTATACACTATATTGAGTATTATAGTGCTATACAATTGAGTTGATTATACACTATATTGAGTATTATAGTGCTATACAATTGAGTTGATTATACACTATATTGAGTATTATAGTGCTATACAATTGAGTTGATTATACACTATATTGAGTATTATAGTGATATACAATTGAGTTGATTACACACCATATTGAGTATTATGGTGGTGATTACTAAATGAGTTAATTTTCTTTTTCAGTTAAAATGAGTACTGGAAAAGAAAAAGAGCGAGGTGATCCATCAAGAGATAAATTGGGATCACGAGAATCGGGTAAAGAGCATCAACCCGAGGGAGAGCGACCTCCCGAGACACAGAGTAATATGCAAGCTATGATTGCTGCTGAGGTAGCCAAAACACTTAAAGAATTACTACCCACTTATTTGAGGCCCCAGACGGAGACTGCAACTGGAGGTTCTTCGGGACAACCACCGGTTCAACCTGAGCACAGGGAGGATCGTGAAGAGGTCTATACTGAAGCGGGCAGAGCTAAAATATCTGAGAAGACAAGGAAGTGTACTTATGATGTTTTCCAGAAGTGCAAGCCATACGATTTCTATGGGAAAGATGATCCCATAGCAGCCAAGAATTGGTTAACACATGTTGAAAAGATGTTTCGTACCGGTAAATGCGACGAGGCAGATAAAGTAGAGTTCGCAACAAACTTGTTAAAAGAAGATGCACAATTCTGGTGGGAGAATCTGTGTATGGAGATAGGAGAGAGTTTGGCGTATACACTGAACTGGGAACAATTCAAGTTGAAGTTCACTGAATACTATTGTTCCAATAATGCTATGAAGGGAATAGAGAAAGAGTTTTTGAAGTTACAACAGGGGTCGAGAACAGTGCAACAATACACACTGGATTTCAATGAAAAGGCAAGATTTGCACAACATCAAGTTGATACCGAGGAGCGTAAGATGGATCGTTACTTGTGGGGTTTAAAGACCCAGATCCGAGAGTTTTTGCTGAGTTCCAGATATACTACCTTTCAACAAGTTGCTGAAGCAGCAAGATCGAGAGAAAGGAAGTTGCAAAGACAGGAGGAGGAGAGAAGAACCGAAAGAGAAGTTGGAGGATTTAAGAGAAAGTGGGAAGGTAAAGCTGTAGATACTTCTCAGAGATCCATTACCACGGGTTCTCAAGTCCGTGGTGAAACTAAGAAGAATGAAGAGAAATGGTGTAAGAAGTGTAGACGAAAACACATGGGAGAATGCGATTCCCGAAACCCTCCATCAGTTTGTTTCCAGTGTGGAAAGACGGGACATATGGCTCGCCAGTGCACCGAGAGTCGCCCTGTTTGTTTCAATTGTGGGGAGAGCGGGCATATTCGTCCAAATTGCCCAAAGGTGAAATCTGAACCACAAAGAGATTTTCAAAAGACTGGTCAAGGAGGAGGTCGAGATCGAGATGATCGAAGAGATAGGGGTGGTGGTCATGTGAAAACGCGAGCTTTTCAATTGACTGTTGGCGAGGCTAGAGATCGGACCGATGTTATCACAGGTATCTTTAGCTTGAACTCTTTTCAAGCACGAGTACTTTTTGATTCGGGTGCATCTGTGTCTTTTATATCAGAGTCTTTTGCTTCTAAACTAGATATTCCATTAGCTGATTTATATGAGAAAATAATAGTAGATGTAGCAGATGGGAGATGTGTTTTTGTAAAGAGTCATTATAAACAGTGTCGGCTTGAAATCTATGGGATTGCGTACCCTATAGATCTGAAGCCGATCACTAATCATGAGTTTGATGTGATAGTCGGGATGGATTGGATGGATGATAATAGAGGTCAAATGGATTGTCATGAGAAAACACTTTCCATAAAGACACCGAGTGGTTCCCGAATTTTGATACGAGGTGAACGACGTTCCCGAAAAGTACCAATAGTGTCACTTGCCACGGCTAGGAGATATATAGAAAGAGGGGGTGAATTGATTATGGCACATGTGATTAGTGCTGAGTCAAAACATTCCAAAATAGAAGAAGTAGAAGTAGTTTGTGATTATCCCGATGTATTTCCCGAAAATCTTCCAGGTGTACCATCAAGTAGACAAGTGGAATTTGTGATCGATGTCATACCGGGGGCGAAGCCGGTAGCTCGACCACCTTATCGATTAGCACCATCCGAGATGGAAGAATTAAAGAGACAGTTGCAAGAGTTATTGGAACTTGGGTTTATACGTCCGAGTTCGTCTCCGTGGGGTGCGCCTATACTCTTTGTGAAAAAGAAAGATGGATCTATGAGAATGTGTATAGATTATCGGGAGCTCAACAAGATCACTATAAAGAATCGTTATCCGTTGCCGAGGATCGATGACTTATTTGATCAACTGCATGGAGCCACGTATTTTTCAAAGATTGATTTGAGATCCGGCTATCATCAATTGAGAGTACAAGAAGCTGATATTCCGAAGACAGCTTTTCGTACGAGGTATGGCCATTACGAGTTCTTAGTCATGTCGTTCGGTTTGACTAATGCTCCTGCTGTTTTTATGGATTTGATGAATCGGGTTTGTCGTCCTTTTCTTGATAAATTCGTAATTGTGTTTATCGACGACATCCTGATTTATTCAAAGAGTCGAGATGAGCACAGATTTCATTTACAACAAATGCTAGATCTTCTTCGAGACGAGAAATTATATGCAAAATTTTCAAAATGTGAGTTCTGGTTACGGGAGATACAATTCCTTGGCCATGTGATAAATGAAGACGGTATAAAAGTAGATCCAGCAAAGATCGAAGCCGTAATGAGTTGGGAGCCGCCAAAGAGTCCAATGGAGGTTCGTAGTTTCTTGGGGTTAGCAGGCTATTATCGACGATTTGTAGAAAACTTTTCTCGTATAGCTATGCCCTTAACCAAATTGACCAAGAAGACGGAGAAATTTAGTTGGACTGAGGCACAACAATCAGCCTTTGAACAACTACGAGATAGCTTATGCAAGGCTCCAGTGTTAGCTTTACCGCAAGGAGGGGAGGATTTTGTTCTTTACAGCGATGCCTCCTTTAGTGGTCTTGGATGCGTGTTGATGCAAAAAGGACGAGTGATAGCGTATGCCTCTCGACAACTGAAACCACATGAAAAAGCTTACCCAGTACATGATTTAGAGCTGGCGGCGGTAATCTTTGCGTTAAAGATATGGCGACATTATCTTTATGGAGTGCGATTTCAAATATATACAGATCATAAAAGCCTGAAATATCTGTTTGATCAGAAAGAGTTAAACATGAGGCAAGTACGGTGGATGGATCTACTAAAAGATTATGATTGTGAAATACTTTACCATCCTGGTAAAGCCAATGTGGTGGCGGATGCACTAAGCCGTAAAGAGTCGCCTATTCGAGTTGTATCGGCTCGAATGGGGATTGTGAGTCGACTACCAGAGTTGATACGAAGATGTCAAGTCGAAGTCAATGACTTGAAGAAAGAAAGAATGATTGGTTATGTAGAGAAACTCGTGGAAAATGCACAAGGAATCAAGACTTTCCAAGGGCGAGTTTGGGTTCCGAGACATGGCGAGGCGAGACAGTTATTGCTAGAGGATGCTCACTGTACTAGGTATTCGGTTCATCCTGGTAGTACACGAATGTATTATACCTTAAAATCATACTACTGGTGGCCGGGTATGAAGCGTGATGTGGGACGATTTGTAGAGAACTGTTTGACATGTCTTCAGGTAAAAGCTAATCATCAAAAGCCTTATGGAGCAGTGCAGCCATTGCCAGTACCAAAGAAGAAATGGGATGAGATCACCATGGATTTCATCACCAAGTTGCCTCGGACTCCTCGAGGATATGATTCAATTTGGGTGATTGTTGATAGATTGACAAAGTCTGCTCATTTTATTCCAATCCGAGAAGATTATCAAGTATCAAAGCTAGCTGAGATATATACGAGAGAAATTGTGAAACGAAATGGAGTGCTGATATCGCGTAAATTATACATATTTTTCGCACGATATCAGTGTGATTTTAGTTTAATTTTATACATGTTATAAACTAAAAGATACCTAATATGTTTAAATATTCGTTTTGAAGCTAAAAATACGCGTTTGGAGCGAAGGAACGAATTATACAAGCATTTGAGCTTAAAAAGAAGCAAGATTAAAATCTGCCAGAAGCCTGGGCGCACCCCGCCCAAATCCAGGCGCACCGCGCCCAAAGAGAGATCCGGATCCCGCTTTTCGTCAGACTTTTGATTAAAATAATCGAGCGTGCATTCATCCAATGATTCAACCGACCTGCCAAGCATGTGCAAGGGCGCACCCCGCCTACTTTTTGGGCGCGCCGCGCCTCAGATCCGACATTAAAGCTGCAAACCACGTGCTCCTTCGTGCGACAGTTGGCGAACGTGCACAGATCTACTTTAGGCGCACCGCGCCCCTATTCAGGCGCACCGCGCCCAACTCCAGTGCCCACTATAAATTCAAGCCATTCAGCTCTTCTTTTGAAAAACACCTACACCACCTTCAGACCAGACCACATCTCTGCACCTCCACACCACCTACACCACCTTCAGACCAGACCACATCTCTGCACCTCCACACCACCAAACTCGGCCAGAAAGCTTGTAGAATCAAAGGGGAACCTATGGAATCGAGAGCTTGAAGAATGTTCGGCCGGGACTTCATTCGGTTTGCTTTATATATATATATTGCATTCTATTATGATTTCCTAAGCCGTATTCTTCAGATTATGTTATCTGTATTATTTATTACTTAGATTTGATTATTGTTTAGTTATGATTTGATTGTTATTTATCGGATATTGAACGTTTTATATTTTATCTCGCATAATTCATTTGACTATCAGATATGTTAAAGAACCTTCCTTTTGGACTTATTGCTGAGTTATTTTAGTCTAGAGGACCAATCTGACTATATGACTTTTATCATAACTGTGCTATGACCATTAGGCAGATATGACTAGTGATGGACCAAATCCTAGGATTAAGTCACGAAGGCAGAATCTTGTATGTATATGCAAAGTTTGTACTAGAGGACCAATCTGTACAAACCAATTTGATTATCATGACCATTGAGATCAAAAGCTCGAATGAACCCTGTATGATACGAACCAATACATGATTATTTGGAATACATAATCGCATGACCATTGCCATTAATGACCTTATAATCATAGGATTAGGTAGTTGGACCAAAACATCTAATCACTTTAGAAATCGGTATTCAACGTTCAATATCCATTGCACTAATAACATATCAAACATAACTAGATGGTTTATTCAAATCTAAGTATTAATGTTTACTTTTATATTTTGTAATTTATATTTCCCGTAACTTTTGCCTAGGCGATGTTGATTCATTAATATAATATGTGTTGATCTAGTTCTTGATTCGAGTTTAATATCGGTTAGGATATATAACTTGCATGCTATACATATTAAATGTGGTTACAGTTTATATTCTTGATTGCCATCTTCATATTATTAAGTTTAAATGACCATTTAAACGTATTGATCACATGAACCGTCATGATGTATAATTGACAACTATATATCATTGGACTAGTTATTGACCATTTAACTAGGAAGGTTATCTAAGTTATAAACTTGATTAGTGAAATAAGACTTATATCACATTTAGTTGCAACTCATGACCATTGATTGTATGAACATATCACTTTGACCATTAGGATATGGGCTATGTTTGCATGCTAGATTGTATTAATACTTGATGATTATAAGTTAATTAGTTACATGACCATTGTGCTATTTTAACTTATTAGTCATAGAATTGGTGACTTGACCATACGATCCTACAACTTAATGCAGCTTATTTAAACTCATTGCACATAATCAAAACTAGTCAACATAGGTTTATCTGAATCAACAGATCCTAGACGAAAGTTTCCTTTATTATTTTTGTTATGATCATTTATTATTTCGTCATTTATTTTATAATCAAAGTTTTACGAGTTTTCATTAAAACTCGCCCCTGAGTGTTTGCTTGAATAATTGTTAATTGATAATTGATTTTCTTAACTTAAAGATATCCGTTTTCCCTTGGGTCGACAACCCGGATTTACCATTACTATACTACAATCGACTAGGTACACTTGCCTAATTGTGTTGTTCTATTCATACATGGTATTTCCCTGTTCATAAATGTAAAACTAATGTGAAATCATTTTTCGAAAATCTTATAAACGCTAATAACACATCAAGTTTCTTGGTGCCGTTTTTGGGTGTTTTATATGTATGTTTGAAAACACAACAAGTGCCAACTTCAATAATTTCTGATAGAGATAATCGATTCAATTCACATTTCTGGCAGAGTTTCCAAAAGCATTTTGGTACAAAAGCTTTATTAAGTACTGCGTATCATCCCCAGACAGATGGACAGTCGGAAAGAACGATACAAACACTTGAAGATATGCTACGAGCCTGCATCATTGATTTTGGAGGCAGTTGGGAAGATCATCTGCCTTTGGTAGAGTTTGCCTATAACAACACTTATCACTCCAGTATACAGATGGCACCTTTTGAAGCTTTATATGGTGCACCGTGCCGAACACCAACTTGCTGGACAGAGATGGGAGAGAAACCATTGGCGGGACCGGAAATTGTAGCTGAAACTGAAGAGAAGATACAAAGCATTCGTGAGCATATGCGGGTAGCCCAAAACCGCCAAAAGCAATATGCAGATAGAAGAAGGAAGCTGTTAGAGTTTAATGTTGGGGACATGGTAATGTTGAAAGTGTCCCCATGGAAAGGAATAATTTGATTTGGCAAGAGAGGTAAATTGAGCCCACGCTTTATCGGACCTTTCCAAATCTTAGAGAGAATTGGAGCAGTCGCGTATAAACTTGAGCTTCCAGATGAACTACGGGGTATCCATAATGTGTTCCATGTGTCACATCTCAGAAAAACATTACATGATAAATCCACTCGAGTACCTTTAGCTGAAGTTCAACTAGATGAGAAATTAAGATATCAAGAGATGCCAGAGCAAATTCTAGAAAAGAAAGTTAAGAAATTGCGAAATAAAGAAGTGGGATTGGTGAAAGTACAATGGCGACATCATAGAGGATCAGATGTTACTTGGGAAGCTGAAGGAGAGATGCGGTCGAAATATCCTTACTTGTTTCAAGAGATTCCGAGGACGGAATCTTTTGAAGGGGGTAAGTACTTGTAATACCGTGTTATTAAAATTTAAAGATTTTTGAGTTAATCTTAGTGTAAATAAGATTTAATAAGTTTTTATAAGAGTTAAGAGGGTTAGAAACTTAATTGGAAGAAGTTAAAGTTTAAAAAGATGAGTTTTAGAATCACACGGGTCATGTAGATTCTACACGGGTCGTGTAGAATCATGCAGTGAGCAAAAGGTTGAGTTCCAGATTCACACGGGTCGTGTAGAATCATGCAGTGAGCAAAAGGTTGAGTTCCAGATTCACACGGGTCGTGTAGATTCTACACGGGTCGTGTAGAATCAGGCAGTGAGCAAAGAATTGAGCACCAAATTCTACACGGGTCGTGCCAGATCCACACGGGTCGTGCCAGGTTATCACACGGGGTCGTGCCAGATTCCACATGGGTCGTGTAGAATCCGGCAGTTTCCATTTCATTTGAGGCGGTGGATCCACACGGGTCGTGTGGATTTCCACACGGGTCGTGTGTCGCAACTGGGCACTTTTAAAAGGAAAATTTCTTTCATTTGGGGATAAAACCCCATTTCGTCCAAAACTTCCTTTAACCCTAAAAACTTGATTCCAACCTTCCAAAGTCGAGATTAAGACTTGTTTCTTTTGAATTGAAGCTAGGGATTTACACTTTGAGCTTAAAAGGTAATTCTTCTTGATTTTTACTTCGTTTTGACGGTTAGATTTCTCGTTTTGAGATAGTTCCAAGTGGTCTTGATGAACCACCTGCTACTAGTATGAATTAGAGTGAGTTTACTCGGATTAGTGTGTGTGATGGAGTTCAAATTAGAATCCCTCTATAGTTGATCCACCACAAGCTTGAACACCCTTGAATGCTAGTTCCACAACTTGCAAGTTAGAACTCCTTTTCTTGTGAAACCAAAAACCAATTTTTGCTAACTATCAAGAGAGCTTTTAGAGAGTTTCTTTGGCTGATTTTTGAAGCAAGAATGATCACCCAAACCCTCTCAAAACCGTCCATAATATAACCCATCAAGAGAAAAGAAAAGCACATGCAACTAGCTTAAAAGAAAGATCCATTTGATTTCTATAATCAAAAGCTAGAAGACACAAGGCATCTTCCTTTTTCTTTTAAGTTCTTAATGCATTCTTTTCTTTCCAATATGGCTAGTTATATGATGACTAATGAAGTGCTAGTGGGTTGTTATTATTTATAAAACTTAGATAATTATAAGCTTATAAATAATACATCTTCTTATTTCTTTAATGGAATAACATTTAATCCATAATCAAATATATAAATAAACCATCTAAATATACAATCTTAATTGTATAATTATATATATATACATATATATATATATATATATATATATATATATAACAATATATATATATTTTATTTAATTTACTAATTAAATAAAAGGCTTACTTATAAATCAATTAAATCGTTTAACAATTTAAACAATTTAATTGTTACTTAATTAATTCATCACATATGAATTACTAATCAACCTTTAATTTTTGTAGTTATTATTATTTACCTCAAATAATAATAACCTACAAGATTAAATTGCAAGTTTAGTATCATTTGATGTTAAATCAAATTTAACGTTCTAAATGATCAATTGGTGTCAAACTTGTTGTTGGTGTGACCCTATAGGATCATGTATTGTTAGTAATATCATTTTATGATCATCCTTGGGCATATAGAACTAACAATCTCCCACTTGCACAAGGTTGCATCATAGAATGATATCGACAGTGGTAAACGTCTAGCAACATTTCACTGCCCCCAATAACACATGACATTGTGCCATTCAACAACATTCAATTCTTCAGAAAACACGAGGCTCTAATTGATGTATAAAGTTATCTATCAATTATCCCTTTGTCACAGACATCATGTTGAACATGAGACATGGATCTTAATCATTCTCATTTTATGTTCAACTTTCAAACAGGCGCCTTAGATGTCTAACTCTCAACACATAAGTGGAACAAATCCCTTCTTGACTACATACGCCCCTCATATAGTTAGTACTATGCATGAGTATGGCCTTTATGGTTGTCTGTATTTCAAGAACAACAGTAAACCATATCAAAGCATAGTACACTCTACACTTAAGTCCCAAATATGTATCTCAGGTCAAAGGATATAATGATAATACCTTTATTCAAGAATCACTTATGATGATGATCCATGGAGTGATCTTGAAACGGGTCAAGTCCAATACTTGTTCACTGACAAGTACCTATGAATTTGGTTGCAACCTTTTGCTACTTTTTCCCATAAAAGTCAACCAATCCAATTCATATTAGTCTTACTTCATAATTGCTCCCACAACTATGATCGACTATGGATGTTTAGAATAACTAAATTATTCAAGGATTAAACATGCTAATAAAACACAATAATTATGAATGAAACATCACGTCACATATATTACATAATTCTTGTCGTTTACATAAGTTCATATTCATAAAACATTAAACACAAATCAAATCCATTCATTAGAAAAACGAAGTCCTATACCCTTAGCATGACTTTCATGCTTAGTTTGGGGTAAAGGTTTCGTGAATGGGTCTGCCAAATTTTGATCTGTATGAACCTTGTGAATACTTATTTCACCATTTTTAACTTCATGTCTAATGTAGTTATACCTTCGGTGAATGTGTTTGGTTTTTTGATGCAATCTAGGTTCCTTTGCTTGAGCTATAGCACCTAGATTGTCACAGAAGATTTCTATAGGGTCGCGAATGGAAGGAACAACCCCTAGATCTTCTATGAACTTTCTCATCCAGACAGCTTCTTGAGCAGCTTCTGAAGCAGCAACATATTCTGATTCTGTAGTGGATTGTGCAATCACTTCTTGTTTGGAACTCTTCCAAGACACGGCTCCTCCATTTAAAATAAAGACATACCCAGATTGAGATTTCGAATCATCCCTATCTGTTTGGAAGCTTGCGTCAGTGTAACTCTTTACCTTTAAGCTTTCTTCCAAACCGCCGTAAACTAAGAACATATCTTTAGTTCTTCTCAAGTACTTAAGAATGTTCTTTACAGCAGTCCAGTGGGCTTCACCTGGGTTCTGTTGATACCTACTAGTCATACTTAAGGCACATGAGACGTCGGGCCTAGTGCATAACATGGCATACATGATGGACCCAATTGCCGAAGCATATGGGACATGTTTCATCCTATCAAGTTCAGTCCTAGTGTTTGGGCACTGAGACTTGCTTAGGATGGTGCCATGAGGCATTGGCAAGAATCCTCTTTTGGAGTCTTGCATCTTGAACCTTTTCAAGATTTTATCAATATATACACTTTGGCTAAGACCAATAAGTCTCTTAGATCTATCTCTATAGATCTTTATGCCTAATACATAAGCAGCTTCCCCTAGATCCTTCATTGAGAAACAACTCTCAAGGAACGCTTTGACACCTTTTAAGGTTGGGATATCATTTCCAAATAAAAGTATGTCATCTACATACAATACTAGGATTATGACAATGCTCCCACTAGCTTTCTTGTATACACAGGAGTCATCCTCATTTTTGATGAATCCAAAACTCGTAATCTTTTCATCAAAACGGATGTTCCATGTTCGAGACGCTTGCTTTAATCCATAGATAGATCTTTTAAGCTTGCACACTTTGTTTGGATGCTTGGGATCGACAAAACCTTCAGGTTGATCCATATAGACATCTTCCAATAAGTATCCATTAAGGAAAGCGGTCTTGACATCCATTTGCCATATCTCATAATCATAGTATGCGGCTATGGCAAAAAGTATCCTAATCGACTTGATCATTGCCACTGGAGAAAAAATCTCATCATAGTCAATACCATGAGTTTGTGAGTATCCTTTAGCGACAAGTCTAGCCTTAAAAGTGTGAACATTTCCATCCACGTCGATTTTCTTCTTGAAAACCCATTTGTTCCCAACAGTCTTACAATTTGTGGGAAGATTAACCAAGTTCCAAACTTGATTATCGTGCATGGATTGCATCTCAGTGTTCATGGCCTCAAGCCATTTATCAGATTCAGGATCTGATATTGCACTCTGATAGTTGACGGGTTCATCAGAATATATCGTATAACATTCCTCTTCCATCAAAAGGTAACCATACCTTTCTGGTTCAATTCGAACCCTACCAGATTTGCGAACACCTTGTGTTACAATTTGTTCCTGATCAACCGTTTGTTCAGGTTCAACAATTTCTTGTTGAATGCTAGATTCAACTTCTTGTGTATCAGGTTGTGGTTCCTGAAGTTCCTCAAGTTCCACAAACCTCCCACTAGCCTCTTCCGTCAGAAACTTGTTTTCTAGGAATTCAGCTTTTCGAGAAATAAATATCTTATTCTCGATGGGATTGTAGAAATAGTATCCAAGACAATCTTTCGGATACCCTACAAAGATACATTTAGTTGAACGGGGTTCTAATTTGTTTGAAGCTTCTTGTCTAACATAAGCTTCACAACCCCATACCTTTAGATAGGATAAAGATGGAACCCTTCCATGCCATATCTCATAAGGCGTTTTATCTACCTTCTTAGTAGGTGCCATGTTTAGGAGACGAGCAGCTGTTTGTATAGCATAACCCCAAAATGATAAAGGTAGAGTACGTTTACTCATCATGGATCGAACCATATCCAATAGTGTTCGGTTCCGCCTCTCAGACACACCATTATGTTGTGGTGTTCCAGGTGGAGTAAGTTGTGAAACAATTCCACAAGTCTTAAGATGATCCATAAAGTTTGTACTTAAGTACTCACCTCCTCTATCAGAACGAAGAATTTTAATTGTTTTGTTGAGTTGATTTTCCACTTCACTTTGAAACGTTTTGAACATTTCAAACGCCTCATGTTTATGTTTAATTAAATAAACATATCCAAAACGACTAAAGTCGTCAGTGAAGGTGATGAAATATCTTTCACCATATCTAGTCATTGGCTTGAAAGGACCACATACATCCGTATGTATGATTCCTAACAAGTCCTTTGCTCTTTCATTGGTTCCAGAGAAAGGAGCTTTAGTCATCTTGCCATGTAAACAAGATTCACATATATCAAATGAGTCATTCTCATTTGCCTTCAAAAGTCCACTCTTTTGGAGTTGGGATATGCGATTCTTGTTTATATGCCCAAGGCGACAATGCCATAGATATGTTTGACTCAAATCAAATTTGGGTTTCTTGGTGAAAGTGTGGTATAAAGAGCCATTATTAGTCTTTTCGTCAAGGTTTACTTCATAAATTCCATTTAAAGGCCTAGCCTCAAAATAGAATACATTATTTTTGTAAACACAAATATCATCATTATTAAAGGAAAGATCAAATCCACATTGTCTTAATTTAGCAACTGAAATAATATTCCTAGTCAAGCTAGGAACATAGTAAACATTCAACAATGTCACACACAAGCCATTAGGTAGTAATAAATTAAAACTTCCAATTGAATCCACCGCAACCCTTGCATTGTTTCCAACTCGAAGTACTACCTCATTTGCCTTCAGTCGCCTACTCCTTTTGAACCCCTGCAACATATTACATATGTGAGTTCCACAACCAGTATCAAATACCCATGTGTTAGGAGATAAATTATAAAGTTCTAGGTCTATCACATAGATACCTGAAGTGCCTTCACCGGCCTTCTTCTTCTTCAACTCCGCAAGATAGGTAGGGCAATTTCTCTTCCAATGCCCAGCTTTGCCACATTCAAAGCATGTTTCATCTTTGGCAACCTTTGCCTTCTTCTTGGGCGGATGGGAAGGTTGGACAACTTTCTTGCCCTTACCTTTGAAAGCTTTTGCTTTCCCTTTGCCCTTGGAGTTGGTGGGGTGTTCTGGTCTAGTTCTCTTTGTTCCACCTTCCTTGATCATGAGAACTTGAGTGGTTTTCTTAGGCAGATTCTTTTCCGCGGTAATTAGCATCCCATGTAATTCCGGGATAGTCTTGTTGAAACCATTCATGTTAAAATTCATGACAAAAGGATCAAAGGACTTTGTCAAGGAGTTAAGGATCATATCCGTTGCTAGCTCTTCGGGCATCACAACTCCAAGACGTGCCAAATGATCAATGTGACTCTTCATTTTGAGCACATAAGAGCTTACCGACTGCCCATCCTCCATCTTGCAAGCATGGAAAGCCCGAACAGTTTCGAACCTTTCCGTTCTTGCAAGTTGTTGGAACATTTCCTTTAGTTGATGAATCATGTCATAGGCAGAATGATTCTCCAAATCCTTCTGAAGGTCGGGAATCATGGTTGCCAACATGAGGCATGATGCATCGATGGAATCATCCATCTTTTTAAGCCATGCATCGTGTGCGGGCTTAGGAATGGCAGGGGGCTCTTCTGGAAGTGGTTCATTGAGAACATATTCTTTCTTTTCTTGTTTGAGAACAATTCTCACACTACGGTGCCAATCCAAGAAGTTGGTATGGTTAAGTTTTTCTCCTTCAAGGAGAGACCGTAGTGAGGTTTTGTTAGGAGCCGAGTGTGTGTTGTTTGGTGCCATCTACAAAATTTTAACAAGGTTCTATTTAGTAAATTATGATATTAAGTCCTTAATAATTAATACCCTTTCTTGTTTCATAAACTTTAATTAATTAAGGTCTAGAATCCAAGTTGCATCACGAATAAGTGGTTAGGTATCCTTTATCCCGCCTATTCGAATCAACAAGGTAGGTAACGGTTTACCAATTATATCCAAATATAATTTCTAGAGTTATGGGATCCTATTATAACATTTATAAGTTTGGCATGTTTGATCCCATCTATGCCTTGGATTTCTAATGCTTAGGTGACCTTTATCACAAGAGATTTCCAAACGAATCATCCTACTTAAACGGACGTGTAGTTTTGACAACTATTAATGGTTAGGTGTCCTTTATCCCATCAATATTGCAAAACTACTTCTTGTATCACAAGAAGACTCTAAGTGGTTAGGTATCCTTTATCCCACAAGGAAATACAAGTGATACATGAGTGTCTTTAAGAGGGATGGCATTGATTCGTATTTCGTAAGGGATTTGAATGTTTTACAATTCTAATTTTGAAAAACATATGGTATCATGTAGATTGCATGCATCCAACGAACATGGTACCATTAAATCTTATTTTGTTAATTGGTTCCTAAATCATAAAATCTCCATTTTATTGATTCTTTGTTTGTGGTCAAGATTACAATTAATATCCTATATTAAGTTTGAGTTTGATCACATATATAAGAACCAATTTACAATCCTAAATAATTACCATTATTATTTAGGTTTGGAGTTTGTAAGAGTTTATAAAATCTCCATTTTATATCTTGTTACAATCATTTTCAAAACTTGACTTAATAGGTTTTAAACAAAACCCATTTTAATAAAACCCATTTTATCACATCTTATGTTTTAAATGTCAACTTTTGAAAATACAAACTCCTTGATGATTATGTTTAATTATCTAAGTTGTCTAGCATGCAAAATCTTATTTTCATCCACAACATAACATAATAAAACATTCAAACATCACAAGCATGCATGGGTGCATAAACACAAGCCAACTAGTTTGATATTTCATGTGAGCCACACATGAAATATCAAGTCCAAACCTAGGGACAAAAAGGTGACAAAAACTCAACCAAATGATCTCCGATTTGGCTACAATTTTGCCAAGCTTCTTATATCACCAAATGATACTTGAACCACCATTTCTTGACACCATTGAGTAACATGTGATTTTTCTATGGAGCCCTCAAAATTTTCGAAATCAGGGGCAGCAGGAAGGAATTTTTGTTGTTTTTGTTGCATTTTTCAATTCATTCTTGGCTATTTTGATGCTAATACTTGTTGAAACTTAATGTATATACTAGATATTAAAGTTACCAACAAGTATATCACCAAATGACCAAGATATGAATTTATAAAACACTTCCAAAACAATTTTGAAATCTGGACAGCAGCTCTTCAGAAAGTGCTGCTGTTGGGTGCAATCTTCTCTTGGTCTTTTACTTCCTTCTCTTGTTACATTTTGTGAAATAAATAAAATACAACTATTCTAATATTTACAAAATGAATATTAAGAAGGAAATAACTAATTATTATTACAAACCATTTGAATAAATGAATAGATTACAACCATATCGAATACAAACACAAAACATGCATCATATGGTCCTTGGCTTGTTTATGCACCATTTTATCACATAAAATCATAAGAAAACCAACACTTTGTTTTTCTAAGGCAACAAATTTATGTAACCAAAAGCATGCATACATAAGATATAGTTGGTTACATAAAATCATAGATAATCTACTTGCATGTTGCCAAAGAAGCCATGCATGAAACTTTCATTTAAGAAGATGAACATTCATGGCTTCCAAAAACCAAGTTTATCCAAATAAACTTATTATCTAAACATGCAATATAGCCATGTCTCTGATACCAATTGTTGGAAATCAAGGTTCATGTAGTTAGTTTCAAAAACAAGAGTTTGCAACGGAAGCATAAAATCATGAACACAAGTTTCATTCTAAGAGGATCATGCTACATGCATGTAGAGATAAGATGAAGAACAAACATAGATTAAGTTCAAGATCATAACCTTTGTTCTTGGGTTTGGTTTGGATGATTTTGATAGCTAGGAATCAAATTAGAATCCCTCTATAGTTGATCCACCACAAGCTTGAACACCCTTGAATGCTAGTTCCACAACTTGCAAGTTAGAACTCCTTTTCTTGTGAAACCAAAAACCAATTTTTGCTAACTATCAAGAGAGCTTTTAGAGAGTTTCTTTGGCTGATTTTTGAAGCAAGAATGATCACCCAAACCCTCTCAAAACCGTCCATAATATAACCCATCAAGAGAAAAGAAAAGCACATGCAACTAGCTTAAAAGAAAGATCCATTTGATTTCTATAATCAAAAGCTAGAAGACACAAGGCATCTTCCTTTTTCTTTTAAGTTCTTAATGCATTCTTTTCTTTCCAATATGGCTAGTTATATGATGACTAATGAAGTGCTAGTGGGTTGTTATTATTTATAAAACTTAGATAATTATAAGCTTATAAATAATACATCTTCTTATTTCTTTAATGGAATAACATTTAATCCATAATCAAATATATAAATAAACCATCTAAATATACAATCTTAATTGTATAATTATATATATATATATACATATATATATATATATATATATATATATATATATATATATATATATATATATATATTATTTAATTTACTAATTAAATAAAAGGCTTACTTATAAATCAATTAAATCGTTTAACAATTTAAACAATTTAATTGTTACTTAATTAATTCATCACATATGAATTACTAATCAACCTTTAATTTTTGTAGTTATTATTATTTACCTCAAATAATAATAACCTACAAGATTAAATTGCAAGTTTAGTATCATTTGATGTTAAATCAAATTTAACGTTCTAAATGATCAATTGGTGTCAAACTTGTTGTTGGTGTGACCCTATAGGATCATGTATTGTTAGTAATATCATTTTATGATCATCCTTGGGCATATAGAACTAACAGAAACCCGGTTTTGTTTAATAGTCGTAAACCTTTTGATGTAATAGCTTAGAACTTAAACTATGATGTTGATAGCAATCTTGTGAAACTTGTTACTCTTTTGGGATTATACATTTGATAATATATGTGTTTGACTAAAAAAATTGGTATATCCTAAATTTGAGGAACCGGGTGTTACAAATTAAGCTACTACATTTTATATTTTTTTCGATTTTGACATTGTGTCAAGTTATCATGTCATGTCTGTGTCACGTCAACAAAAACTGACACGTCACCATGTCACGTCAGCGGGCAACCTGATTGACCGGTCAAATGGTCAAAATTGCAACAACTTGAAAAACATAGTGACTTAATTGCCAAAAAATAGCATAGTGTCAAAACCGAGATTTTCTGTAAACTTAGTATCTTCTGTAATTTTTTTTTTTTTTCAATTTCACTTGATAACACTTCAAATAACACTAGATCCATCAACCAACCAAAACTACATGAAAACCTATTTTAAATTGCCTTTGCCTCATATGTTGCACATATGATTAATATTGGCATGCAAGTCATACTAAGAATTGTTGTGGAAGTAATGTTAAATAATAGAGGTTATTAAATACGATTTATGGTACGAGCAATACTAGACAAACAAACTGTCGTGTTTTTATGTCACTATGTTGACGAAACACCATATGGACCGCTACAACAATAATACTAATTGGAATTCAAATTTTGTTATGTTTGAAAGTATTTAAAAAAATTGTGTTTAAAAGCTCTCTTGATTTGCTAACGGAAAATGGTCGATTCATTGCAACCCCCGATGAGGAATCGGGGATGTACTCGAAGTATCATGCAATATGTTATAATTTTCTAATTATGGAATAACATTTTTATCATATATTTATTACCTTACAAATCTCTTTGTTTGAAATCAAATTTACTAAAAGATTTAAAATATTTTGGAGAGTTGCCTTTGACTTTTACTTGAGTTGCGGCCTAAATTCTATTTTAAATGTTTGCCGCAAAGGATTGTAATCGGACAAACTACCAATAACTTAAATATATCTAAAACAGAACCAATTTTTGTCCGTAATCCGGTAGTTATTTTCAATGAAATATTTCAAAACTTATTTCACTTTTATGCAAACAAATATGGTCAAAAAATAATCAAATAATTGATTATATAATAAATAAGACGATCGGGGAATCATTTAGATATGGCTGAGATTCGAATATCCAACTATTTAATACTTGCAAGAGGAAACTAGCAAATGCCAAAAAAAACCCAGCACCACCCTTCATCTCCCCACCCCCATGATTATGATTTCTGGTTGCCCAAGTATTATCTCATCTCCTTTCTGTACACCTGCAAGAAATTTGAGTGCCCCAGTTAACGAGAGCCTCGGATAGACTAAGGATGTTGTTCAACGAGAGCCTCGGATAGACTAAGGATTTTGTTCAAATTAAGAACATTAAGCCAACACTGAATTACTCAAAAATTAAACCCTAAGGTACAGTGAGGAGATGAAGTACAGACTGATATCGGAAAAAAAGTTCCAAGTGATATCAAACGTGAAGTTCTATGCATAACATCCATGATTCCTTTTCAATGTATGACATCCAAATTCCATCATCATCCGCTATACATGAACACAATTAAACATCATCGGTGCTTGGATTTTTATTCTGTGAACTGGCCCAAAAACTCAAAACTCTAATATGGGTATCATCCATGGGGGTCGACTGAGCATACAAAAACTCAAAATCCAGTTAATTGAGTTAATGGTGTAGAAGGTAAACAAGATTAAATCAAATGGAACAATCAATTTCTTCAAGTTCCGTTTTTGATGGGGAAATCGTTGATTGCGAGTAAACCCGAAGTTTGCCTAAGGTTGCACGTCGGAAGGTAGTTTTGGCCCGCCCCAAGTCTTGCCCATAGCTGACTTCTTTGCGTAAGAGGTTCATCAGCTTTTAGTAAACCACTAGGTCTGTAAGGCTAAGCGGAGTGGTGCCTTCAACATTTGGGAGGCATTGATGTCACGTAGGCGCCACATTGGAAAAACGTTTTTGTTATTGAGTGGTGTTGTGATCAAGGGGTGGTTGTTGGCAACATTAAATTTTTTTAAATGCATATTTTAAATAAAAAGAGAAGAGAGAGCAGCAATCAATACATTCAAAGAGGAGAGAGAGCAGCGGCAAGGGAATACCGCTTAACCTTTGCCTCCCAAAATGTTTCGGTCACGGGGCGGTATTTGTTGGAGGCATCATGTGCCACGTAGGATGTTGCGAGCACCACATCACTCCAATCCCTTCAGGCTAACAAGTTCATCAGCTTATTAGCCATAACTTCAGCACAAACCACAATCCACCATGAATGTCCTCTGTCCGTACTCTGCAAAACCGAAGTACATAGTTGAAATAATTCGCCCATCTAACTCTACAAGCGTCACCTAGAAGATGATTATCAGAAACACCTGCTTGATGCAATTCAAGGCGAGTTTCAGTTAAAAAACAAAGTCAATTAAACCAATACCTAGATGATACAAAACCGACTAAACAAATACCCAGAAAGCAATCGATGCAATTCAATATGGATTTTCAGAAATCTTCGTTTTCATTTTTGTAATCTAGGGTTTTTTTATTTGGTTTGGAAGAAATTCAATACCCGTGACGGCAGGTGGTGAGACTAGATGCTGTAGACCATCACACTCGACTCGACTGGCAATTACGGCTGTGTAGATGGGGTGGTTTTGGGTAATCGTTTGAGCGAGATGTAGATGGCAGAGATGGGGATGATGTAATGAGCGGGGTGGTTTTGGTTTTGGGTATTATCGATGGGATCATCCCAGTCGGTGGTTTTTGAGTTAAATTTATCACTGAAGAAGGAAGGGAGAGAGAGAGAGAGAGAGATAGAGAGAGAGTGTGTGTGTGTGTATATGGAGTGGGGTTGTTTTTATTTTATTTTTTAATTTTTTAATTATAAAAGAATAAAAATAAAAAGATAAAAGAAATAAGAAATAAGAAAGGGTAAGAAACATATTTCACTTGGAGCTATGACCTACCATGAACGATTTCGAAACTTCAGAGACCTCATGTGTGCATAATATCAAACCATAGAGACAGGACGTGCAATTTCAAATACTTAGACTTAGAGTGTTACCTAAATCAAACCACAGGCACCAAAAATGTAATTTACTTTATATGAAATTACTATCATTCCTTACTTCTAAATAAGTGAATTTTCATAAACTCCAACTCTTGCATCAACGTGATAAATCTTTAATTTGGACATTTTAACTCATTTTTAACCCCTTAAACATTTTCTAATGCTTTCTCAATAATTATCTTGTTTTTAATTTATTCTGTTTGTTCTGTTTGTAAAACATATTTATCCGCTTACACCCAATTCAAATAGTCATAATCCCCACTTCCATTATAAAATAATTGAAATATATCAAATGCTAACCATATAAAAATAAATTACATCATACTTTATAATTTACATTCAGTTTAACGTTTCCATAGTCAAAAAATCCTAACCATCACAATCTTAAATAGTGGTAAACAAGTTCACCATTATTCATCAGAGAAGACAAAGACAAATACGTGGACTTGATCCGATTGATTTGATTTCATCAACATTGACAAAAGTGTCTATTTGGTTCTTTAAAGGTCATCTTAAAAAAACCCTTCATCATTAAACTATGATGTCCCATCAATTTGGGTTATATATATATATATATATATATATATATATATATATATATAATATGATATTTTTTAATTGTTTTGTTTTTTTTTTGTAATTTGATAACTATTATTAATTGTTTTTATTTAATATAAATACTTATTTTGGTATTTATAATTTAATTTTTATTCTAACTTTTTTGACGTTTAGTTCGAATACGTTTTCTAATTGTTTTTTTAACATTTTGTTTGTTGGTATCATTTAACATTGTAATTTAGTTTTTTTTTCTAATTTTTGACATTTTGTTTGAATACATTGTTATATGTTTTGGTCGTTTATATCGGTGGAAAGTTATTAAATAATATTGATTAGACTTATGGGTTTGCATTTTCTAATATTTGACGTTTTGCTTGAAAACATTTTTATATGGTTTGTTCGTTTATATCGTTTATATGTTTTATTCGTTTCTAATTTTTGACGTTTTGTTTGAATATATTTTCTAATTTTTATAATTTTTTATGTATTAATTTTCTAATTTTCTAATTTTTGATGTTTTATATCGGTGGAAACCACAATTTCCATCATTTCTATCACTGATATAAAACGTAAAAAATTAAAAAATTAGAAAATTAATACATAAAAAATTAGAAAAATTAGAAAATATATTCATACAAAAACGTAAAAAATTAGAAGCGAACAAAACATATAAACGAACAAACCATATAAAAATGTTTCTAAACAAAACGTCAAAAATTAGAAAATGCAAACTCATAAGTCTAATCAATATTATTTAATAACTCTCCACCAATATAAAAGAACAAAACATATAACAATGTATTCAAACAAAACGTCAAAAATTAGAAAAAAAATAATAAATTACAACGTTAAATGATACCAACGAACAAAACGTTAAAAAAACACATTAGAAAACATATTCGAACTAAACGTCAAAAATTTAGAATAATATTTAAATTATAAATACCAAAATAAGTATTTATATTAAATAAAAACAATTAATTATAGTTATAAAATTACAAAAAAACAAAATAATTAAAAAATATCATAATTAATATATATATATATATATATATATATATATATATATATATATATATATATATATATATTAAAAGAAACTCAAATTGATGGGACATCATCAATTAATGATGAGGGGGTTTTTTTACCAATACCCTTTTTTAAACGCAATTGACAAATCATTTATATTTGTTTAAAAACACGGATAATCACAATAATACAATATTTCTAACAATAATTTCGTTTATATCTATAAAAACCTCTATAATTACATATATATTTTTATAAAATTTAATTATGTATATATCATTACAAACCCTAAAATATTATATATATATATATACCCAAAAGATTAATTTAACAATAACTAATCTTTTAAAAAAATAAAAAACAGTTTTTTAAATTAGATTATACTCAAGTTACTAAAATACACATATGAAATCCTTCCATAATCGACAACCCTTTCACGCTTAAACAATTAATAACGACAGATTCGACTATGATCGCATATTCCATATCGAATGATAAAAAATTGTAAGGACTAATATGTTTGGAAAATTTGGGAAAATGATAGTATGGTAATGGCACAATTTAATTAGTTTTTAAAACTATAAAAATTGAATTACAAATAGTTTTTTAAGTTTTAAAACGATTAATTATTATTAAATTAATATTTTGGGTATATATATATATATATATATATATATATATATATATATATATATATATATATATATATATATATATATATATATATATATATATGATTTTTTAGGGTTTATGATGATATATACGTGATTTCAAGTTTTATAATGATATATAAGTAATTATAGAAGTTTGTAAATACGTAAAAAAAATTCTCCTGTTTTTGGATTTAATCATTTTGACAATCTTTTGAAAAAGACAAAATTTCACCGTTTTGGCAACCAAAACAATTACCAAATTCCATAAAAGTTGTAAAAGTGTTCCCTACTCTCTTCATATGCACTATCTCGTAAAATAGAGGATTTTTGATATATATATATATATATATATATATATATATATATATATATATATATATATATATATATATATATATATATATATATATATATATATATATATATATAAACTTATCTAGTTAGTATGTCAAAATTTAGACATAAAAAAGCAAAAAGAACTGCATGACAAAACATTAAATACTTATTGATGACATATTTTTATATACCACATAACTTTTACAACTGCTGCATGCCAGCCCTGCTACACAAACCATCTAACAATTATGGCAGCCTTACACTCATAATTTGTTCGACAGCTAGGCTGCCATAATTTCCTTTAAAGCTCCGCTACCATAATTCGCTTGACAGCCCTTTTGTGTGACAAGCTCATCATCTGACAGTTTGGCTGCTCCTACATGAACAAGTTGTCTAGTAAAAAATCGTGCGTGCAGAAGACATGCTTAGTGGACGTGTCACCATCGATATCCTTTCTGAGCCAATCACGACACTCTCATGGAACGTTTTGTGATTGAAATATTGAAAGAAAATTGGTGCTCATGCATACATAGCTTGTGATTGCATATGAGTCATACTAGAAGGGTCTGGAACAAAAGGTTATCATGTTGGAACAAAGACAGACACTATTGGGATGGTACCTCCCATTGCAAAATAGTGGCCAAGCTACCGTATCAAGTTGATTGGTTCCTCATGAGATGGTAAATGACGAGTGGTGGCCATAAGCAACCATGAAGTGGGACTTGCCTACACATTTGAAACATATTAAAAATCATAGTATCAGGACGGTCTGATAAGTTAGTTTTCATGTGTGAATCATGTATTTCATACATTGCATTCCATATGTAAAATATTTATAGTATAACTTTGCTAACAGTAGTTAAAAGCTTTTGAGTCTAAACACTCACGAGACTTTTTTGTCTTATGTAGTGTGTTTTTATGCCATGTATTACAAGTTTAGGATCTAAGGAGTAGAAGGTTGAAACTTAGAAGATGGTTTTATTCTTGATAAACTAATATGGGGGAATTGGTTTATGTGATATACACTTTCACTATGGTTTCTTTGTACTGATATGAAGTTGTAACTACCCCATGAATGTTTATATCTTCTAGAAGACAAAGGTTTTTAAAGAGACATAATTTGGTAAAATATATTTCAAACTTCATAATAATGTTAAAAATCATAGTAAATAATGTAATGAAAAGTTGCGTGTTAGGTGCATAAATATGCACATTTTTGCATGTTTTATTTCATTGTTTTGACATTGCAATATGCCTTCAAAAGCATGCCTTATGCATGTTTTAGGACTGATGGTGTTATTTTGGAGCGATACCGTTTTACATGCAAAAATGGTGTGTTTTGAGACTTGGAACCTAAAAGATATACCAAGAGGAAGTCACACGACGATTTTCATGCAAATCAGACTAAGATTGCAAAAGTTGGAAAAACCGCTCGTCCGCTCCTAATAGGTAAAACACTCGCGTCGAGTCAAGAAAATAAGGCAAAAGTACTTTCAAGGCCAACTTGAGGCAAGTTTACCACAGGCATATCGACTCGAGTCGAGTCAACCAAGAATAGCAATGTACTTTGCCAAAACACTCGACTCGAGTCCAATAAGCCTGGGGCAACTTGAGTCGAGTCCAGCTTGTTAGTACATGTGCAGGAATTTTCCAGCAAGCTGTCTTTTTTATCATTGATCATGGGTCTTCATTATTTAATTCGTCCAGAGATCAGTTCGATGTCATTTTAACACTATAAATAGAGTGTTTGTGTTGTTGTTTTCATCATCCTTGGATCTTCCGATCCATAATCATATTTCAACACCCTTAATTAGGCAATTGTGTTTTAGTAAATAATTTCCAGTTTTACTCATTATTTTTATAATTATGCAGATTTTAGCCAACATGTGTGGCTAAGTCTCATAACATTCGACTTTTAGTCATATATCTTTCTTGTTTGTGTTATTTAATATTGGAATGAATATTTGAAGTTATTAAACTGTTTTGGTTAAGTCTTGCAATTTAGTCACTATTATTATATTGGTTTTCTATTGGAATTTAGCCGATCACTATATTCCCATCTTTATCCAGGTAAAGTCATATGTATTTTCAATTGTTTTGGAAATCATTATTAGTAACAACATGGAAGTACTTTGCTTTTGAAAGGTTTGACACGAGGAATCAATCAAGCTACTAGAAAGTAAAGAACCAACAAAGGAGCGTAAAAACTCACTCTTGGTCAACTATAACATTAATCACCAGGTGACCATTGTGGTGTGCATACCTTTTATACGACAATGGTGTGCATACCTTTTATACAATTACAATGATATTCTAGGTTTTATACTTCTGACGCGTGTTTCCTTTTGTCCAGTTTACACTTCCATCTTTTGAATTGTATACTTGTTCTTAGTCCTTTGGCAATGGACGGAATAGTGAATTTAGAAAGAGCTCGTGTATCTAAGTGGTATATTGTAACGATATAAATACACGTATCTCTTCAAGTTAATGTGTTGTTGTCACTTTCCATCGATGATATATAACTATTACCTAACTCTTACTTTCATCAAAGTGTGAATACACATCAAATTTGATTAGACTAGAAGTCGAATGTCCGTTTAATTATTGTAATTACGTTCTTATTATATTTTGTGTTTTAAGCGACTTGAACCCCCCCCCCCCCCTGAATTTTACATTTTCTGTCCCATCTCTATAAGTGTGAAAACTTGGCAAGAGATTCATTTAATCCCGACTCTCTAGGGTTCGACTCGTACCACTACTATATTATTCTTAATTGAAGAGTATTTAGAGATTCACAATAAACAATAATTTTGTCCCATCATAGTATCATATATATTCTCTTCATTTGTCTGACAAACAAATGGGATTTGTTTTATTGTTTTAACTATTCTTTTATTTGTAGGTATACAACACCTAACAAATTGGCGTTGTTGTCGGGGAGTCGGCTGATGTTGAACTCTTTGTGCCCAAAATTTTCTGAACAGGTAAACCTTTATAGATCAACAAAGAAATAGAAAAAACTGCCAAAATATTAAGAAAACAAGTCAAGATTCGAAAGAAACTTGACCACCAAAACTCTTACACAACACCAACACTCTCTTCTACACCACCTTCTACTTCTACTATCTCTTCTCAGCCATTAAACATGGGTGATGACGATAAAACTTTAAGCCATTAAGCATAGGTGCTGGACAAAAAACTTTTTGGTACCACGTTGCATCCTTTGTTAGTTCTATATGCCCAAGGATGATCATAAAATGATATTACTAATAATACATGATCCTATAGGGTCACACCAACAACAAGTTTGACACCAATTGATCATTTAGAACATTAAATTTGATTTAACATCAAATGATACTAAACTTGCAATTTAATCTTGTAGGTTATTATTATTTGAGGTAAATAATAATAACTACAAAATTAAAGGTTGATTAATAATTCATATGTGATGAATTAATTAAGTGTAACAATTAAATTGTTTAAATTGTTAAAACGATTTAATTGATTTATAAGTAAGCCTTTTATTTAATTTAATTGGTAAATTAAATAAAATATATATATATATATATTGTTATATATATATATATATATATATGTATATATATAATTATACAATTAAGATTGTATATTTAGATGGTTTATTTATGTATATGATTATGGGTTAAATGTTATCCCATTTAAGAAATAAGAAGATGTATTATTTATAAGCTTTTATTATCTAAGTTTTATAAATAATAACAACCCACTAGCACTTCATTTGTCATCATAAAATCAGCCATATTGGAAGGAAAAGAATGCATTAAGAACTTAAAAGAAAAGGAAGATGCTTTGTGTCTTCTAGCTTTTGATTATAGAAATCAAATGGGACTTTCTTTTAAGCTAGTTGCATGTGCTTTTCTTTTCCTTTGTGTGATATATGTTGGCCACGATTTTGAGGGTGTATACACATCATTCTTTCTTCAAGAAATCAGCCAAAAACTCTCCTTAAGTTCTTAGAAAAAAAATTGGTTTTTGGTTTCATAAGAAAAGGAGTCATATCTTGCAAGTTGTGGAACTAGCATTCAAGGGTGTTCAAGCTTGTGGTGGATCAACTATAGAGGGATTCTAATTTGATTCCTAGCTATCAAAATCATCCAAACCAAACCCAAGAACAAAGGTTATGATCTTGAACTTAAACTATGTTTGTTCTTCATCTTATCTCTACATGCATGTAGCATGATCCTCTTGAAAATGGAATTTGTGTTCATGATTTTATGCTTCCGTTGCAAACTCTTGTTTTTGAAACTAATTACATGAACCATGATTTCCAACAATTGGTATCATAGCCATGGCTATATTGCATGTTTTGATAATAAGTTTATTTGGATAAACTTGGTTTTTGGAAGCCATGAATGTTCATCTTCTTAAATGAAAGTTTCATGCATGGCTTCTTTGGCAACATGCAAGTATATTATCTATGATTTTATGTAACCAACTATATCTTATGATTAGCATGCTTTTGGTTACATAAATTGTTGCCTTAGAAAAACAAAGTGTTGATTTTCTTATGATTTTATGTGATAAAATGGTGCATAAACAAGCCAAGGACCATATGATGCATGTTTTGTGTTTTTATTCGATATGGTTGTAATCTATTCATTTATTCAAATGGTTTGTAATAATAATTAGTTATTTCCTTCTTAATATTCATTTTGTAAATATTATAATAGTTGTATTTTATTTATTTCACTAAATGTAACAAGAGAAGGAAGTAAAAGACCAAGAGAAGATTGCACCCAACAGCAGCACTTTCTGAAGAGCTGCTGTCCAGATTTCAAAATTGTTTTGAAAGTGTTTTTAAAATTCATATCTTGGTTATTTGGTGATATACTTGTTGGTAACTTTAATATCTAGTATATACATTAAGTTTCAACAAGTATTAGCATCAATATACCCAAGAATGAATTGAAAAATGCAACAAAAAACCACAAAACTTTTTCCTGCTGCCCCTGGATTTCGCAAGTTTTCAAGGGGGCAAAGAAAATTCATAACTCACTCAAGGATGTCAAGAAATGGTGGTTCAAGTGTCTTTTGGTGATATAAGAAGCTTGGCAAAATTGTAGCCAAATCGAAGATCATTTGGTTGAGTTTTTGTCACCCTTTTGTCCCTAGGTTTGGACTTGATATTTCATGTGTGTCTCACATGAAATATCAAACTAGTTGGCTTGTGTTTATGCACCCATGCATGCTTGTGATGTTTGAATGTTTTATTATGTTATGTTGTGGATGAAAATAAGATTTTGCATGCTAGACAACCTAGATAATTAAACATAATCATCAAGGAGTTTGTATTTTTCAAAAGTTGACATTTAAAACATAAGATGTGATAAAATTGGTTTTATTAAAATGGGTTTTGTTATAAAACCTATTAAGTCAAGTTTTGAAAATGATTGAAACAAGAAATAAAATGGAGATTTTATGAACTCTTACAAACTCCAACCCTAAGTAATAATGGTAATTATTTAGGATTATAAATTGGTTCTAATATATGTGATCAAACTCAAACTTAATATTGGATATTAATTGTAATCTTGACCACAAACAAAGAATCAATAAAATGGAGATTTTATGATTAAGGAACCAATTAACAAAATAAGATTTAATGGTACCATGTTCATTGGATGCATGCAATCTACATGATACCATATGTTTTTCAAAATTAGAATTGTAAAACATTCAAATCCCTTATGAAATACGAATCAATGCCGTCCCTCTTAAAGACACTCATGTATCACTTGTATTTCCTTGTGGGATAAATGATACCTAACCACTTGGAGTATTCTTGTGATACAAGAAGTAGTTTTGCAATATTGATGGGATAAAGGACACCTAACCATCAATAGTTGACAAAACTACACGTCCGTTTAAGTAGGATGATTCGTTTGGAAATCTCTTGTGATAAAGGTCACCTAAGCATTAGAAATCCAAGGCATAGATGGGATCAAACATGCCAAACTTATAAATGTTATAATGGGATCCCATAACTCTAGAAATTATATTTGGATATAATTGGTAAACCGTTACCTACCTTGTTGATTCGAATAGGCGGGATAAAGGGTACCTAACCACTTATTCGTGATGCAACTTGGATTCTAGACCTTAATTAATTAAAGTTTATGAAACAAGAAAGGGTATTAATTATTAAGGACTTAACATCATAATTTACTAAATAGAACCTTGTTAAAATTTTGTAGATGGCACCAAACAACACACACTCGGCTCCTAACAAAACCTCACTACGGTCTCTCCTTGAAGGAGAAAAACTTAACCATACCAAATTCTTGGATTGGCACCGTAGTGTGAGAATTGTTCTCAAACAAGAAAAGAAAGAATATGTTCTCAATGAACCACTTCCAGAAGAGCCCCCTGCCATTCCTAAGCCCGCACACGATGCATGGCTTAAAAAGATGGATGATTCCATCGATGCATCATGCCTCATGTTGGCAACCATGATTCCTGACCTTCAGAAGGATTTGGATAATCATTCAGCCTATGACATGATTCATCAACTAAAAGAAATGTTCCAACAACTTGCAAGAACGGAAAGGTTCGAAACTGTTCGGGCTTTCCATGCTTGCAAGATGGAGGATGGGCAGTCGGTAAGCTCTTATGTGCTTAAAATGAAGAGTCACATTGATCATTTGGCACGTCTTGGAGTTGTGATGCCCGAAGAGCTAGCAACGGATATGATCCTTAACTCCTTGACAAAGTCCTTTGATCCTTTTGTCATGAATTTTAACATGAATGGTTTAAACAAGACTATCCCGGAATTACATGGGATGCTAATTACCGCGGAAAAGAATCTGCCTAAGAAAACCGCTCAAGTTCTCATGATCAAGGAAGGTGGCACAAAGAGAACTAGACCAGAACACCCCACCAACTCCAAGGGCAAGGGGAAAGCAAAAGCTTTCAAAGGTAAGGGCAAGAAAGTTGTCCAACCTTCCCATCCGCCCAAGAAGAAGGCAAAGGTTGCCAAAGAAGACACATGTTTTGAATGTGGCAAAGCTGGGCATTGGAAGAGAAATTGCCCTACTTATCTTGCGGAGTTGAAGAAAAAGAAGGCCGGTGAAGGCACTTCAGGTATCTATGTGATAAACCTAGAACTTTATAATTTATCTCCTAACACATGGGTATTTGATACTGGTTGTGGAACTCACATATGTAATATGTTGCAGGGGTTCAAAAGGAGTAGGCAACTGAAGGCAAATGAGGTAGTACTTCGGGTTGGAAACAATGCAAGGGTTGCGGTGGATTCAATTGGAAGTTTTAATTTATTACTACCTAATGGCTTGTGTGTGACATTGTTGAATGTTTACTATGTTCCTAGCTTGACTAGGAATATTATTTCGGTTGCTAAATTAAGACAATGTGGATTTGATCTTTCCTTTAATAATGATGATATTTGTGTTTACAAAAATAATGTATTCTATTTTGAGGCTAGGCCTTTAAATGGAATTTATGAAGTAAACCTTGATGAAAAGACTAACAATGGCTCTTTATACCACACTTTCACCAAGAAACCCAAATTTGATTTGAGTCAAACCTATCTATGGCATTGTCGCCTTGGGCATATAAACAAGAATCGCATATCCCAACTTCAAAAGAGTGGACTTTTGAAGGCAAATGAGAATGACTCATTTGATATATGTGAATCTTGTTTACATGGCATGATTACTAAAGCTCCTTTCTCCGGAACCAATGAGAGAGCAAAGGACTTGTTAGGAATCATACATACGGATGTATGTGGTCCTTTCAAGCCAATGACTAGATATGGTGAAAGATATTTCATCACCTTCACTGACGAATTTAGTCGTTTTGGATATGTTTATTTGATTAAACATAAACATGAGGCGTTTGAAATGTTCAAAACGTTTCAAAGTGAAGTGGAAAATCAACTCAACAAAATAATTAAAGTTCTTCGTTCTGATAGAGGAGGTGAGTACTTAAGTACAAACTTTATGGATCATTGTAAGACTTGTGGAATTGTTTCACAACTTACTCCACCTGGAACACCACAACATAATGGTGTGTCTGAGAGGCGGAACCGAACACTATTGGATATGGTTCGATCCATGATGAGTAGAAGTACTCTACCTTTATCTTTTTGGGGTTATGCTTTACAAACAGCTGCTCGTCTCCTAAACATGGCACCTACTAAGAAGGTAGATAAAACGCCTTATGAGATATGGCATGGAAGGGTTCCATCTTTATCCTATCTCAAGGTATGGGGTTGTGAAGCTTATGTTAGACAAGAAGCTTCAAACAAATTAGAACCCCGTTCAACTAAATGTATCTTTGTAGGGTATCCGAAAGATTGTCTTGGATACTATTTCTACAATCCCATCGAGAATAAGATATTTATTTCTCGAAAAGCTGAATTCCTAGAAAACAAGTTTCTGACGGAAGAGGCTAGTGGGAGGTTTGTGGAACTTGAGGAACTTCAGGAACCACAACCTGATACACAAGAAGTTGAATCTAGCATTCAACAAGAATTTGTTGAACCTGAACAAACGGTTGATCAGGAACAAATTGTAACACAAGGTGTTCGCAAATCTGGTAGGGTTCGAATTGAACTAGAAAGGTATGGTTACCTTTTGATGGAAGAGGAATGTTATACGATAGATTCTGATGAACCCGTCAACTATCAGAGTGCAATATCAGATCCTGAATCTGATAAATGGCTTGAGGCCATGAACACTGAGATGCAATCCATGCACGATAATCAAGTTTGGAACTTGGTTAATCTTCCCACCAATTGTAAGACTGTTGGGAACAAATGGGTTTTCAAGAAGAAAATCGACGTGGATGGAAATGTTCACACTTTTAAGGCTAGACTTGTCGCTAAAGGATACTCACAGACTCATGGTATTGACTATGATGAGACCTTTTCTCCAGTGGCAATGATCAAGTCGATTAGGATACTTTTTGCCATAGCCGCGTACTATGATTATGAGATATGGCAAATGGATGTCAAGACCGCTTTCCTTAATGGATACTTATTGGAAGATGTCTATATGGATCAACCTGAAGGTTTTGTCGATCCCAAGCATCCAAACAAAGTGTGCAAGCTTAAAAGATCTATCTATGGATTAAAGCAAGCGTCTCGAACATGGAACATCCGTTTTGATGAAAAGATTACGAGTTTTGGATTCATCAAAAATGAGGATGACTCCTGTGTTTACAAGAAAGCTAGTGGGAGCATTGTCATAATCCTAGTATTGTATGTAGATGACATACTTTTATTTGGAAATGACATCCCAACCTTAAAAGGTGTCAAAGCGTTCCTTGAGAGTTGTTTCTCAATGAAGGATCTAGGGGAAGCTGCTTATGTATTAGGCATAAAGATCTATAGAGATAGATCTAAGAGACTTATTGGTCTTAGCCAAAGTGTATATATTGATAAAATCTTGAAAAGGTTCAAGATGCAAGACTCCAAAAGAGGATTCTTGCCAATGCCGCATGGCACCATCCTAAGCAAGTCTCAGTGCCCAAACACTAGGACTGAACTTGAAAGGATGAAACATGTCCCATATGCTTCGACAATTGGGTCCATCATGTATGCCATGTTATGCACTAGGCCCGACGTCTCATGTGCCTTAAGTATGACTAGTAGGTATCAACAGAACCCAGGTGAAGCCCACTGGACTGCTGTAAAGAACATTCTTAAGTACTTGAGAAGAACTAAAGATATGTTCTTAGTTTACGGCGGTTTGGAAGAAAGCTTAAAGGTAAAGGGTTACACTGACGCAAGCTTCCAAACAGATAGGGATGATTCGAAATCTCAATCTGGGTATGTCTTTATTTTAAATGGAGGAGCCGTGTCTTGGAAGAGTTCCAAACAAGAAGTGATTGCACAATCCGCTACAGAATCAGAATATGTTGCTGCTTCAGAAGCTGCTCAAGAAGCTGTCTGGATGAGAAAGTTCATAGAAGATTTAGGGGTTGTTCCTTCCATTCGGGACCCTATAGAAATCTTCTGTGACAATCTAGGTGCTATAGCTCAAGCAAAGGAACCTAGATTGCATCAAAAAACCAAACACATTCACCGAAGGTATAACTACATTAGACATGAAGTTAAGAATGGTGAAATAAGTATTCACAAGGTTCATACAGATCAAAATTTGGCAGACCCATTCACGAAACCTTTACCCCAAACTAAGCATGAAAGTCATGCTAAGGGTATAGGACTCCGTTTTTCTAATGAATGGATTTGATTTGTGTTTAATGTTTTATGAATATGAACTTATGTAAACGACAAGAATTATGTAATATATGTGACGTGATGTTTCATTCATAATTATTGTGTTTTATTAGCATGTTTAATCCTTGAATAATTTAGTTATTCTAAACGTCCATAGTCGATCATAGTTGTGGGAGCAATTATGAAGTAAGACTAATATGAATTGGATTGGTTGACTTTTATGGGTAAAAGTAGCAAAAGGTTGCAACCAAATTCATAGGTACTTGTCAGTGAACAAGTATTGGACTTGACCCGTTTCAAGATCACTCCATGGATCATCATCATAAGTGATTATTGAATAAAGGTATTATCATTGTATCCTTTGACCTGAGATACATATTTGGGACTCAAGTGTAGAGTGTACTATGCTTTGATATGGTTTACTGTTGTTCTTGAAATACAGACAACCATAAAGGCCATACTCATGTATAGTACTAACTATATGAGGGGCGTATGTAGTCAAGACGGGATTTGTTCCTCTTATGTGTTGAGAGTTAGACATCTAAGGCGCCTGTTTGAAAGTTGAACATAAAATGAGAATGATTAAGATCCATGTCTCATGTTCAACATGATGTCTGTGACAAAGGGATAATTGATAGATAACCTTATACATCAATTAGAGCCTTGTGTTTTCTGAAGAATTGAATGTTGTTGAATGGCACAATGTCATGTGTTATTGGGGGCAGTGAAATGTTGCTAGACGTTTACCACTGTCGATATCATTCTATGATACAACCTTGTGCAAGTGGGAGATTGTTAGTTCTATATGCCCAAGGATGATCATAAAATGATATTACTAATAATACATGATCCTATAGGGTCACACCAACAACAAGTTTGACACAAATTGATCATTTAGAACGTTAAATTTGATTTAACATCAAATGATACTAAACTTGCAATTTAATCTTGTAGGTTATTATTATTTGAGGTAAATAATAATAACTACAAAATTAAAGGTTGATTAATAATTCATATGTGATGAATTAATTAAGTGTAACAATTAAATTGTTTAAATTGTTAAAACGATTTAATTGATTTATAAGTAAGCCTTTTATTTAATTTAATTGGTAAATTAAATAAAAAATATATATATTGTTATATATATATATATATATATATATATGTATATATATAATTATACAATTAAGATTGTATATTTAGATGGTTTATTTATGTATATGATTATGGGTTAAATGTTATCCCATTTAAGAAATAAGAAGATGTATTATTTATAAGCTTTTATTATCTAAGTTTTATAAATAATAACAACCCACTAGCACTTCATTTGTCATCATAAAATCAGCCATATTGGAAGGAAAAGAATGCATTAAGAACTTAAAAGAAAAGGAAGATGCTTTGTGTCTTCTAGCTTTTGATTATAGAAATCAAATGGGACTTTCTTTTAAGCTAGTTGCATGTGCTTTTCTTTTCCTTTGTGTGATATATGTTGGCCACGATTTTGAGGGTGTATACACATCATTTTTTCTTCAAGAAATCAGCCAAAAACTCTCCTTAAGTTCTTAGAAAAAAATTGGTTTTTGGTTTCATAAGAAAAGGAGTCATATCTTGCAAGTTGTGGAACTAGCATTCAAGGGTGTTCAAGCTTGTGGTGGATCAACTATAGAGGGATTCTAATTTGATTCCTAGCTATCAAAATCATCCAAACCAAACCCAAGAACAAAGGTTATGATCTTGAACTTAAACTATGTTTGTTCTTCATCTTATCTCTACATGCATGTAGCATGATCCTCTTGAAAATGGAATTTGTGTTCATGATTTTATGCTTCCGTTGCAAACTCTTGTTTTTGAAACTAATTACATGAACCATGATTTCCAACATCCTTCTCATGACTACCTTTGATAGAAACCCTAAATTTTGAATTTGGCCACCTATGGAGATGTGGTTATTCAACCTTACCCAATTAAGGGTTACAAAACAATAAATCAAGAAGTAACTATATATTAATGATCATATCATATAATAACGAGTAAATTATAGTTTTGGTTCCTATGATTTACATGAAATTAAAGTTTTAGTCTTGATTTTGGAAATTTTGTAGTGATGTACTTGTGGTTTCTATATTTTGCAACGGTGGTCATTGTGGAATTCAAATCTTGTACTTTTAGTCCCTGACCCAGACGAAAAGACTATATTATCCTTTTTAATTTCTTTTTACTGATTTATTTATTTTTAAAATTAAAAAAAATCTTAAAGCCTTACCCCAACACTCACCCACTTTTTTCTCTTTCCCTCTCTCTCTTTCTCTTCCAAACATAATAACACTTATTTCTTTCTTTATTTCACACACACACACACACACACACACACACACACATTCTCCCTCTCTGATTTAGGAGTCTACCATCTCCCAAGCCCATTGTTCTCCACAACAACCATTTCCTCCACTTGCCAGAAAGTCACCAAATCAACCCATGATCGAATCAGACTCTATTTCCCTATGCCCACCCAGTCGAATTAGGTTTTCACAGGAAAGAGGAGAAGCCTTAACCAGAGATTCAAAAATCGCGAAGCTGTGTTTCCGATCTAGAAATCGTAAAACTCTATTCCCGATCTAGAAAATCTAAAAATCATGAAATCATTTGTTCTTGTTTAATGGTTAACTTTGAGGAAGGAAGAAATTGATTAAGGAAAACTTTTTTCAAAAATCGGCTAGTGTGTGTATGTTTAAGGGGGGGGGGGTGTGTGTGTTTTAATGGCGAAAAAAAAGAAGAGGATAGATTTGACACCCGAGTCTTACTATTTCACAAGGTTATTGTGGATTGTGGAGGAAGAACCGAACATATGGTATACGTTTGAGTTGCAGGGATGATGGGGAGAGAGATGTTTTTTTTTTAATTATTAGAATAAATAAAATATTAAAAAAAAAAAAACTAAAAGTGTAATAAAGGCCAAAACTATAAAATTTTGTCAACAAGAAGGACCAATAATACAAGACCCATATGTTTTGTAAAGTTATATGATATGAAGTTATGAACGATTATATTTCCAAAATAAAAGGGTTCAATTTGTAGCAGCACACCTGACTTTAAATGCTACCGTTTATCAGAAACCCTAATCCAAATATCCAATCTCTGTTCAGAAGCTTCTATTGGAACCCGTTTATCCTCTTCGTCCTGAAGTCCTACCGTTGTTCCGTTTCAAAGCCTTCTGTTGATGAAAACCAACAAAAAAAGCGAAACTTTTGGTGGATCGTCTAAATGCCTTTTCCGGATCGAAGCAACCACACCAGATATTTGTCTTGCCTGAACGCCGAGTAAGTGTATCATCGGGCACATTACTTGGGTCTTCCTGTTTAATACAGTGCTCATTTGTTGGTAATCGAAGTATAATTCTTCACAAATTACGACAATTCCCCTTCTCCTCGACGGAGATATAGTTGCCACACGCGAGCACATTGCACTGCTTTTTGATTTTAGGAATATGCAAATGACGAACGACAAACTGGTAGCCGATGGGACAAAAAACACAAAGGGGATTTGACCCATTCTGACTTACCTGGAATTTTAGAATTTAGATTGACAATGAACTTTACAAAGTAGGATAACTTTTGAGCTAAATGTGAGAAGGAATCAACCTAATTTAGCAATCTGGAAAGTACTAGACTTGATATGTTGATATCACTACTCTTTTCAAGAATGATCTTATACACTTTAAGAATCCAATTTTGATATGAATGCACCATTATAAACTGCAGCTATTGATGTTCTTTCAGAAATTAGCATTTTCTACTCAATCGAATTCAAAATCTGATTTGAGACATGGACGAGCTTCACAACAATGAGTCAGCAATGCAGATGCCAGATGGCAAGTCAGGCTACCATCCCCAAATGCATTACATACAAGATCAAGAACACGAAGACTTGCATCATTTAAGTAATGGAAACATGATTCACCACAATGAACAGGATGATATCGGTGTTGGCCACAGTGATGGCATGGATGGTGATGTCGGTTCTGATCCAGGCAACATGCCAGATCACCATAATCAGTTAATGACACGTGGCAGCATTGAGGATACAAACCAGCTTACACTCTCATTCCAGGGTCAGGTTTATGTATTTGATTCAGTCTCTCCCGAAAAGGTACCTTATTTTTATTTTTCATTAGTTTCTTTTCTTCATGAATACAAAATAAATCTATGTTCATCAGGTTCAAGCAGTACTTCTGTTACTAGGTGGGCGTGAAACATCCACAAGCATGCCTTATATGTCATTAACCCATCACCAGAATAACAGGGTTTGAGTAAAAAAAAAAATTATACATTTTACGGTTTTGTTTTTTCTTCTTTATTATATATTTAATCTTTTTTACCAGGATCTCGGTACTTCACAACGGTTAAATGTCCCACAAAGACTGGCCTCACTCATGAGATTCCGTGAAAAAAGGAAAGAACGAAATTTTGAGAAAAAAATCCGTTACACTGTCCGCAAGGAAGTGGCACTTCGGTAAATTTTGTGTGCATCTCAAATATTTTATTTTCTATGGTTTTGCATTTGAATTTAGTTATTTATATTGTTTGGTTTTAGGATGCAAAGGAATAAAGGGCAATTTACTTCTTCAAAGCCCATTCATGAAGATTCTGCATCTGCAGCTACAAGTTGGGATTCAAATCAAGGTTGGAATTCAGATGGTAGTGGGTCCCAGCATCAAGAGACTGTGTAAGTTTTATAGATTTTTAGGTGAACTTTTTTGTTTTATTTTACATTTTTGGAATTTAATGACAGGTGTCGGCATTGTGGGATAAATGAGAAATCTACTCCATTGATGCGTAGAGGACCTGATGGACCTAGGACACTTTGTAATGCATGTGGCTTGATGTGGGCTAATAAGGTTTGTGTAATTAAGTAATTTGTAATCATATTAACATATTATTTATTTATAAAATAAAAAAAGTACAAAAAAGTGTTTGGTTGTGAATTGTGATGACCTGTAGGGAACTTTAAGGGATCTGTCAAAGGCAGTTGCAGCGACTCCTGTTGGAAAGAATCCCTCTCTGAACCAACGACATGAGGTGGGGTTAAATTGTAATTAGACGTATTATAATTATGAATTATAATTGGGTTAACAAGTAACAAGTGGTGGTTGACTTTGTAATGCAGAATGGAAACATGGATTCTGAAGAAATGGTGGTTACAGGAAATATTCATGATGCATCATCATAATTCATAAGACATATAAGTCATAACCCTGTTTTTGAAATCCAACGGCTTGCTAACGTGCGCAACTAGAGATGGTTGATGAGATTGAAAACTGAAGACAAATTCCCCCATTAAAGAGTGAGGTGAAAGGGGCCCATTGGGATGACTTTGAAGAAACGAAATGACCCCATTATGGAGCAAGGAATTAAGTTAGGTTGACCGTTGACATCTTATTAGTAACCGATCAATATTATTTACTTTTATTATTATTATTATTATTATTATTATTATTATTATTATTATTATGTAAGTCGGCAGCCAATATCCTTTTCCTTTTTCATATTCTTTGATTTATGGATGGGCAAAGCATCTGGCTATTCTTCCGTACTTTCTTATTTCGTAGAGTGGTGTTTTTGAGTGAAACTTCTTAATGTTTTTTATGATGTGTAAAAGTAAAAGGAAAATCAAATACATACTATTTCTTTTTTTTGCATGTCACATTTTTAATTTGAAAATTTCAGTAAACATCTTAAATTAGTGGTATGATGTCTAAAACTAATGGGCAATTATCTAACGCCCGTGAATGTTTTGGGTGTTTTTATAGTCATGAGCGAACCCTTCCTAAATCAAGACAATTATGATTATATTTTTAATTGTTGGTTGTGAGATCGGGTAATAAAAATATCGGTGATGGTGTTAATCTTTTTTATGGTCATGAGAATACAATTGAACACACTGTACGAGAGAGTCTGTTACAACTTACATGCTAAGATTAAGATTGAAAACAACAATATTTGAATAAAACTATGACTCGTGCCTAACAAGTAACAAGTCAGACTGAGTCAATCCACTTTAATCAGATTGTATATTTATGGAGCGTAATAATAAACATACATAGTATACGTATATACATTATGTCCAAGTATTCCACAATGAAATATAATGCAAAAAATATTAATTAAATTTGGATCGGAATAGAATTAAATATGTATTTAATTACCATTTGCAGAGAATGAGTAAATTCCTAACATGGTGAGGAAGAAATGACCTTTTCCCTTTGGGTTGGCCTGGTATTAAAATACTATAAGAAAAAGTAAAAGTACATGTAAATATATAAAAATATTGGGCAATCAGTCAATTGAATTGGTGTGTTCCGTTGTATCCTCTGTCATCATTGTCGTCGTCTTCTTTTCCTCCATCTCCGTCTTGCTCCGTTTCCTCCGGCGACAACCTAGATTCATCCCAATCCGGGCGAGGCTGCCAACCAGATCCATCTTTCCAATTTACCACCCGCTTTTCTTTCTAACCAGCTGCAAGCCTGTAACATGCAGTCGGAATCTGTTTTGCTTTTCTTACACCACTTGTAGGTTAGGGTTCTATTTAACTATTTGGAACATTGTTAAGAGACCGACAGAAAAAATGGCAAGGACCAGGTCGTCCTCGTCGTCAACCACATGGAGGTACGTGAATCCGGCGTATTACTTGAAACGACCCAAACGTCTTGCTCTACTGTTCATGGCTTTCGTCTCGGTCTCTTTCTTCGTCTGGGATCGTCAGACTCTCGTCCGAGAACACGAGGTATAGTGTATATATATCTATATATCTCCTTTTCCCTTTCGAATTGCGTTCATTTGTCGTCAGATCTACTTCCTTATAGCTTACATCAACGGAGTCAACATTTTCCTCCTGGGCCACCATTATATATTAAAAAAACGCACATTAAACGCATCGTGATTTGCAGAAACTCATTCGAAGAGACACATTTCCTCCTTTGCTAAAAAAAGAGCTACCTTGTTTGATTCAAAATCGGATGCTTTCCACTTCATAATTAAAATCTATCATAGCGAAGTTTTTCTTTACAGAATTTGCGACTGTTAGTCTGTAACCGTATCATTGAAGTACCGTATATGACATCTTGATATCAAATTCTGGCCTTCTTTGCCGACAATTTCTTGTTTTCAACTATCTGTGACGATATGTATGTAAATTTGGGTAATTGATCAAATTGGGTAACCATGGGGTACGTTACTTGTGGAATCAATTTACTTGATGTGTGCAATATGTTACCAAAAGTTAACGACGTTAGCATTTACCTGGAATCAAATGGAGTAGTTAGTTGTAACCTACTTGCTTTGTTGCCGATATTTACAAAATTGTACTGATTGATTGACAGGATGAGCTCTTCAAGCTAAAAGAAGAACTGCTTCAGTTGCAAAATCAGGTAGCATATTGTGATTTTCTTCTCAAGATCCATACACCCTCAAAATTATTCATAACATTCTTTTGTTTTCTTGAACTCATGCAGCTAGAAGAGTTAAAGCATGATGATAATCCAGTTAAAAAGATCAATGTTGTCAAAAGCAAAAATCTTGATGATCTTCCAAGTGATCCCATCGAGAATGAACGAAGACAAAAAGTAAAAGATGCCATGGTTCATGCATGGACATCATATGAAAAATATGCATGGGGCCATGATGAGCTTCAGGTATACCATTGATTTTACCTTCTTTTCTTTTTACAAAACCTCTAAAAAAAACTATCTTTTTTGGCAGCCACAATCTAAAAATGGTGTTGATAGCTTCGGTGGTCTTGGTGCAACTCTAATTGACTCTCTTGATACTTTATACATAATGGGTCTTGATGATGAGTTCCAAAGGGCAAAAGAGTAAGTTTCAGTAAATTTATTCTTTGATCCTTTATATATAATGTAATGACTCTAACAAGATATGCATGACAGGTGGGTTGAAAATTCGTTGGACTTCAACAAGAACTATGACGCGAGTGTGTTTGAAACAACCATAAGGTTGCTTTGTAAGGTTTAATAAATAATGTTCATGTTTATTGCTCCCATATGATGTTCTCTTGTAACATGGGGTACATGTAACTGTTTAAATCATCTAAACATTTGTTTTTAAAACAGAGTTGTAGGTGGGCTTCTAAGTGCATATGATCTATCAGGTGAAAATGTTTTTCTTGAAAAGGCTAAAGACATAGCTGATAGATTGCTTCCTGCATGGGACACTCCTTCTGGAATCCCATACAATATTATTAACCTGGTTAACGGTAACCCACATAACCCTGGTTGGACTGGGGTAAGTTCCAATATTAATCCATTATTTAGGACATGGGCATTTTAGTAATTTCCTTCTCGTTATCTCAGGGAGACAGTATCCTAGCGGATTCAGGCACAGAGCAGCTGGAATTTATAGCACTAAGCCAAAGGACAGGAGATCCGAAATATCAACAGAAGGTATTTGCTTTCATTTATTAATCATATATTATTGGAAATTTTCAACAACTAGTTTTAATATTTGGTGATGATTCAGGTAGAAAATGTTATTCGTGAGCTTAATAATACATTTCCTGCTGATGGATTGCTTCCAATTTATATAAATCCACACAAAGGGACAACATCATATTCCACCATTACTTTTGGGGCCATGGGTGACAGGTAACAAATGTCCATTTTTTTTTTTTACATCTTGTCTTTCTCTTGACTTTAACCAAACTTTGTAAAAATGTAATTTTGGTGCAGTTTCTATGAGTATTTACTTAAAGTATGGATACAAGGAAACAAAACTGCAGCTGTGAAGCCTTATAGGTGAGTAATTATACTTATAGTCACTATTTCCAGTTATTATTTCTATGGGAAGTTCTTTCTAATGTAATATTAAAACAGAGTAATGTGGGAGACATCAATGAAAGGTTTATTAACCTTGGTTCGAAGAACTGAACCATCATCTTATGCATATATCTCTGAGAAAATAGGAAGTTCCTTAATCGATAAGGTAAATTTTAACTAGATTCAATAATTCATCGTTTGACAAAATTTTAACTAGATTATAATTTCTCACACGTGCAGATGGATGAGCTGGCATGCTTCGCACCAGGAATGATAGCTTTGGGATCATCTGGTTATGGGCCCGATGAATCCTCAAAGTTCATGTCATTGGCAGAAGAGGTATCTTTTTTTTTTCTTAAAAAAGGACACCTAATGAACTTTTATTTTTTTTTACTTGCTAATTTTGATGTTTGTTTTCAGCTTGCTTGGACATGCTATAATTTTTATCAGTCTACACCAACAAAGTTGGCTGGAGAAAACTATTTCTTCCATTCAGGGCAGGTTAGTAATTTGACTGGATGATGTTTCTTGTACAAAATTTAAGAGATTTCTGATTTGATTTATTTATTTTCAGGACATGAGCGTGGGTACATCTTGGAACATATTGAGGCCAGAGACAGTTGAATCGCTGTTTTATTTATGGCGTTTGACTGGTAATAAGACATACCAAGATTGGGGGTGGGACATATTTCAAGCGTTTGAAAAGAATTCCCGTGTGGAATCAGGATATGTTGGATTGAAAGATGTAAGTACACTTTACGCCCTCATTTTTCAGATATATGTGGTTTAAACCCAAAAAGAATATCGAAATACTTTGATTGATTTGGTTTTGTATTTTACAGGTGAATACGGGTGTGAAAGACAATATGATGCAGAGCTTCTTTCTTGCAGAAACACTGAAATATCTCTATCTTTTATTCTCGCCGCCTTCAGTTATTTCTTTAGATGAGTGGGTTTTTAATACAGAAGCCCACCCACTTAGGATTGTGACACGTGTTGATCAAGGAGAACCCTCCAAACAGCATACATCTAATATTAGACTACGTGCTAGGAGAGAAGGTCGTTTTGGCAAGCCCTAGGGAATTTGAGAACAACATAAACGTATGTTGTTGATTAATATATTGTAAACGAGAGACCTTTTTTTTTTTCTGGATATTTTTTTTTGGATGTGATACACGGTAGATACAACATGACCCATATATAGGGTCGGGAGAGGGGAAAACATTGTATTTTATTTTATTATATAGTTATATCAATACTTGAAGCGGATAACATACAATTATAAGGTCATTATTTACTATTTCTGTCAGTGGGATGTTGAAAATTGTGTGATGATTATAGTTTTCATCTTTCTACTATCGGCTCATTTATTAAACTAAATAATGAATTAAGTTCACTTGAAGCTGGTTTTGAGTGAGCTCCACCTAGCATGGTTTTGTTGGTACGTCTGAAACAATATAAGAAACATGTCTGATTTTAAAAACAAAAAATGACAGAATGAATGGGTGTATTTATTTTTATATAAATTTGGGATAGCAAAGTAAATTACTTTTGCTACAAACATCGATGACGTATTTTAAAAAAAATCCTATAATAGTAATATACATAAATTTCCTTGGTGAAAAGAAAGTATTTGATTTTTTACACATATAACAACATACTTATGGGTCATCTACAGTAGCAATGTACACATATATCAATACCAATATGGAAAATGTACACTATTTGTTGCACGTTGTTACTTTTAGTAAAATAATGTAAGTATGTTGCTATTATGATAAAAAAATTGAAAACATGTTGTCATATTATGTGCAAATAAATGTACTTATGTTATTATTACGGGCCACAAATTGTAATTATTGACAAAAAATTTAAGTATTTATGGGTAAAAAAATTAGAAGTAAACAACTTGTTGGAGATTTAAGATTTTCTTGAACAAGCATCTTAAGACTGAAACCTTGTGAGATTGTTGATGATTTTAGTGTATTACGTAATTATGCGAATAACACAAACATAAAAAGACATAATTCTCAATGAAATGACTACAAAATACTTGAGTTATCCAATTAATACCCGCTTTTCCAACATAATTATGGATAAAAAATAAACCAAGTCTCATACATTTGATTTGAATTGATATGAGGTTAATATAAAGTGCCACGTGGTTTTGTTTAGCAGTGTACAGCAAGAGCACACGCACTGTAACTAACTATTATTAGTAACGCGTAAGTAGAAAAATCAGGCCTAATTAACTTGATTGAAAAATAATAAAGAATAAAAAAAAACCCCGCTAAGATGGCGGTTGTCCTCTCCTTCCTTCCTTCCATATCACTCTCATCATTAACCTGCCACTTCTGAAGCATCTCCTTTGCTCTACACACATCACTGTCTTTGTTTTTCAGAAACCAACACTCGCATTATCAATGACTACAAGTGGAACCAACGCCTCTTCTCCGTCCTCCACTCCTCCTCGCGACATCGAAAGTGGCGTCGTTCTTCCCGTCGACGCTCCCGATGACGATTTTGACGATCCTTTCGACATCACTACCACCAAAAACGCGTCCACCGAGTCCCTCAGACGCTGGAGGGTAAGATTCCTCTCAATGCATATTCCCATCCTCTTTGGATCTTATAAAATTACATTTTCTATTTCAATGTTGAACGGGATACTGGATACTCTCTCACTTCAAAATTGATGTAAATGCAACGACAATCTGAAAAAAATAGTTCTTCGACTAATTTGGGATGCAGTTTTCACTCTCCTTACGTTTATTGTTCTACACAGCAAGCTGCCCTTGTGCTTAATGCTTCACGTCGGTTCCGTTACACATTGGACTTGAGAAAAAATGAAGATCAGGAAAAAAGGAGAAGGATGATCAGGTCACATGCTCAAGTCATAAGGGTAATCTTGTGCATACATTTACGAGTCTGATTATATAACCTTTTAACATCTGATCACTCACTGTTAGGCTGCATTGCTATTCAAATTGGCTGGACAACGAGCACTTGGTATTTTCTTCCTCAAATTCATAATCCCTTTTTCTAAGCTATATATAATTACCTTCTTTGTCGCCTTCATATAGTGCTTGGGCCCACTGTGATTCCTGCATCTCCTAGTGGCGGTTATGGTATTGCACTCGAACAACTTGTTTCCATGACCAGGGACCATAACCTAACTGCTCTTCATCAATATGGCGGGGCAAGTTACTTTATCAAACATATTATCCCTTCACTTTCAAAATCTCTTCTTAATTATATATTTGATTATTTTCAGGTCCAAGGGTTATCTGAGATGTTGAAAACGGATCTGGACAGGGGAGTACCCAGAGATGATGGTGAATTAACAAACAGGAGGAATGCATTTGGATCCAATACGTATCCTGTAAAAGAAGGACGAAGCTTTTTTGTAAGTTATATCTTTAATTACTGCAACCTGGTATTATTTACAGCTGCAGTTGACCATGGCTATTGGCTATGTTGACCACAGATGTTCCTTTGGGAAGCTTGGCAAGATCTAACACTTATTATATTGATAGTAGCTGCTGCAGCATCACTGGTTCTAGGAATAAAGACAGAGGCAAGTTTGAAATACTACTCTCATATAAATATTGTTATTCAGGAATTGTGATCATTATGAACTCCTATTCGTTTCAGTTTTCTTTGAAAGGCTCCTGCTTTCCTTCTGTAGGGTATTGAAGAAGGATGGTATGATGGAGGAAGCATCACATTTGCTGTTCTTCTGGTTATTTTTGTCACCGGTGAGTCGGTTTTCTTTTTTGTTTTGTTTTTTTTTTTTTCCAGTTGTTATGATATTTAAAATCTACTTATTCTCTCTGTATATGGTGTTGTAGCAACCAGTGATTATAGACAATCCCTGCAGTTTCAGAATTTAAATGAGGAAAAGAGAAATATACAGATAGAGGTTTGTGTGTTAATGAGTTAAATATTATTCTACTTCTTAAGTTGTCTTGTTTATATACTAATCAGTCTTACATGCAAATTCAAGCAGATAACTAGAGGTGGTAGAAGAGAAAAGATTTCAATATATGATGTAGTTGTCGGAGATGTAATACCTCTTAAAATAGGCGATCAGGTAGGTTAATTTTTATAAAGTTTTTTAATAAGTTTAGACTTGTTTGACTCGTTACCATCTTCCTTACAGGTCCCTGCAGATGGTCTCCTAATAAAAGGTCACTCTCTAGCCATTGATGAATCTAGCATGACTGGCGAAAGCAAGATTGTAAGCTGGTTAGACCTCCTTTATAAATGAAAACTAGATAATCAAACTTTTTTTCATAAATATAAATCTCACTTTCTAGGCACACAAGGATCAAAAAGCACCTTTTCTGATGTCTGGCTGCAAGGTTGCAGATGGTGCAGGAACTATGATGGTAACCAACCTCTTTCATTATATTTTAAATATATGTTATCGCCTTTTTAATTTCTTCCATATTTAGGTCACTGGTGTAGGAATAAATACAGAATGGGGATTGTTGATGGCAAGCATATCAGAAGATACTGGTGAAGAAACCCCCTTGCAGGTTTATATATACATCTACTCTCACTTTCTCCATCACTATTTGTATCATGTTCCATTAACGAAGTCAGATATGAATTATGATTTATGAATGATGGTTGATAGGTACGCCTGAATGGTGTTGCAACATTTATAGGTATAGTTGGGCTTGCAGTAGCATTGCTCGTGCTAGCTGTCCTTTTATTTAGGTACAATCTATTTTCTTAAATTACGATTGTTACTATAGATTTTTTTTTTAAATTTCTAATTATTGAAAATTGATATCGAGTTGTTCAGGTTCTTCACTGGTAACTCAAAGAACCCAGATGGAACTGTCCAATTTGTTCATGGAAGGACGAGTGTTAGTGAAGCAGTTGATGACGCCATACATATTTTCACGGCTGCAGTAAGTTTCTGACATGCGATGTATCTATCTTTGTTTTCTCTCATTCTTTTGTGTTCATTAACTAATGACGGAACTATTTAGGTCACCATTGTGGTTGTTGCAGTTCCCGAAGGACTTCCATTGGCTGTAACACTGACGTGAGTAAAATTAACTCTGCAAATATGTTATTTTTTTCTTTTGATTCTAAATTTTATTTGAATCTACAGATTAGCATACTCGATGAAGAAGATGATGGCAGACAAGGCCCTGGTTCGTAGACTGTCAGCTTGTGAAACTATGGGATCCGCAACTACTATCTGCAGTGACAAAACCGGAACATTAACCCTAAATCAGGTTTTTTGTTTTTTTTATGTTAACTAATATAATGTTAATGTATATGGAGTTATATAAAAATTAACTGTTACGTGTCACAGATGACTGTAGTTGAGGCTTATGTTGGTCAAAAGAAAATTGACCCTCCTGAAGATGGCTTGCAATATCATTCTACTGTTTCCTCTTTGTTAAATGAGGGAATTGCACAAAACACAGCTGGCAGTGTTTTTTCCTCCAAGGTAATAAAAAAAATCTGGCTGTGATATATATAATATGTTTTCTCATTTATGTGGCTTTTTATTAGTCATTATCATGTATTTATTTGATTGATAGGATGATGCATGTATAGAGGTTTCTGGATCTCCAACAGAAAAAGCTGTTCTACACTGGGGTGTCAAGGTCAGTGTTCTATTTGAACTTTTTTCATTAAGTTTCAAGTGTTTTGAATTTTTATAAATCAAAATGACTTTACATCACAGATTGGGATGAACTTTGATGTTGTGAGAGATCAATCCACCCTGTTATACGTCTCTCCTTTTAACTCTACAAAAAAGCGAGGTGGCGTTGTATTACAAGGGGTGATTGATTTTTTTAATTAGATTTTATGAGTGTATAAAAGTAAAAAAAAAAAAATGAAAATAAATTTTACTTGTTATGATTGGTAGGCCGACTCTCAAGCTCGTATACATTGGAAAGGAGCAGCTGAAATAGTGTTGGCTTCATGTAAAGAATATCTTGACACAGACGGTTCCTTGAAGCCCATTGACAATGATATGGTTAGTAAGTAGTTGTGATTCACTAACTGAATATTCTTTATAACATTATTACATATATATATTTTAAAACAGGAATATTTTAAAAAAGCTATTGAGGAGATGGCTGCAAGAAGCTTGAGGTGTGTTGCAATTGCTTACAGAAACTATGATATAGATGATGTTCCTGTGGATGAAGAACAGCTGGCACAATGGAATTTACCTGAAGATGACCTTGTTCTACTTGCCATTGTGGGTATAAAGGTAACCAATATTGTTTACTGTTAAAAATTGCAAACTTAAACTCACCAATTATACATACTGAAAGTAATTATTTTTACTGTACAGGATCCTCCTCGTCCAGGTGTCCATGATGCAGTAAAATTATGTACAGATGCTGGTGTTAAGGTTTTAGTTTCTCACACACGTATTTCATTTTTGTAAACAAGAAAAGGAGAATTAATCATGTACAAATTATAAAAAAATAGGTACGGATGGTGACTGGGGATAATATTCAAACAGCAAAAGCAATTGCAATCGAGTGTGGAATACTTCATTTAGGTGAAGATCCAACCGAGCCAATTGTAATTGAAGGAAAGACATTCCGTGAGTATTCTGAGAAAGAACGAGAACATACTTCCAAGCAAATATCGGTGCGGTTCAATATGTTTAACTTAATTATGATTAAGTTAAATAAAAGTGGTTAATTATGTGGATTTTCTATAATAGGTAATGGGAAGATCTTCCCCTAGTGATAAACTATTACTTGTGCAAACACTTCGTAAGCTTGGGGAAGTTGTTGCGGTTACTGGAGATGGAACAAATGATGCCCCCGCACTTCACGAGGTTTGAATTCATCCTCTTTTTTATTTTACATATTTGTATATTTATTTACCTTTGTTTTGTATATGTCAGGCTGATATTGGTCTTGCAATGGGCATTCAAGGAACTGAAGTTGCAAAAGAAAGCTCTGACATCATCATTTTGGACGATAATTTTGCTTCAGTTGTAAAGGTCTGTGCAAAAATTTTACATTTTTGGAAGTTTTGTATTAATGATCATGGTATTGTTTTGTTTGGATATAGGTTGTGCGGTGGGGTCGGTCTGTTTATGCAAATATTCAGAAATTTATCCAGTTCCAGCTTACGGTTAATGTTGCAGCACTTGTGATAAATGTTGTTGCAGCAATTTCATCTGGAGATGTACCTTTAAACACCGTGCAACTTCTTTGGGTTAATCTCATCATGGATACACTTGGAGCATTGGCATTGGCCACTGAACCTCCAACTGATCATCTTATGCACAGATCTCCTGTTGGCCGAAGGTTAACACCGTAATTTTGCATTACATATACATACATACATACATAAGTTGACTCCTTTTTCCGTTTTTAATCTTTCTTCAGAGAACCTCTTGTGACAAATATTATGTGGAGGAACTTGCTTATACAGGTACCTTGCCATGCTTTTATTTTTAGTTTTTTAGCATTTTGATATCATGATTATCTTTTTACATTACAATTATAAAAATGTTATGGATTTGTCAGGCTCTATATCAAGTTGCAGTTCTCCTTGTCTTTAACTTCCGTGGTCTAGCTATTCTTAAATTAAAGAACAATGAACATGGAAATGCTGTGAAGAATACTTTGATTTTCAATGGCTTTGTTCTATGTCAAGTAAGTCATTTGTCCAACTTTATTAGATTATGATAAACAAGTGAAGGCCTAAATCTGGTTTATAATTACAGATATTCAATGAGTTCAATGCTCGAAAACCAGATCAAATGAATGTATTTTCTGGAGTGACTAAGAATTATCTTTTCATGGGGATAGTAGGAACAACATTTATTCTTCAGGTAAGACACATGCACACCATTTTTTTGTAATTTCCCCTTATTTTGCAAATCAAAACACAGAATTGTTAATATGGCAAATCTTGTTTGTAAACAGGTCATGATTATTCAATTCTTAGGGAAGTTCACAACAACAGTTAGACTTAGTTTGAATCTATGGGCTCTCTCCATTGGTATTGGGATTTTCAGGTTAGTTCTGTTATTGTTATTATATTTCTAGATTTACTTTAACAAACCATCTGATTTAAAATTGTTATTAACACAATAAATTTATATTGGTTTGACAGCTGGCCTCTTGCCATTGCTGGAAAACTCATCCCAGTTCCAGAAACTCCCTTGGCCAGAGTCTTCAGCAAGCCATATCAACATTGCATTGCTTCTCGTAACCGCTGAACTCATTTCAGATTTATTCATTTAATTCTTTTTTGTTTTTCATCTAGAAACAATTATGTTAAGGGACATTAGGCGATAAATTTTGATATCAAGGAAAAGAAATAGAAAGGTGTGAAAACACTTGCACACTAAAGGGTGTTTGAATGTGAAAAAGTAGTTACATTACATAACGTGAATCAAAAAAAAAAAAGTTACATTACATTAATTAAAGACAACACATTTGAACACTATTTTTTATAATTAAAAAAAATCAAGAACCGATAAAACTTGCCCAGCTAGCAAAAACATGAATAGGCCATATGATTCTTCTTTGAAACATAACGTGAAACATAATTGGCAACAGAAGCAGAAGAAGCAGGAGGAATGTTTGCAGGAACAAGTATTTGAGTCTTGCCTGTTGCTATTCTTTTACCAGCAACATTAGCATAAAACAAACCTGAAATTGCTGGCACAAATACATCACTCTGTGAACATATGTAGAAGTCAATAACCTTCTCATATTCAGATTCAAGAAATTTTGACTTCTTGTCCATTGGCATTATACCCTCCTGAAATCAATCAATCAATCCCTCAATTATAATTCAGAAAATCAAGAAATTCAAATGTTCTTTGTTGTGTTGTGTTGTACCTTTGTGTAAGATTTGGGGAAGAGGTCCTTTACAGCATCAAGGCTACTATCCCATCGTGATTGAGTCAAATATATGGCAGTATCTTTGTCAAAACCAAGTTTTCTTAAAAACAATGCAATCTCTTGTGGACTGTAACATTTCTTTGATCCACCACCGTTTTCTTGACACCCCTTGTGTTCTAACATGTCAAGCCTCAAGTCAACTGCTACAAACTGCCCGTCTGATTTCCGGCTCAAGGTTTTAAGCCGGTCAACCATGGAGTCAACCACTTCCTGAACATCTGGTTGTAGCTCAAGAGTTCCATATGTGGCCAAGCATCCGATTGATTTTCTTTCTTGACTTTGTTCCGGTTTGACCTTTTTCATGTTAACAGAAGGGAAGTATGTTGCTAGCCTTACATTTCCCTTGCTTCTGAAAGCTGGTTCAATGTTTTCTGCAATGTAGTCTTCAGTGACTCGATTAGGAACCCTTAGAACAGCAAGGTTTTTTGAGGATAACTCTGAAGGTTGGGTTTTCACTACTTTCACAACTCCATCCAGGCTATTTACAAACTTTTCAATGTCATAAATGTCTCCAAAGTTCCTGGAAGATGCATCAAATGAGTTAATCACAAGAATGGTGGTAAATTGTAAGTGATAGATGTAAGTGGAATATGAGGAGTAACCTCCAATCGCCAGGTTGACTTCCTCTAATGTCTGGAACGACAAGACTTGCCTTTAGGTATCTTGCTACTACCACTGCATCAGCAATCTGAGCTTGACAATCAACCATGGCTGACATTAGACCAAATTGAAAACCAGAAATGGGGCAAAGCAACAAGATGGAGTCAACATACCTGGGAGACATGATATTCAGGTCCATTAGTTAAGGAGAAAGTGACATAGCCTTTGGATTCTTCTGCCTCTTCTGCATAATGTGAATGCGAATTAGAAACAGGTACGATAATAACATAAGTTTGAATTAGTTTTAGTCTGTACTGACCGTAGACTGGCGTAGACCAACAACGCTTAAGACCACCGGATTGCTCCTTCCACGGGCCGTCGCCACCGTTATCAAGCGCGAGGCTCTGCTCCGAATCATTGTCATCAAAACGTTGAGTTGATCCGGCGTGGTTCACCTATAACGAAAAGGCAATCTCCTCAATTATCCTAACGAGATCAATGAATGATAAAAGGAGCGCACTAGAATCTAAATTGTTTAGATCCAATAGCAGAAGGATGCTAGAAATATACTGAAACGAGTAAGAAAATAAATGGACCAGAACGAGCTGAATTCCATGTATAAGAAGTGGATTCGTTACGAAAGTGTATATAACTGTATATAGCATATAAGCAAGAGTGAAGAAATAAGCGTACATGATGAGAAATGGGAGCATCAAAGTGGTCGCGCTTAATCATGTTACCAAGCATTACAAACATGGTGACGGTAAGCACCCCTGCGACGATCTGCCTCGGATCTATCCCCATTTTCCTCAGATCCACAACCTTCTGCTATAAGTTTATTCTAATTCTAATTCTAATGCTAATGCTGCCACCATGAAAAGGGAGCGTGCTTCTGCGTGCTCTTCAGTCTGTACAGCCCAAAGAATACCTCTTATAATATAGACCACAACGCCCAAACCCCAAAAGATAAAAGACAGAGAGAAGAAGGAGAGCTGTATCTTGGTTATAATATATTGATATTGTATTACATATGGTATCTTTTGTGTAAGAAGATTAAATTTACAAAATCCCAAATGCCGACAGTGGTAGTTGAGATGAGAATATGATATTGAAGTTTAAATTTTTGATCAAATCTACCACAGTTATTATCATCAATTCATCATAGTCTTTTCCGTAAATGAGAAACCATACGTAAAACGTTCAATGATTTAAAAACCCTAATCTTTCATATGCTTTGGAAATACGGATCTTTTTTGAAGCACCGACACTCAACCATGTTAGTGAAGGCCCACAGCTCTGGGTGTGACTGTGTGAGTCAAGTGGAGCCCTTTCTCTTCTCTTATGTACAAGTAAACTCGTGACTTGTAGTTTACAAAGGTTTATAATCAAAAGCTTCGATTGTCTTTTCTTGATTTAATTACACCATAATCATCGAACATTTTTAAACTATTATACTTCTGTTTTATTCATAATTCATCAGATGGTTTTTTTTTTTAACTATTATGTTTCTGTTTTGTTCGTAAGTAATTTTCAATTCATTAAACGATTGTGTGAAATATTCTTTTTGCATGTTGGTGACACTTTTCTTTGTCTAAACGAGAATTATCAGCTATTTTTTTATATTTTTTTACAACGCATTATATTGTAAATACTGTTTTTTTATTAGATGCATATAAATAATATTTGATGCTTTGTACTTTTATTAATGGGTCATAAAACAAAGAAAAGCCCTACAAAATGTATTATATATTACATTAAAGATGATGCGTGCTTAAGGCTCTAAACTATGAAAATCAATTAAATATCTTATGTTTTTATCACTTTATTTATTGTTGTAAAATAGATATACGTAATTTTAAACGTTAATAAATTGAATAGCTTCTATTGTTACCGATATCTTAATGATTTCAAATGACATGTATAGATAAAAAGGAATCAAAGAATATACTAAATATTTCAAATGGCATGTATGAATATTGAATCATAAAATATAAGTTCTACAGTCATTTATATAGATGGTTCTATGGAGGATTGTTGACTCACTATATGTTACTGATCTCATGTGAATTAAAAGGACAATTTTATCAGTAATGAATAGCTTCCGATACGTGTTTATTGTTAAAAACATATTGCAAATAAGGTAAATATAACGCTTTACTTAATTATAGAAAAAATAAATAAGAAAGCAAGGTTTCACTCAATAAGTTAAAAAAAAATTTGGTTGATTTAATTACGGAGATTATGATTCAAGTTGATGTTTTACAGTATATATTAGAGATAAGGAGCCGTTAAAATATGAACGTTTGACACCCAATTGGATCAATATATTATTTTGTCTAAGTGTTTGTTTCTTGGCATTTAATATTTCAAGTACAAAATAATAAGAGTAAATTATATGAATGGTCATCCTGATTCGGATTAATTAATGTTTATGGTTTTTAATTTTTCTTTTATTTTGATGTTTGGTCGTTAATCCATTTAAAATACCAATATACTTTTATTGATTCTTTTAACTTTTTTTTGTTTATTCTATATTTTTTATTTTTCTTTTAATAAATATGGGTTTCATCCACCCCTTTATCATTCTTTGACGACGTCATTCTCATCAGTCATTAGGCGCTTTTGCCGTTGACACCTTTACGGTCTTATTTACTCGACGTCCCTCTGACGCACCTAAAGCCCTCCAAGCTCATATTACCACCACTGTTTGTCTCATGAACCGCCGCTGATGCTTGTCCATCCGAAACGTCACCGATAACCCTCCAACCCACAACTGTCGCCGCCACTCTACGAATCAAAAGAAAGAGATCAAGAACTGAGGTTGTGATCTTAATACAAGTTTTAATTATGGCGGTTTAACCAAAAACAATTTTTGTGGTGTTGGTTCTGACTAATAACAATTATTGAAAAAAACTGGTTATGGCTCACATCGTAGACGCCAATATCACCATCGCCAGTAACCCTCTCAGTCTCTTTACCCCTCTTTAAGTTCCTCTCCACAACCTTATTGTTTGCAAAAAAATGAAAACTAGTCGTGAACAATTGTCAACACTAACAAATTTTATTTTTTTTACATTATGTTTGATTTTTGGTATTAAAGTTAATACTATATAAGTATCGTAGATGGTGTTATCGATAACCCGACCTAGCAATAAATCTTTTTTAACCGTTAAATTATTACCTGTGCACCAAAATTTTAAATCCTACCTTCGTAATTGGGACCATTCATGTAATTTCTCTAATACTAATTTAAGATAGACGTAGTAATTTGAAGCTGCCTATACATATTTCTTTAAGTATGGCATGTTAGTTGACGATCTCCATTAAAGACATCATAAATACTCTTTGAAGACGTTATTAATATAATATTTGTAATTAATGAAATTCTTAAAGACTTAAACTTTGAGAAGTAATTAAAAATGGAAAAAGTCATCGAGATGATCCAACGATCAAGACTTGATAACACACGATGTTGATACATCAACACCAGGCCACCTAATCCCTTGCTTTTCACCAACCCTTTCCGTAGTTTGCAAATAGGATGTTTATTTATGTTTTTCGTAACAAATATCATCTATCACTTGAGTACTTGACACATAATTTAATGAAAGAACATAATTAATCCATCAAGACAGCCTATTACTTTTAATCAATCACTCATGTCTCTTATATATTTTGTAATTATTGTTGATCAGTTTAGATTGTAAATTTTAAAGAAATTTTTTTGTTTATTTCTTCATTTTTCTTTTTTTGAACGACAAACTAAACCTACTTCTATACTAGACTTCTTATTTCTTCATCGTTTAGTTATCATTTCAGTCAAACATTTTATTACCATCATGAGCATTTAAATTTGATTATACAATTATTATAATAAATAACTGCTATTTTCATTCCTTTTAATCGAATGATTCTAAGTTCTAGTCTCAAAGTTATATCATTGTTTCTAATTAACAAAAGGCTTGTTTATCTTATGAAAAAAAATCCTCCAGTTTCTGCTGAAGATTTTGGAGATGGCTGTCAGTCATTGTGCATAATTATCAAGTTGAAAAAAAAGAACTATTTCATTATCAATAAGCTTCTTGTACAGCTGCTAAACTTTTTCGTTCGATCATTTCAAACCCTTGATCACTTGTGCAAAAAGGGAGAATAACCCTAAAAATGGTTTTTGTTTCTAGTTTCATGGGACTTTGAGAGAAACACAAGTTGGTGAGATGAAGTAAGTCAAGAGTATGAGTAAAGACATAGCAATTTAGCAGTGAAGTTTGGTTTGAATATATCTTCCACTCTCATTTGGTATGTTTGGTAAAGAAATTAAACCCCCAAGAAACCAAACATACCCTTTTAACCCATAAACCCCATGTCTTCACCTTCACAAGTCTCCCTAAAATGGAACATCTCATACGCACAAGAGATCTTCTAAAAACCACCTTACACCAATCAACACAACTAGACTTCCAAATCCACCAAACCACCACCAATATCTCCCGCATCAATCACACCATCCATTCTTCAAAATCCCACATCACAAACATCGCATGTAAATCCGCCATCCACCACCACCTCCACCTCGCACTTCCGCCGGTTTCCGCCGTCTTCAAGGTCTACCAGGTGGTGGACGAGCTCGGGAACCTCCTCTCAGACCACCCGCCTCCCGACCTCCACCACCACCTCTCTCTCCTCAAACGATTCCAACAAGCACTCACCCTTCTCACTAACACCTCCAATTTAGCAATCATATGGGTCCAAGACATCAAACAATTTCTCAACACATCCGACAACTTCTACCACTACAATGTCTCCAAGACGCTCAATTTACTTCACGAGTTAAATGGATACGAACAACGTTGTTATCTCAAACACGGAATTTTACGTGTTGCTTTTGAGAACTTAAAAGATGAATTCACGAATCTTTTGATTACCAATAGTTTCCCTCTTCAAGTTCCGTCTACTCTTTTCTCATCTGGTGATGATGAAAGTGATGTATTTGATTCATTACCAGAAGCTTTACCTTCATCGGTTGTTCAGAATCTACAAGCTATCGTTGCATGTTTTGCATGCAACAACATTGACACGTGCATGCAAGTTTACATCAAGGTACGAGGAAAAATCGTGGAAAAAAGTTTAGAAGGTCTCGATTTGGATTATTTAGAGATTTCACTAACGGAATTTGATAGCGTGCAAGTAATAGAAGGTTATATAGACGAATGGGGGAGGCATTTGGAGTTTGTAGTTAAGCATCTTCTAGAACTTGAGTACACACTCTGTGAACACGTGTTTGGCCAACACGTTGATACGTGGACAGATTGCTTTTCCAAGATTGCCCTCCACTCACGCATACAAAGTTTTATCAAATTCGGGAACACGGTCACAAAGGGTAAAAAAGAAGCAATCAAGCTATTCAAGCTACTGGACATCTTCGCTGTCCTTAACGATCTCAGACCGGATTTCAATGGAATTTTTGGTGGTAAACCGTGTTCAGAAATTCAAAGTCAAACCAGAGATTTAATCAAGAAAGTGGTCAACGGGGCATGTGAAATTTTCCGTGATCTTTCAGCACAAGTCGAGTTACAAAGACTAACCGACCCACCACCAGATGGGACGGTTCCAAGATTGGTGACGTTTGTAACAGAATATGCTAACGAGCTGTTAGATGACGACTACAGACCTCAACTGGAACAAGTTCTAAAAATCCACTCCAGTTGGCAAAATGATAATAACTTCACAAAGGGAGTTTTTTCGGTTCAAGTAAAAAGCATCGTGAAATCACTAGAACTTAACTTGGAGATATGGGCGAAAAGATACGAAGACGTTTCTCTCTCTTACATTTTCTTGATGAACACGAGTTATTACTTGAGCAAAAATCTAAACGGTACAAAGCTCGGTGATCTAATGGGGGAATCTTGGCTAAAACGACATGAGGGTTATGTAGAATACTACACAACACTGTATTTAAAAGAAAGTTGGGGGAAAATTCCGGCTATGTTAAGCAACAATGACAGAAACAGAATCACGGGATTCAATGATGCATTTGATGACGTGTACAGGAAACAATCGGGGTGGGTGGTGTGTGATAAAAGTTTGAGATGGAAAACTTGTCAGTTGATAATGGAAGTCATAGTCCCTGTTTATAAGACTATTGTCGAAAGTGGATCTACTCATAGTCCTAATAAGTATGTAAAATATAGTGTAGAGAGCATCGAGAATATGTTGACTTCTATGTTTAGGTCAAAGTTGGATAAATATGGCAACAGTATCAAGTCTACAAGCTTGATGGGGAAGATCAAGAATGTTGTTGCAGGTCGTTAAAACTGCAGCTTGATCTTCCATGGCTTCTTTCCTAACATGATCATGTACATATATTATGTATGCTATGTATTATGTATATATAGAACAGATTGTATTTTCCTTATTGATCAATATAACTCATCTTACAAAATGGGGTGATTAAAATCAGATGGAAAGGTCATACAAAATGGTGAACTGTAATCAGTGTACTTTGGAGGCTATCTTCTTCAATTGTTTGACTTTCTCAAATTCTAGGGTATGGTAATTTTTTTCAACTTCCCATGCTGTTTGTGACATACCATTAAAAGACGATTTTGCACCCTTTTCATTATTGACTTCTCTAGGGAAAGGGATTCGGACCTCAAAGACTTCATTTTGGGGAGAATACATATGTATGTCAAACCCTAATCGATCAACCCACACCATTTTTGCTTCTGATACCTGAAGAATCAAAAATATATGCATTCAGAACATATTGTAAACACATACTGAAGATGTACGAGTATTATGACACACAGTGCAAACCTGGACATCTGAATCCACAAAGACATTGCAAAATCGAAGAACATCTTCCCTGTTATTTGTGTTTATCTCTTGAACTAGATGTTCAGCAAAATCTCGAAGTGGATCAGCGTTTGCCAGTTTATAGTCTGAAGAAGTAACCCAAACGCCATCCTGCATTGTCCAAATTAGGGTTAGTGGGAAGTAATGGAAATGAACCGATTCACTTGTACAAGTTACCAGACACACCTCCATGAAGTTGTCCATTTGCAGTACGCGTTCCACATCAAGAACATGAATAAAATCATGGTCGGCTTTTTCTCCAAATCTCTTTTCCCATAGCGACTGGATCTTCTGTCAAAAGAGAAGCTTCAAATGTAAATAGAATTCAACATTAAGTGCATTAATGTCTGAATGTTTGAAGTACCTTCAAGACAATTTGATCGTCAGGTCTGTGAAGGCTACCTTGGATGGTGCACTGTGTTGTTCGCAGACCACATTGCTCTAACTGGTTAAGAATAAGTACGTTAAAGATTCAATAGAGGTATGATACATATTCAGATCATACAAAACACAGAAATTTGTCAACAACAAACAAAAAAGATAAAAATTGAAGATCAATTAAACATTTTTAGGAAAATACCTGAACATTAAGGGAGGACCTTTTGTCGGAAGCGAAATGTTGGTGAGAAGCACTTAAACAGATAATTGGTGCGCCTTCAGGGTCAACGGCAAAGCGAACCCCGACACCAAGAGGCCAAGTGTCTTGGGCGGCAGTTGAAAAAGTGCCAACAGAGGATAATTCCAGGATTGTTCTTGAAATTTCGGCTGGGGACGGTTTATTACTGTTGGTGGTGGTGTTCGATTGTAAATGGGTTGGTTCCGGCGCCAAAGAAACCGAACATCTTAGAGGCTGAAGAAGCCAGGACTTGCGACTTGATTTGGGATGATCGAAGCGAGGTTTATAGTTAAAGATGGATTTTGAAGGATAAATTGGAAGTTTTGGGGAGAAGATAGATGGTAGAGGTGAAGTCATGGATTGGGTATGTGGAAGCATTTTGAATTGTGATTAAATGAATGAATGAATTGGGGTTTTGTTTCCGCAGGAACAACAGGGGAGATTGTAATACGAATTCTGGATGATGATGTTGATAACGAAGGAGTCGGGGATGGGAAAGGAATTGCTTGATGTGCGTCCAGGTCTAGGTCAAAGAGGGAGCACTGATACGACAAAAGAAGAAGAAGATAATATGGTATGTATAAAAGAGAAAAAGACCATCTAAAATTTGATCGATATGAAATTATCAAAATTTTGATTTTATGACCTGTTGCGGATCATATATGTAAACTTTACTGATCTTTGCAAAATTAATGGTGGAGCATCTAATAATAACACTATATGAGAAATTATCGTATTTTGATATATTTTATTACTTAAGTTATAATTTACCACGTAATATTTCATTTTATTTAATTCTAACTTACCATCTTATTTTGAGTTTTGTATAAAATATTAAGGGCTACTAAAAGGGTAACGAAGTTTTAGAAATATACAAAAAAACACTATTGAACTTTCATTTGTGCATAAAACACCATCAAAATATACATTTTGTATACATTACACCATCAAAGTATACAAGGAAGGCAAGGCACTTGACTGAAAGGTCCTACCCGAATCATTCTTAATAATCCAGCCAAAACCATCCATAGCGACAGAGATCCCTTGTCTTTGTTTTTTGTACACATTACACAATCAAAGTTGACCGGCTAAAGTCGATGGACCCAATGTCAAATGTAAACAAATAGATAACTTTGATGGTGTAATAGGTACAAAATGTATACTTTGATGGTATAATGTGTACAAAATGTATAATTTGATGATGTTTTGTCCACAAATGAAAGTTTAATGGTATTTTTTGTACATTATTAAAACTTCGTTACCCTTTTAAGTCATTATCCCAAATATTAATTATAAAGCTTGGTGTGTGTTGGGACATCACACCCAACAAATAAAGGTGGGGCAAATAATGATGAAATGAAGCGGTGCTTGGATGCACTAACTATATAGTACAAGGTAAGGAGCGTCGATTCACATGGACAAGGGTCTAAAGTTATAACAGTTCTTGTACAAGACACGAAGTAATAATAAGGGGAAGTTTAAAGACTAAGCAATAAGAAATTAATACATGCAATTAAAATTAGAAGAAAATTCAATATCAATTAAGGTCCGATTCCGTTGCACACAAATAATCATGAGATTCTATCGAGACTTGATGTTAAGTCGAGTCATATCTAAGTTGGTACTTGGAAATACTAACAAGCTCTAGTACTTCTCATCCATCACATTGTTTAATCAAAACAAGCTTTTTGAATTAAACCTAGCCTTTATAATTTAAACATAAACAAGCTCTTAGATTAAAATTGAAAGATGCATCAAGTTCTATTTGGACGTTCCCAACAACGCTCAATACTTCTTACAAGCTCGGAAGCGTAAAACTGTGTGATTTACGTTTACACCAAAGTTGACCTCGACACGAGATTACTTTCGGTGGCGTTACTTAAGTTCAATTCACAAAACAATTAATTCTGTGAATTGACTAAAATTATAAAACAACCCCTAATTCAAGCGGTCAACATGAACCGAAGCAAGAATCATAAAATAAATTAAGCATGAAACATAAATCACTATATAAAAACATAAACAAACATCAAGTCATATTATTAAATCACCAAGTACGAATGTTTAACAAAACTGGAACGAGATTAGGATCTAGCCATACATGGCTAGATTGAAACCCGATAATAAATGTAAGTAATTGTTGTCAAAATGTCACTGACAAACGATCAAAATCAGTCAAAATAATGTTTCCAAACGTCTTGCACCAAGAATCTTCAGTAGGAACCGTGTCTAACCTCCTGGGAATGCGTCCTCCCCAAAAATAACCCCATATAGCCTTTTAAATCGTGGAAAATAAACTACTGCAAAACAGTTTTCGACACAACACATGGTTCGTGTGTTTTGACATGACGAAAAGGGAACCTTCTGACACGACCCGTGTAAAAATCACACAGGTCGTGTGTTTTGAAATGTTGATGGGGGAACATTCTACCACGACCCGTGTGTAATTCACACGGCCCGTGTGTTTTGGTTTGCTGGTGAGGAGGATTTTCTGCCACGAATCGTGTGGAATTCACACGGGATGTGTCTTTTGCTGACTTATGTTTTCTTCGTCCTCTTTCGCTACATCAGCTCCTAAACGCTTCCTAGGATTCCAATTCCTCCAAAAGCTCCAATCTCCTCGACATTTTCGTTCCATGCATCATTTGCTCCGCTCCACGCATCCTTTGCTTCGCTCAACCTGCAAACACTCAAACAACCTATGAAATAAAGCTTGTCTCCGAAAAATAGATGAATATGCATGAAATTAACTATAATGATAAACAAAGAAAAGGAAAATTAGTCCAAAAAGGGTGCATAAACTGCATCCAACAAACCTCCCTAAGCTTAAGACCTTACTTATCCTCAAGTAAGAAAGAAAGATAACAACAAAACGCAGAAGAAAAACTAAATGAACAATTATATGTAAATGTTGATGCAAAATGGAAATAAAAAGAAAAAGAAGGCAAAATTTGAAACAACAAAAACTAAATTTAACTGAAAGCAAGACAATATTTTTTTTGACCAACACGCAAAGGATAACAGTTTGACACTAAACACCCCAACAACCCATGTTGTAAAACTCGGCTAACTCGATCAAGTACTTGGCCTTCTACTCGTACTCGACTATGTACCTTGGCGATTTTTTAAGAATCAGCTATACAAACTTGGACTCGGTCCTACTCGGTCAAACTCGCTCTAACTCGGACTGACTCGGGTGTACTCGGTCTCACTAGTCAGCCTCGGTCAAACGAGTACTCGGCCTTGTACTCGGTTAAAATGAGTAATCGGCCTTGTATTCGGATTCATTTCCTTTTTTAATAAAACTATTGTATCAAGATGTTTATATATATATATATATATATATATATATATATATATATATATATATATATATATATATATATATATATATATATATATATATATATATATATATATATATATATATATATATATATATATACTACTTTAAAAAGGAAAAATGGTTTCTAAAAATGGAAACTCTTAAAATTAAGAGATCCAAGTGATTGTGCATAGTGTACAATACTATTTAGCATATATGTTTCTCACCTTAAGCATATACGTTCTTATCTTGACCCGGCTACGTATCTTTCCCTGTATTTCGGCATTCCCTCATTAGTAGCTGAAACTGAACGATTATATATTTACATGTTCATTCAAAACCCTAAAAAACCTACATATGAATCGGTGCTCTCGAGATCCATAGCGATGAACAAGATAATCGAATTCATCATTCATCTTCTGTCTTTAGAAAAATCAATCTTAGCCTTGAAGTCGTTGCCGGACCAAACTCTGTTCCTCACCTCGGAGGGTTCATCAAGGTATTCAATTTCATCATTCTTCTTCTCTTTTGAAAAAATCAATTAGGTTACCACCATTTCCTCTACTTTCTATCCATCTAGCACCATTTCCGCCACTTACCGCCACCTTATGACTCACCCTCTCTGTCGATGCATACACGACCAAACCACCATGGTAAGTGAATTCAGAAATCAACAGCACCACCTCTCTATCAGTGCACTATCGGAACACCAGACCATCACCTTGTCGTTCACGATCGTAGCCCTCTCACTCTAAAACTCTAATGCTCACCATCAAGTAATATAGATCTGGATCTGTTTAAAGATACAACATTCGGTATCTTTCCTATTGTAAGTTTGTATTTTCTGTTTTGTGGTTCCAAGAATTGGAGAAACGTATTAATTTCATGTATTCACCAGGTATATTTCCTATTGTAATTGTAAGTCGTAAGTAAATTTCAAATTTTGGTAATCTAATCATGACCCCCAAAAACTCAGGAACAGATACACACGAAATAAATCATGTAATCTTACAACTTCTATTTCAATTAGTTTTGTTTTCTCGATCATATCAATTTGTAACTTGTATTTATCTTATTTTTTGACAGACCCAATTATTTTGCTGGGTACAGATGATAAAGTTTAAAGATTCTTCAGTTCTGATGCTTCCTTCAACTGAAAATATCTAGATTACATGACTAAGGTACTTTTTCATGTATATTTTTTGGTAGATGTTCTTGATTTTTGAAAAGATAGGGGGAAGGGGACTCAAAGGAAGGGAGAGGAGTCTCGCCAAATTTGGTGCTTCGAAGTCAATGAGGTATGTGATTCTATTGATGTCCTTGCATTTCGATTCCTCTACTTTCTTACCTTTGAATCCTTTTTAAGCTTTCAGTTTCTTGACTTGTTAATTATTTATTCTGTTTGAATTTAGATGTTAAACACAGTCTTTTAGAAATACACAATTTTTGTAGGTTAGATATGGTTGCAATTTGGTTTTTATTTGAATCACAATATACACAATATCTGTACCTCAAACTTAAAAATCTAGAGATTGTTTAAGGGCTTTGATGTTATGTTATAGTAACCGTGCAGCAACTAGAATTTCTCTTGGAAAAATGACAGATGCATTAGAAGATTGTTTACTAGCTGCAGCCATTGATCCGAATTTTCCTAAAGTTCAAGTTCGTGCAGCACAGTAAGTTTCAGTTTTGTTACATTTTTAAATGTTTTCTTGAACTTTTGTTAATTGTCTAATAAACCCCAATTCCAGCCACACACATTACCGGCCACCATGGCCATCCAACCATGCTCATTGCTACACGCTTCCACTGCCGTTTGCACGACCAACCACCACCGCCACATTAACAACCACCGACGCCTCTGCCATTTTATGTATACCAAGTTTAGTTTAAATCATCTTTTTTTTCTTGTAGAAGTGACAGGTTATTGTTGGTTCACACGTGAAAGCACATTCCAGTTGCTGGTTTGCTGTTTAAGTTCATTGCTGGGGTTGGTCCGATCAAAAGTACAGTATAGGATTTGTATAAATGTCCGATCAAAAGTACATATCTATCCGTCTTCAAGATCTTGTTCCTGGATGTTTATTTATTTATTTTTTTTCATTTTTATGTTGGTTGTTTTTTAAGGTCGCAGGAAAAGCTGTTATGTTGGATGGAGTTATCAACTATGTATAGTCACTACAAAGACAAGTTGAGGTATGAATTTTTAATAAACCAGAAAAAACTTGATTGCTAATGAAACTTGCGACTGTTAATCCCCGAATGGATTTTAACATTGAAGGACTTTTAGCAAAAGGTTTAAGACATTTTAAGTTTAACCAAAGTTTTTAATTCATTACATAACCCATTCGATCATTCGAATAGGTTATGTAATGACAGAAATTATTATTTTGCTCGACTCACTTGGTTGGTAATTTTGGTGGTTCTGAAGGTTTAGAGGTATCTTACCAGCCTAGCAGTATTGTGGATAATGGGTTTGAAGCCTGCTCTCTCTCGCTCTCTCTTGTGCCCCTGCACTCCATGAAGGTAAATATGTAAGTAAATGTTGTTATATGGTTTTCTAGGATCTAAAGGGTTTAGACCTAATATTTTTGAAAAATTACTGTTTTGCCCTTGTGTGAAATTACGATTTTAAAAATTGTAATGCAGGCTAATGATGGAAACTTCAATTTTGGTAAGCAGCAATTCTATTATAATGTTCTAGATCATCCACTTAATTATAGATTATCAACTGATATAATGGTTTTATGTGTGTTTTCTATTTTTAGGTCTAAAAAGTGCAGGTACGCAATTGAGTATTAATGTTTTGGCGATAGGAAGAGACTGTTTCGCGGGAAGATGCAGACAAGTTCAGGCCAAAGAGATAATTTGAAGAATTGATTACCGAGAAGATCAGGCCAAAGACTCTGTTTTGTATTCTTTTTTATCTGATTTTCTATTATTTTTCGTATTTGATTTGTTTCCTCATCAGCAATGTACTTTCAATTAGTCGTCAAACATAGCATCCTGCTTTTATTTTTTGTTAAGTATATCATTCTACATGATCAGACATTGTGGCTTTGTATGTGTATTTGGATATTATTATGTGTGTATTACTTTATGTGATAAAGTAGCCAATAGCTAGGATTTTTTTTTCAGCAAACAATGTTATAATTATTGTAATAGAACCTCATGTTGTGGCGTTTTTGAAGTTGGCAATTTGAGGATTCCTCCCCTGTTTCCCAAAATTAACAAAATGTTTGATGCATGTTGCAGGTGATAAGTGGATGTGAGAAATTTAGATTAACTGAAACTCTTTAGGACGTTGTAATTTGGAAAAAAAAACTATAATTTAGTGTGTCTAGAACTTATTTTCTCCCTTTTTATCTTATGTAATCTAATCAGTTTATCGTTATTAATTATATTAATAAAATAATGGTTTTAGTTCTATATTTGTATTTGTTTATAGACTTATATTATAACTTTAACAAGACATTTAAATAAAATGAATGGGTAGTAGTTGGACTTGGTGTAGGTCTTGAGAATTAATTAGATTTGGGGGTGAGGACCAAAGCAAAAACTGTTTCCTCCACCCAAGGTGTTGTTCCCCGCGCTGGATTTGAAAAGGCATACATGATTGTTTTTTATTCATACTGCATCTAATATCATTATATGTAGAATAAATAGCAACTTGTTAAGAGTTTTAAAGGTATAATATACTAATAAGTACATTGTTTAATTGAAGTTATAATATTAATTACACAAGGTCTTCTTTGCAGTACATGAAAATATTAATCTATCATGAAATTGAAATCTTTGTTAATTAGGTTATCAAAATGGTTAAAAAAAATCTTAGATCTCAAAGTTAATTGAAGGCCTCATATATAATATATTTTAGTCTAAAGATGTTATTTTGCCCGAGACCATCTATTTTGAATTTCGTTGACGATTTTGAATTTTTCAAATTACGATATTTGACATTCTCAAAATTCCATATTTTTTCTCAAACGAACAATGCTTTGTAAAAGTCGAAATAATGGAAGTCTATGAACATCAAACCATATTCCATTTTCTTTCCTAAGGGCTCAAAGTGATGAAAGTATGAGTATGTGTAAAATTCTTGCAACAATAATAAATAGTTTTATTGAATAATTTTGTATAAAAGCACTTGCTAATAGAATAATTATGTTGAATGATTTTGTATAAACCCAAGATTTTTTTTTTAGTTTCTTCACATTTTTTTCGATAGATTTTAAACATCGCACTACAACAAATACAAAATACAAAATAATTTTTTCTTCACATTTTGAATAATTTTTTCGATATATTTTAAACCTCGCACTACAACAAATACAAAATACAAATCTGTGAATACAATATAGATTTTTTTCAGTCTAAAAGTATTATTTGTCTGCCAAATGAAAACTATTCTCTGAAACCTAACTATTGACACATCTCCAAGCCTGCATTCGACGTCCACTGCATTGCATAAGTATTATTCACTATCCACATTGTGCCGCCGTAGAAACAAAACTATTATTTGAATGGAAATTATTTACCATCCGTTTACGCATACATGAAATTATTGATCAAAATTCACTATTAGACGTTTGACGAAAAGAAATTAGTCGATGGCCGTGAAACAATTCACATGAAAGAAATTAATCGCCGCCCGCTGCATTGCGCGGGTACACACCTAGTATATATATATATATATATATATATATATATATATATATATATATATATATATATATATATATATATATATATATATAGTCATGAACAGTACTCGTCGAGTACTCCCCGCCTACCTGATTACTCGTTACTCGCTAGTCCGCCGACCTGGCAGCGCCTAGTGTAACGCCAAGATACTCTTTTTATAATTATAATAAAAGGGTAAATTGGTCATTTTACCTTGGAAGGGTAAAATGGTCTTTTGGACAGAAAAGTAATTGGTTTGAAATAATATTTTAAGTTTTGGACTTAAAATGTTATAAAAACTGATTTTTGGTCGTTTTACCGAAAAAGGGTATTTTGGTCATTTGACCAAGTCAACGACCAATTATGTAAAAATATTGTTGGTTGTGGCCAAAATGTAAGAAATGGAAGTTTTATTGTAATAAAACTTGATTATTGTGGTCAAAGTTCAAGGAAATGAACTTAGGGACCAAATTGGTAAAAATTTGTGATATATATAGAGAGAGTTGACTCTCTTTGACTGGCCATTGTTTGCAGCTACGGGAATGGATTTTGGAGAGCATTTTCTGCAGAGCTTGAAGAATTGGTGAAGGTTGGAACTTGTAATCTGATTCTTGGCTTTGGAATGAAGAATTGGAAGCATTAGAAGTAAGTATTTCAAGTTCTAGCATGGTTTGTTCTTGGTGGGTTTTGTGGACAAACTGAAAAACTGCATTTGCAGTGATGATTATGTGTTTAAGTTGATGTAATACTTCCATTGAGTCTTGCTAATAAGGACTTAACTAAAGAAAGTGGAAGTAGATTGCTATTAGTGATGAATTTGAAGTTTGGGGTTGTTAGAACTAAGAACCCTAATTCTTCATTTTGATTGAATTGGTTGTTTTGGATGGTTAAAAACCTTGTTAAAGTATAAGGTTTTAGCCTAGAAACAAACCCCAATCGATTAAGGACCTGATTAAGGACTTAATGAGCCAAAACAGCATGCTACAGTGCATAATTCGCGACTGGACAGGAGCCTGTGCAGGCGTTGGGCGCGGTGCGCCCCTATCTAGGCGCGGCGCGCCTATAGACAGTTTCCGGACAGGAACTTTGAAATGCTATCTTTCGTTTGGCTTGTCCGTTTTAGCTCAAATTTGGACCATAGGCTCGTTATGGTCTGAAAAGTTTGGGAAAATTTTTATATTGAGTTTCCGACCCCTCGGGGGCACTGTAGACCGATCCGAATGCCTCGGTGAATAGTAAAATTCATATAAAGTTAGTAAACGGAAAGTTTATTAACTAGGCATTGTTTGTAATGATATTGTATTGAACTCTAGTGTATTAGAGTCAATGTAGATGATTATTAACCTATTATCATTTGGTATATAAATGGATAAATAGGTATGGGACAAAATGGTTGTGGTGCACGCAAAGGCAAGAAACAACCGAAATTGAAATGCAGCTAGCATCCAAGTGAGTAATCTCACTAATACCATATGTGATATATGATGATTGAGTTGTTACAGGTTGAAACTGATTGTGGGACGAAACTGATGGTTCAAAGAAACCTATATAGACAAGATCAGATAAGCCGTGAGTCTGTTATAGACAAGAACGGAGCTGTGAGTCAATAATGTGACAAGACCGGAACCAGCCGTGAGTCAATAAAATGAAATGACAAGACCGGAACCAGCCGTGAGTCAATGAAACTAATATAGACAAGACCGGATAAAGCCGTGAGTCTAGGCAAGACCGGATAAGCCGTGAGCCATAACTAATTCTGGATGCTATATCCAATGGGTGTGGCCTATATGGCTATGATTTCTGGATTGTATATCCAACCGGTGCGGCCTTCGGGCTATGTCTCCGATGTGGCCTTCGGGCTATGACTCCGGTGCGGCCTTCGGGCTATGTCTCCGATGTGGCCTTCGGACTATGATATTTGGTGCAGCCTGTTTGGCTATGATTTTGTTACAGGTACATGGTGCGGCCTTTTGGCTATGATATCGGGTTATCAAACCCAGCTGGTACGGCCTGCGGGCTATGAATTGTATATTGATAATGTTTTGGTGCAGCTTATATAGCTATGACACAGGGTGCGGCTGTTAGCCATGATACATGATGCAGTCCGATGTGACTAAGAGATATGGGACAGAAATAGTTGTATATGATTATACGTGCAAATAACTGACGTGGATTGATAAATGAAGGTTATTATGTTATAGTCTGTAAGACTATAACTTAGGATGTGAAATCCTAAAGAGATATTTGGTCAGCCAGTAAGGCTAGGAGTTTGGATTCGATATCCAGACAAATACATGATTGTATTTAATACGTGTTATTGTAGATTTGATTACTCACTGAGCTTTGTAGCTCATACCGTTTGTTACTGTCCCTGCAGGTTAGCATGATACTGGTAGGGGACAAGATAGAGTCCGTGACTCGTGAAGTAGGACTCTTAGATGCTGTTAGTAGCAGCCCGGCTTTAAAGGAGACTACGGTATTTATACTCTCCTTGATACACTTGTACCCGTTTTTATTAAAATATACCCCTTGTTATGGTTTTATGTATTGAAACCTGTGTTTTAAATGAAAAATTTTTCAGGGGTGTTTTTGTTTTAAAAGCCGGGTGTTACAAGTTGGTATCAGAGCCGTGGTTTAAGTGAACTAGGTGTCTATAGAGTAGATTCCTGGACTTAAACCCTGAGACAGTAGACATGATGAACTGTTAGGTGTATATAAATTTTTATTATACATATATAACCTAACTATTGATGACTTCTAACGTATAAGAAGTACGAGCAGCGAGTATTACTGGGAGAAATTTAGGGCGCGAAGCTCTAGGAAATGGACCAGCTCATTCTTGAGACTTCGTTGGATGATGAGCAAAAAGGGGACGAATAGCAGAAATCCACATGTTGGGCAATATTAGCTGATGTGGTCAGAAAAAGAAATCGGTTTCTCACCCTGATTGATATTCAAGGTGAAAGAACAGTAGTTGAGACTACAAGAAAAGCAGAAAACGATTAGTGGACGCTTCAGGAGAAGTTGCCACAGACCGGTCCAACCTAAAAAGGAAGGGACCAAAACCGAGCAGTTATGTATTGTGATCAGTGCAGGAAAGGCACTAAGGAAAATTGTAGAGTTGAAACTCTACCATTGACATGCTGAAATTGCAGATGATAGGAGCAGATTGCTCGAGCTTGTTGTATGGGACGGAAGTGGTTCCAGCGAGGAACTATAGATCACTTCCTTATGACATACTCACATGCTAAATGTGGAGTAACAGGTGGTGAACCCAGGAAAGAAAGAAGGAACAAATGGTCAAAAAGGACCAATGGTACCTGGAGCATTCCAGCGGATTGTGGAAGAAACTCGTGAGGAGACAGATATGATCTCCGATGTAAATGTTTTGAATATAACTTCGTGTATGTTATATTTGATCCATGAAGCTATGCTTTGGATCGGTGACACTGATGTCGTGATTGGATATTTCATCAACGATTATGGATGAAATTTTGGAAGTAGCTATAGTAAATAGCAAATATGTTCTAGATATTGAACACCTGGAAGGTAGTCTGCCTAGGATTTACGGGACCCTTTTCCCTATGAATCTGAAGCCGATGACTACCAGTGAAATTGAAGCAGTTGTGCTTATGAATTGGTTAGCAATGAATTATGCTAATGTGAATTGTAGAAATAAGAACAGTATGGTTCTTGAAACAGAAATGAAACGGATGAAAATCTATGGTAAATGACCGTTGTTGAGAATACCGGTTAGCTTCTTTGCTTAAACTCGGAAAAGAGTTAGTAAAGGAATGATGTTGTAGTTGGCATACGTGGTATGGGCCAAGCTTAATAAAGTGGTGATAGTAGTATACTACTTTAAATAAATTTTCGGATGATTCTTTTGAAAAGAACTTCCAAGATTTCTGCCGGATTGGCAAGAAGAGCTTATGATTAAGCTAGTATTGGGAGTCGTCCCTGTTATCTAGGCTCTATGTTGATTGACCTCTGCAGAGATGGCAGAGTGGTAAAACAAGTGGAAGAAATTGTTTTTAAATTGGGATCTCATATGACTGTAGGTGTCATCAGATGGAGCCCTATCTTGTTTGAAAAGAAGAAAGATAAGTTAATGTGTATGTACATTGACTACTGAGAATATGATATTCTCGAAACCAGATTGAATATGAGGTACATTGTACCAGATACTGGAGTTACTTCACTGAGTTAAGTGATATGTTAAATTCTCCAAGTATGAAAAATTTGGCTAAAAGAAGTTACATATTCTTTGGGCATGTTAACAATGCCAGAGATGATAAAGTAGAACCAGTGGAAAGAATGATACCGTGATAAAACTGGAACCGCCTGAGGAATCCGACTGACATTGTAGTTCCTTGGATTTGGCGGGTTACTATAGGAGAGTTGTAGAAAACTGCTCCTTGATTGCTGGTTAGCTGACTAAAGTTGACCAAGAAAAGTGTAAAGTCTGAGTGGTAGAAAGACCACAGATATGTTGTAAAGGTTTGGAATAAACCTTGTATGAACCTCTAACGTTAGCAATGATGCTAAGCAGAGAAGATGGATTGGATCGTTGAAATGTATCCAACTCTGACTGTGGATGCATGACATTGCGGTAGCAATTATGAACGTGGCATTTAAGCTTTGGAAACACTACTTGTATGGTGTAAAGCTTATAGCGATAAGATCATAAAAGTTGAAATACTTAATTGATCAATAGAAGCTGAAGATGAGATAATAAAGATAGATGGGTTACTTAGAGATTTCGGGTAAGAAATCTTATACCATCTCAGAAAGGCGTATGTGATTACAGATGCCTTGAATTAGAAAGAGTAACCTTTGTAGGTTACATCCACGTGTATGAAGGTGGCAAATTGATTACTTGAGTTGATTCGGGTAGCACAGAAAGATGTGTGCAAGTCTGAAAACGAGAAAAGTGATTAAATGATTGAATAGTAGCGGAAGTTAGTTGGAATATCACAGTGATTTAACACCCTTGGCGGTTGTAAATGTGAATTCCAAGTCAAACGAAATATAAAAATCATCTTGAAAAGATGTATTTTGTATCAGATATGCAGCATACCCGGGGCAATACCAAACTATATGGGTCGATAAAACCTATGTGTTGGTGGTCGGGGCTGAAGAAAGACATTGAAAGACATGTGAAAAATGTTTGACTTGCGTGTAACTACAGTCAAATCATTAGAAGTATGTGGACTGGTGGTCCCAAAAATGAAATGGGACGAAAAATATCATAGACTTTGTAGTAAAGTCTTTGCAAATACCGTATTAGTATGACACCCTATGGGTGAATTGCAGGTTGATTGATGAAATCAGTGTAGACTTATACTGACTAAGAAGAAGTTAAGAGTGGAAAAGTAGTGAAAAACTACAAAGATAAAGAAAATTGTTGACGTGCACTACAGGTGACGACTGTATCGGATCGAAATACTAGAATTATTTGCTGAATTTAGCATTAATTCTTAAAAATTTTAGCTCAAAAGTACTAGTAAGTACTGTGTGCGAATCACAGATGGATTGATGAGGTGAGATAATGATGCAGACCTTAGGAGTTATGCCTGAAATCGGCATAACGGACCCTAGCGGAAAACTAGATGACCGTCTATCCTTGGTAGAAGTTGTAGATTAGTATAGGTATTATACTAGTGTTTTATTGACTCGTAGAAAGTATGGTTTAGACTACCGTGATGCGCGCTGATTTGCTAGACAGAAGTTGGGGTAAAGCTTTTGACTAAACCTGAGATTGTATCTCAAACAGAAGAAAAGATTTGGCAAGGTCGAAAAAGCTTGGAAATAGACCAAGATCGACAAGAGTAGTATGCGGATTGTCGAGTAAAACCATTGAAACCCCAAGTAAGGGAAGATAGTGGAACTCAAAGTGACCCTCCGGAAGGACTAGAAATTGATGTGGGACAAAAAGGAAAGTTGAGTCCTTGTTGATTGGACCTTTCCGTATATCCTAAAAGCAAAAATTGCGGTGTATTGATTGAATATCCTTGATGAACTTCAAGATGATTGTAAAGTTTTCTATGGGTCTCAGGGTTCTGAGAACATAGATTGATAGATGTTAACAAATCCCTCATGTGAAATGAGGAAGATAAGTGATTATAGTGCTCGGGACAACCGGATGAGTGATATACGAGTGGTGATATAACCACGAGATATGAAGATTGGTATGGTTAAAGAGCTGTAGCAAAAACCATGAAGGTTTCCATATGATATGAGAAACCGGAATTGTAACGAGAAAGAATTACCCTCGTTTGTTTGTATGATTTCGGGGACGAAATCTTTTGAAGGAGGGGAGAATTTGTAACGCCAAGATACTCTTTTTATAATTATAATAAAAGGGTAAATTGGTCATTTTACCTTGGAAGGGTAAAATGGTCTTTTGGACAGAAAAGTAATTGGTTTGAAATAATATTTTAAGTTTTGGACTTAAAATGTTATAAAAACTGATTTTTGGTCGTTTTACCGAAAAAGGGTATTTTGGTCATTTGACCAAGTCAACGACCAATTATGTAAAAATATTGTTGGTTGTGGCCAAAATGTAAGAAATGGAAGTTTTATTGTAATAAAACTTGATTATTGTGGTCAAAGTTCAAGGAAATGAACTTAGGGACCAAATTGGTAAAAATTTGTGATATATATAGAGAGAGTTGACTCTCTTTGACTGGCCATTGTTTGCAGCTACGGGAATGGATTTTGGAGAGCATTTTCTGCAGAGCTTGAAGAATTGGTGAAGGTTGGAACTTGTAATCCGATTCTTGGCTTTGGAATGAAGAATTGGAAGCATTAGAAGTAAGTATTTCAAGTTCTAGCATGGTTTGTTCTTGGTGGGTTTTGTGGACAAACTGAAAAACTGCATTTGCAGTGATGATTATGTGTTTAAGTTGATGTAATACTTCCATTGAGTCTTGCTAATAAGGACTTAACTAAAGAAAGTGGAAGTAGATTGCTATTAGTGATGAATTTGAAGTTTGGGGTTGTTAGAACTAAGAACCCTAATTCTTCATTTTGATTGAATTGGTTGTTTTGGATGGTTAAAAACCTTGTTAAAGTATAAGGTTTTAGCCTAGAAACAAACCCCAATCGATTAAGGACCTGATTAAGGACTTAATGAGCCAAAACAGCATGCTACAGTGCATAATTCGCGACTGGACAGGAGCCTGTGCAGGCGTTGGGCGCGGTGCGCCCCTATCTAGGCGCGGCGCGCCTATAGACAGTTTCCGGACAGGAACTTTGAAATGCTATCTTTCGTTTGGCTTGTCCGTTTTAGCTCAAATTTGGACCATAGGCTCGTTATGGTCTGAAAAGTTTGGGAAAATTTTTATATTGAGTTTCCGACCCCTCGGGGGCACTGTAGACCGATCCGAATGCCTCGGTGAATAGTAAAATTCATATAAAGTTAGTAAACGGAAAGTTTATTAACTAGGCATTGTTTGTAATGATATTGTATTGAACTCTAGTGTATTAGAGTCAATGTAGATGATTATTAACCTATTATCATTTGGTATATAAATGGATAAATAGGTATGGGACAAAATGGTTGTGGTGCACGCAAAGGCAAGAAACAACCGAAATTGAAATGCAGCTAGCATCCAGGTGAGTAATCTCACTAATACCATATGTGATATATGATGATTGAGTTGTTACAGGTTGAAACTGATTGTGGGACGAAACTGATGGTTCAAAGAAACCTATATAGACAAGATCAGATAAGCCGTGAGTCTGTTATAGACAAGAACGGAGCTGTGAGTCAATAATGTGACAAGACCGGAACCAGCCGTGAGTCAATAAAATGAAATGACAAGACCGGAACCAGCCGTGAGTCAATGAAACTAATATAGACAAGACCGGATAAAGCCGTGAGTCTAGGCAAGACCGGATAAGCCGTGAGCCATAACTAATTCTGGATGCTATATCCAATGGGTGTGGCCTATATGGCTATGATTTCTGGATTGTATATCCAACTGGTGCGGCCTTCGGGCTATGTCTCCGATGTGGCCTTCGGGCTATGACTCCGGTGCGGCCTTCGGGCTATGTCTCTGATGTGGCCTTCGGACTATGATATTTGGTGCAGCCTGTTTGGCTATGATTTTGTTACAGGTACATGGTGCGGCCTTTTGGCTATGATATCGGGTTATCAAACCCAGCTGGTACGGCCTGCGGGCTATGAATTGTATATTGATAATGTTTTGGTGCAGCTTATATAGCTATGACACAGGGTGCGGCTGTTAGCCATGATACATGATGCAGTCCGATGTGACTAAGAGATATGGGACAGAAATAGTTGTATATGATTATACGTGCAAATAACTGACGTGGATTGATAAATGCAGGTTATTATGTTATAGTCTGTAAGACTATAACTTAGGATGTGAAATCCTAAAGAGATATTTGGTCAGCCAGTAAGGCTAGGAGTTTGGATTCGATATCCAGACAAATACATGATTGTATTTAATACGTGTTATTGTAGATTTGATTACTCACTGAGCTTTGTAGCTCATACCGTTTGTTACTGTCCCTGCAGGTTAGCATGATACTGGTAGGGGACAAGATAGAGTCCGTGACTCGTGAAGTAGGACTCTTAGATGCTGTTAGTAGCAGCCCGGCTTTAAAGGAGACTACGGTATTTATACTCTCCTTGATACACTTGTACCCGTTTTTATTAAAATATACCCCTTGTTATGGTTTTATGTATTGAAACCTGTGTTTTAAATGAAAAATTTTTCAGGGGTGTTTTTGTTTTAAAAGCCGGGTGTTACACCTAGCGACATTTGCAACTCTGCCAACAGCCTTGCCATAAATATAGATTTCATTTAAGCCCGTGGTTAATTCTTACCTCAAGAAAGCTTCAACAAAATCATAGACTGGGCGAGTTCCTACAAAACCCCAAGTGCAAACCCAACCCCTACATTTAGAAAGACGTGAAAGTTTGTGCAAACTCTACTAATTCAACGGTTGCAAATGCAAAGATTTCTTATGACAAGGTATTTTGGTTGGAAAAATAAAATATTGTAAATGTCTCATTTCACTTAAACCCCCAAGTAATCTCCTAGACTGGCTCACCCCTGAGATCTCGCTACGGCCTACCGATTTTGTCGGTCCAGTCAGCCCACCCATAGGGGTCGACCCCTACGCTCCCACTGATCGAAAGGTCACATATCACACCACTCAGGTCTGCATATAGAGCACTTTTGTCTTTGAGTTGCCTTCGGCTTTCATTACTTCGGCACATTGTCGTTCAGATGTGAACTTTTTGGTGTGGTTTACTTGATTTGATTATCTTTATATCAGATTTCTTCGTTTGAAACTTCTTTGGTTGATAAACTCTCGTTAGAATTTGACTTGCTTTGTTAGAAGACTCATTTGGATTTGCTTAGGATGTCTTTGTTTGAAACTTCTTGAAACCTTCCTTAGATTTAAATTGAGTTGAGAGTTCATCTTTGGTGTTGTTGGCTGAGTAGATACGATATAGCCCAATCTGGCCCGAAGGCTTGCGCAAAAACAAGTAGGTCCAACGGGATCCCCAAGATTTTCCAGAACTAGGATTTCACATTAGGTGTTAAAAGACTCGATTCTTGTTTACAACTGTTTTGTTTTTCCTTGCTCGCTACGTTGCCATATAAAAATATTTATTTTTTCTCAGTTTGAATTAATAGCCCACAAACGTCTCAACCACTTTCAAATTGTAGAAAATATTTTTGCACCTAAGGAGATGACACGGACGTCTTCGGTCCCTATCACGCTCTGTTTTTGTAAAGCACATTTGGAGTAAGTCCAATTTATATATATATATATATATATATATATATATATATATATATATATATATATATATATATATATATATATATATATATATATATATATATATATATATATATATATATAATACAAATGTGCTAGGGCGTAAAGTATCCAACTGCATACGGTTTGTGATACCAACCATTTTTTTGGATAAGACAGAAAATAAAAATAAAGGTGGATCAAAAATCCTTTTGGAATTTTCTTGATAGAAATGTAAAAATGTAAAAGTGCAAAATGGATTAAACTGTTTTTGGATTTTTTTTTTGAATGAAAATGATTTTAAGAAAATATGCAGTATTTACAAATGGATGCAATGTAATTCAATCCCCCTCCCTAAGCTTAAAAATGAGCATCGTCCTCGATGCTTGGAGAGAGAGGCGAGACAACCTACATTTCAGGGGGTGGTGGCGGGTAGTAACCGGATTGGTTTAGTGTCCAATCCTGGATACCAATGATCATGAAATACAGCTTATCATGTTGCTTTTGCTATAGTTCCAATGGGTGTCGTAAGTGTTTTGGAAGATAGTAAAGTAGGCGTCTAAAGATTGGTAACTAGATCGGAGACCATCAAGCCTGTGATTGATTTGATAAACTTGTTGCTCGATGTTGGATGGCTCATGGCTACGGGACCTAGAGACCATCGAGCCTGTGATTGATTTGAGGATGTGTGGGCTTCGCATCATCATCATCGAAATCATTGTCGAAATCATCGTCTCATGTGTCGGTGGAGTGGAAGACGGGATTGAGCTGTTAATCCGTATTTTGGGTGGGCTCGACAAGCTCGAGGACCCCAGAATTTTGGCTAGTGATTAAGAGCTGAGGTGAATGAGCTAGCCCGATCGTCCACTGGAACCCATCCGAGGAATGGCGGAACATACGCATGGCTTCGAAAAAACTGGTGGTGAGGAAGTGACCACCCAACAGAACCGGCTCCTGATGGGAGAATTGGAGTCCAATAGTTGGACTATAGACAATCAGAGTAAGCAGCCCGCCACAATGGATTTGACCCGCATAGGATCTGGCGAGTTGCTGGAGCCGGTGGCATACGTATTTCCCGAAGTGAGGGTTTCTCGGTGGTTTTTTGATCTGAGGTAGAGGAGGCAAAGCTCTTGAGAGTTTATGGTGCTCCGCTCCTCACGGGAAAACACGATAGATCCGAGGATGAGGTAGAGGAGGCAGAGCTCTTGAGAGTATACGATGCTCCGCACCTCTTGGTAAAGTTGACCATTTAGGCTGGAGGGAGTGGTTAGCATGTTCAGCATGTGCTAAACTATGCCACGTCAGCATTCAGCAAGTTTAGCACATGCTGACCAAAATGGTGGTAGTGGTCAGCACATGCTGAACTTCATGCTAAACTATTTTATTAAATATTTTTTTTAAGTTATTTATATTATTAAAAACAATAATAAAATTAAAAACAACCATTTCATTAAACTTAAAATACATTACATTAAAATTAAAAACATAAATAAACAACTTAAAACAAACTAAATTAAAATTAAAAACCAACTAAACACGACCTCATATATTGTCTTCATCTGAATATTCACCGTCGTACTCGTTCACCGGATCCATATTTAGATCAATATGGTCTACCGTCCAAAGATGATCGATAAGATGACGACGAAGATCGCCATGAATTTGTCGACTGCGCACCACCTGCACTCGCTCAAGGTACTCAGGACTCGCAACTGGAATTGGCTGTGGATTGGGAATGACTTCATTTTCGTCGTATTGACATATAGCATGTCCTTCGTCTTCTAGAATCATGTTATGTAAAATAATACATGTAAACATGACCTTTGCCATAGTAGATTTTTTTGTAAACAGTGAAGGTTTAGCTAGTATGGCAAAACGTTTCTTCAATACACCAAATGCTCTCTCGATGTCCTTTCGAGCTCTTTCTTGAGCTCTTTTAAACTTTCGCCTTTGTGGGTCATCTGGGAAAGCCAAAGTCTTGACGAAAATAGAACGCTCTGGATAGATTCCATCCACAAGATAATACCCAAATCGATATTGCGTTCCTCGGAGTGTAAACGAAGAGTCCGGAGCAGTGCCGTTATGTAACTTTGTGTAAAAATCCGAACTATTGAGTATGTTGAGGTCATTATGCGACCCGGGAGCACCAAAATATGAATGCCAAATCCACATATCCTGTGACGCTGCAGCCTGAAGCACGACCGTCGGGTATCTGTACCGACCCTTCGTGTATTGGCCATGCCAAGCAGAAGGACAACCATTCCACCTCCAATGCATACAGTCTAAACTTCCTAACATACCAGGGAAGCCATGCACTTGTGCATGATGGGCTTACAATTGTCGGATGTCATTGGGAGTATGTTCACGCCCATATCGTGGCTTGTACATAATTAGGGCCATGTCACAAAATATGTCTAGAGAGTCTCGTGCGACACGTGCGGACATCCTCGTTGTCTCGTCTAGTGCATCAGGGTGTGTGCCATATGCTAACATGCGAAGTACAGTAGTACATCTTTGAATAGGGTGGAATCCTAACATACCTGACGCGCTCGGTCGTTGCTTAAAGTAATCACTCGCCGCCTCAATGTCGCTAACAATCTTCAAAAACAACGATTTGCGCATGCGAAACTGACGCCGGAATTTATACTCTGGATATGTGGGATTTTCAGCAAAATAATCCCGAAAGAGACGTTCGGCTTCCGCTCTTCCCCGATCAATAAATCTTCTGTGTAGACGAGGCCCGCTGCTTGGCGATGGATTTTGTAATCCTTGTTGTAAATGAGCCGTAATACGCTCTATTTGCTCGCCTATTTGTTCTTCCAATTCATCATCATCTGACGATGATATCGAAATTAACGAGTCGGATGACATAATTTTAGAAATTAAAATTGGGGGAAAGAGGATATAAATTGTAGAAGGGGTTTGATATTGAAGTTGTATGGTAAAAATGATTTGAGGGTTTGGTTTATATAAGAGAATAATTGGATTTTTTTAAATTAACTTTTTTTTTTTTTTTTTTGTATTTGTGACTGTTCAACGGTCACATGACCGTTGCCAAAGCTTTGGCGAGCTCGCTGGAGAAATGGCGAGGAAACGATAGCGAGAGCGAGGGCGAAGGAAGGCGGGGTGGCTTGGCGATGCTGAGCGAGGGAGTTGGCGAGGGGGATGGCGAGGCCACTCCCCCAAGCCTTATAACTACTTTTGTTCTTTGATTGGACGACGTCATGTGACGGGCGGACGTAGGTGTACATTGTTATTCACATCCATAACCTAGAAAAATTTGTAAATTTTTGTGATGTGAAACTGAAAATATATGTATATGTGTACTGTTAATACATTTCATAATTATGTCTTCATAATATAAGTGCATAGTCTGGGTTAAACACACAATCATATATCCATTTAAGTTACTTTCATAGACATTATAAAAGACTAAATCTATGACAGTTGTTTAACAAACCATCAAATATATTCCTATTTAAGAAACAAATCCTTCATATTTTGTTGTAACATCAAGAGATGAGCCCAGTTTGCCCCCCACCCACCATGCATCTGCATTTGCATTGTTCAGAGATGATATTAGTGGTTGTTACAACGTTACTTCACTTGCCCCCCGTCAACTTTTTTAGATCTTGGAAAATTTAAGGACGCCAGACACATCATGTCAAGTCCTTTATTAACAACACCGAATTACAAAGGTCGACAAAGATCCTTCACATCAATACTTTTATGCAAATTTACATATACCTACTGCTCATGGCCGCTTAGATACAAAGATTGGCTAATCTATAACATCCATAATACAATGGTAAAAAAAATAAAAAATAAGGTAAACACAAAACCGTGTGTGAAATAAAATAACAACACCCATCAGTACATCTACCAAACAAGCGAAGAACATTTGATAATGATCCAATGTTCAATACTATAACCCAAAAAAATGAGAAAAAAAAAAAAAAAAGGTATTTGGCGTCACCTGAATCGTGAATTATTTGGAAAGACAGGTTTGTCACCTTACACCAGCAGCAACATGTGCCTGCATCTTCGAAACAACCTTTCACTTCTTTCTTTCATTTCATTTTTCCTTAATTAGCTCACTTGTTCGCCAATTAAGTCAAGACCCACAAGGAGAAAAGACACTCCCTGAAACAGTAAGAAGTAAAAGTGCACGCCATGAGCTGACAACAAGCTTCTCAGAGCTGCCGTGAGCAACAAGAAAGCAAGAGCAAGCTCTTTTTTGTATATCTTGTTTGTTTTCTTCTTTTTAGGAACAGATTCTTGATGTTCTTTGAGTTTAATTAGCTCCGAGAGACCACTATCGGAAGCTCCTCTGTGTGATTGTTGAAGATTCATGGCGGGAGTTTCTCTTTCAGCTGCAGCTAATAAATCCGGCTCAGAGGCTCGACCCGCTTTCTTGGTGACAACCCATTCGTATGAACTACCCAATTGGAATAACCCAGATACCATGGCGTTGAATTTAGTCACAGACATGGTGTTTTCGAATAGAAGGTAAGGGGCAATAAAGGGAAAAGATTTTGGAGCTGGAAGAATGCTTAAAAATGACATGAATACTGGTACGTAACAGATAACCCAAGCTGGAAGCTCGGCTTCTGGAACAAACATCGTTAATGGAAGAATAATGCAAAATAATGTGAAAGAATAGAATGGAAGGATGAGCTTTCTGAGAAGAAAAAACAGTAGTATCAGGTTCGCTTTCTTCCAGAATGATATCTGCAGCGTTATTATCACATCGGACATGTCAATTAAACGGAGACGTTAATAAAAGTAAGAAAATTGAAAATTGAAAAAATTTACGTACCTTGGAAGTAATTATGGATGGAAGGCATAAACGAAAGAGTTGCATCGGACCAGAGTGCCAACGGTATTGTTGTTTCTTGTAAGCTTCGTAAGATTCTGGAACTTCACAGAGGACCTGATTTTGTACGCGAAATAGAAGGAAAGAAATTTAATGGAAATTGAAGAAGAAGGGTGCGATTAAGGAAGTAGGAAAGCAGATGGATGACCTTGACGTCGTTAAGATAGATGAATTTCCAACCATGGAGGTGGGCACGAACAGCTATGTCCATGTCTTCTACAGTTGTGCGTTCAAGCCAACCTCCTGATTCTTCGAGTGCTTTGATTCTCCAAACTCCGGCTGTCCCATTGAAACCAAAGAAATTCAAGAAGACTCCATTCACTTGTTGTTCGACTTCAAAATGGAAACATAAATTGATGTCTTGGAGTCGTGTTAGCAGATTTTCGTCTTTGTTCACGAAACCCCATCTCGCCTGAACTAACCCTAGCTCAGGATTGTCCTGAAACGAATCCACGAATGTTAAATTTACAATAATTCAAGTAGCCCCGAAAAGGAAAGAATGAGTAGAAAGTTGTAATACCTTGAAATGTGGAACTGTGAGCTTGAGATAATCTGGGTTTGGTTGAAAATCAGCATCAAAAATTGCAACGAACTCGTAATCTTTGACATAATCACAACTCATAGCAGATTTCAAGTTCCCAGCTTTATAACCAGTTCTAATTAGTCGGTGTCTGTATACGATATTGACACCCTTCTGCATCCACTTTGATACTTCACCCTTAATCAACCACTGAATACTTTCGTCATCAGAATCGTCAAGAACTTGAATCAATAATCGCTCTTTAGGCCAATCAAGTTGACAAACTGCCGATATAGATTGCTCGTATACCTACAGAAAACAGCGCTTTACAGTTTAATTATGATCTTGAACAATGATAACATGAAATGAAGAAAGAACGAAAAGGCACAAATACTTACCTCTTTCTCATTACACATTGGAATCTGAACAAGAACCATAGGGTAGTCGTACTTAGAGGCTTCAGTATCGCTAGAATTAAACGGATCTCCGTTGATTCTTGGTTTTATGTTCTTGTATTTGATCCAGAAGCAACCTAGACAAAGTATCATTCTGTCTAGAGACTGAATCAGAAAGAGGACAACACAGAATTTAGAGAACGATAGAATGAGGGGCGCAATGTAGTCGGCTCGAAAATTCAACCAGGAAACATAAATCAAATGCAACCAACCCCTAATCTCCAAAGTTTGTGGGATGTGCAAATTATGTTCCTGGAAATAAGGCCATCGCATGTAGTGGGCAATCACTTCAAAAGTCAAGAACGCTAAAGCAGTCATTAACATAGTCAAAATGAATCCAAACAGAAACTTTCCCTTAGTAGATTTCTCAGTCTCCATCGCCACCCCATTTTTGAAGAAAAGCCGTTTCTTAATGGCGCCAAGTAATGCCCACAAGATATGACCTAACCAAGCAAGACAACCGACAGCTCGATTCGCCTTCAGAATCAAAACCCATGTGAACTGCTTAGCGTTTTTCACTCTATCTTTGTCAATCGGCCGAAATGCTGAATCAGGGCCGTCGATTTCTACAACAGAATAGTTAACATTTTCCATAGTTACTATCACCGGAGTTCCCTTTCTCGTATCCTTAGCCCACCACCGGAAAAAATCGCCTTTTGGTGCCATGAGAACTCGAAGCTAGACAAAATTAAAAAGAAAAACCCCAAACGGAGAATTCAAAAAGTCAAACGAGAAGATGAACACGAAAAAAGTTGTTAAACTTGTGAACAGAGCAAAAGAGATCTACTGTCGAAGAGACAAAGGATGCCCATTTTCAAGACTTGCATTTGCAACAAAATTGGCAAAGTGAAAAGCTTTGAAGGAGAGAAAGGTTTGAGGGAATTGTTGTTTGTTCACACAAAAGAGAAGCCTGCAATCAAAGTGAAGTAATGCTGCCCTTCTAAAAGCCCTAAACCATACAGCATATTCTAAAAATAATCCAACCACCCACCTAAGGCTAAAAGAGTTAAAGAGGCTAAAACCCTCTTCTTTTAGCTTCCAAATGTATTTGAAATTTTCCGTAAAGAATAATGATGGATGGATAATGTAGATTCTTACATGAAAAAGCAAAAGGAAGCAGTAAAAAGTGCTAGCAGAAGGAATTAATATTGAATTAAAGTTAAATTATAACCATTTAGACGTTAATGGCAGAAACACCATGTGAGAAAAGAATTTGGAAAGAGAAAAAGAAACCTCTAATTTGTATTAGAAAATTAACCATGGTTTTGGAAGTACATTAGAAAAGACACGGCATAAGCTAATGTAATGGGCCCAAAAGATTAAGATTCTTTTGATTTTATTTCAAACGTCTTTCTAAATCGTTGTCTATAAAATCAAGAAAATTCCTTTACAATTATACCAAATTTGGTTTACTTGGTAAAGATGGAAGGATGATTTTCTTTTGATCTTTTCTTAATCTATGTTTAGTTATAAGATATGGAAGAAATCATTAGTACTTTTTACAACTTAATCTTAGGTTTTCAAGTTAGACAATTTAGGAATAAAAATATACCCTGTTCACAAAATAAAAACAAAAGTATTGTCATTCTGTATAATTCTCGATATACGAAAAAGACATGTATTCACGTTTAAAAATATCACTTTACACCATTAAATGTCTCCATTATTAGACTATGTGTCCAATAAAAACGAAGATATAGACGACATTCACAATCTCCACTAAAAAATGTTTGTAATTATGTCAAAAGAATAACACATTACATCATTAATTGTCTCAATTATTTGTAGGTAAAGTTTTCTTTAGTCCGATGGCAAAAACATACATTAAATAGGAATAGGTGGTGCTGTTAAAACCGATGGTTGTCGAATATCATGCAATATGCTTTGTTTGGCAACATTTAATTTAGAGTACATTGGAGTAGTTATCATCATTTATCATTGATTAATGTTACAAAAAAAACAGTTGAAACCATCATAAACATCAACCCAATTCATATTAAATACATCTGAAATAAGTTATTTTGCTTTCAGAAAATAGGAAAGGAAACTAATACGATTGTATAAAAAGACTTGAGTTATTAATTAAGTATCGATTGATACAAAATTATTAAAGAATGCGGTTTGTATATATATTATATAATTAGATTTAAGAGAAAAGCATATTCCTTGCGGGTGTTGACTGCAAATGCGACCAGACCTGACCTGACAATGCCAACCATAAAAATGCTTTGCTTTGGTACCGATATTTCCTCGTCTTGTTTTGTTTCTTTCTTTCTTTACAAAAAAAATGACATTTAATTGATATATTTATACATCATATTTCAGAATAATACATACAAACACACGTAAGTCTATGGCCATGGGACCCATTTCCTCATGCAAAAATTTGTCGCCAAAAAATTAAAATTATAGCTTTAAAGTTTAGATAATTGAAGGTTTTTGACTAATTAAAAGATATTTAATCTATCTATTATTAGAAATATTGTATTGGCTATCACAAATCATTTGAAATTGAATATTAATGTCGTATATGTTTAAGACAACGAAAAAGATGCAATACTGTTTTGATTTTCTAAAACAAACAAAAGTTGTAAGCATGCTTTTAGATACAACAAGATAGACACTTAAACCTGCCAAATATATGGTTAATCAAAAAGTGTGGATTGAGACGTAAGTTCATTGAATACGAATGGTTTTACTTTTTAGATAGTTTTCTAGTTTAGTTACACATAGTTGTGGTTTTAATGTAAATAAGAAAAAAAATAGAATAATGGCTGGCTGTCGGTGTAAGGTTGGGAATTTACAAAAGTGCCCTAGCGCCGACGCAATATAGGGAGGAAAGAGTCACGTTATACATGAGGACCCGGGTGGTTTAAGTGGGCATTGTGTGAGTTGTGGCAATGAACACTCGAACAAAAAGGTCCCCTCACCCCACGTAATAACTGCCACTTGTCTCTTTTAAATTTTGTACTTAATATCGTTTTTTCATCCACTAAATTTTAAAAATAGCTGTTTTTAGGTGGGATCTAGTGCCCTATGACTCTCCCATCACAAATTATTGGTTTTTAATGATTCTTACGGTTACAAATATTATTATCTTAACAATTAAAAATGTGCACATGCTTTCCTTTGGATATGAATCGATTTCTTTTCAGAGTTGGTTGTTAATTTTATATTTGTGTTAATTAAAAGGAAATTGCCAAAAATACACCCCTATTTCACTAAAAATACAACCCTATTCAAAGTCAATGGTTTTCTATTTATTGATATTGCATTGTTTTCTGGAAAAATCAGATATGATTGGTTGAAAATGCTTTGACTTTTATTAAAGGTATATCTAGGGTGTATTTTGGTGTATCTTTAGTAGCACCCAATTAAAAATACTTATAACAACGTCAGGCTTTCTAAAATATTGCACGAGTATGCATATAATTTTGCTTTTTCTGGAACAATTATTATTTGAAACCGATAATCAAGTAATAATTAAATAATTTTGCTTTTTTCTAAACCTTTTTTAAATCTGAAAAGCTATGCAAGACTTGATACATAAAAGATATAGTAAATTACTAAATTATATAAACGGTTTATGTGGTTGATCGAAACATACATATTCAACTCAACTTTTATTTTTATTCAAATTAGCTTTTAAGTAAGGATTTTGGTGAGGTTTTGGCAAGTAAAAGGATTTTTTGGCATTAAGTATTTTGCTTAAAGTTTTTCAATATCTATTTGTTATATATTATTATTAAATGAATAGGATTCACACCCATGTCATCCCCATCTCATTTTTTCGGTGTCTCTCCCAACCTCCCTTAATGCCCCAATGCCCCATTCTCGATACCTTTTAAGGAATGGGAGGGAAGGAAAATGAAGAAAATTGTGTTCTTAAGCTTTTTAAGGCAGAAAACGTTTTATTGTGTTTATATAAGGAGCAGAAGAAAATGAACGTGAGTGAAAGATTTGTCTTTTTCCCTTGAATTCTATATGTCCAAATGTAAGATGATTGGGGGGGGGGGAAGAAAGATGTATTTCCTTTATTCCCGTTCCTTCCCTTCCATTTATTTCTCTTCCCTTCGAATTTAAACTTAAGAACGGGACGTTAAAGCCTCTTATTCCCCATGTTAGAAATATACTAAGAAATTCTTTGTATGTAACATATATACTTTTATAGAACATGAACATACCGAGCATATATATGTGCGTTTTAAGAACATGAATAGGCAAAGCCACATATACGTGCACACTATAGCCTCTCAAACGTCTATTTTCGGAACACCCATTATATCAGCTAATTTTAAGTAGTGATTTAAAACATTTTTTTTAAAGTTATCAAAGCCATTTTAGTAAATTATGGATGTCCCAAAGCATTTAGAACTTTTCAACATAGTAAAATGGTTGTTAACAGTCAATAAAATATACTATGTATTAGCAACAGTTACTAACTTGAGCACGTGTCAAAGACATTTTAGTAAACCCTAGTCTTGTCTATTTTAAAATCAAATGTAACGTCCCCAATTCCAGAATAAAATTTTCGTTTATAAAACAGTTCAATTACATAAAACGGGTTGGAAAATAAAATCATTTAATTCAAGATTGACAATTTAAAAAGACATTTAAATTTATGTTTATCAAAACAGTTACAAACATTATCTAGCGGAAGACTTAAATACCGAATCTCCAGATGCGATACAGTCACGCCGTGCTTCAAACTCAAGCCAATGAATACGTGAAAAACAGTTAGGGAGAAAGAGTAAGCACAAAGCTTAGTGAGTTCCCCAAAATACAACACGATCCATCACATAAAGCACAATCAACATCCTCAGGTGCCTAGGTACGACCGATCAAGCATCGTCATTTATCATGCAGTGAGCCTCGGGTTTATCGACTCTCAGGCTTGCCTCGATCCGTCGGTGATCATTCATTCATCGACTGTTAGGCTTACCCCGATCTGTTGGCAATCATTCGTTCATCGACTCTTGGGCTTACCCCGATTCGTCGACAATCATTTGTTCATCGAATCTCGGGATTACCCCGATCCGTCGGCAATCATTTATCAATAACAGTAATATCAAGTACAACAATTATGCAAAAAATCATTCAGTAAGGTGGGGAGACTAACCTAATCCGCAGCCTTAAGCTAGACATCACTCCACGCGAGTGTCTTCAGATCCTGACAACACCAACTTCCTAAGGATAAACTTCACTTAGAAAATCCTAAAACCTAAAAGGATAAATCTCCAAGACCGGTACCCCGAATCTCTCAAGTTTGACCAAAAGTCAAACTGGTCAAGGTCAAAGTCAAAGGCCAACACAAAAGTCAACCCTCATACCGTCGTTTTTACCTAAGGATAGCGTCGCTAAGTGTAATGGTCGCGAAAACCCAATTTCACAGAGATAGCGTTGTTATCTTCATAAATAGCGATGCCATCCACGCTGTTCAGCCCACTTCTTTCCAAAACTCTTAATCCTTAAAGCCAATATCTTAAACCTTATAGAACTCCTCCAAACAATCACTAGATCCATAAAAATGTAACATTTCTCATCCATACATGACCATGCATGCATATGGTCAATATCCAAGTCCAAAAAGCCTAAAACTAACCAAAACAACCAAATAGGGCTTGACTCACTCTCTAAACTAATTTAATGGCTCCATTGATGGGGAATAGGCAGACAAACAATAAAATTAACTCTTAAGTTCACATGCAACCTATAAGGACCTATGTTTTCTCTATTGAACATATAACTAATAACATCTATGGGAAACCCTATGTATAATGAAAATTACTAAAGAGGGTTTCGGAATTACATACCTTATTGTTATTATAGCAAATAACAATTATTCATTGTCTCGTTGATCTCTCGGAAGCAAGCACCACAAGTGTCATGCCTCTAATGGTTCACACCCAAAAGTCCAAGCAAAGGTTAATTATCTTAATATCTAATTAAGAAAAGCTCGCTATAAAACCTTAGATAATGATTATAAATTCTGCTTGAGAGAGAAGAGAAATTCCAGAGAACTGTCTCCTAGAATGGGGGCAGAGAATAATATGACAGAGGATGCGTATTTATAGTTGAAAGGGTGATAAAGGATAAACTTTATTTGAATTCAAACTGAGATAAAACCCTTATCTCTAAACCCCTTTCCGGCTACACGAGTCGCGCGTCGCGGACCCGAGGCGCGCGTCGCGCGTGTCATTGTTCGGCTGTTGAACATTTACAAATCAGCCCCCTGCACTTTTAATTGATCCAATTAATCCTAAAATTAATCCAATTAATTTCTTATTAATTATTAATTAAATAATAGTATTTCTAATTAATATATTATCCTCATAATACATTAACAAATTATTTATATTGATTTATTAATCACATAATAAATCAATCTCTCTCTCTATTAACCTTTATACCAGTTGGACTACTGAGGGCAACCCAAAATGACTGTGATGCTATCAATTCAAGTATATATATCAATTATAGTTATTGCTTAGACACCTTAATCCAACAATCTCCCACTTGGATAAGTCTATAACTATAACATCCAGTACAGCTTCTAAATTGACGAGCAAATTTTAGCTTCCAAAAGTTGCTGCCGAACTCTGACCCAGTCAGTGACATGTCCTAAGATAAGTGATCATATGATCCTCCGTTCTACAAGATATCATTCGGACTTGAGACATGGATCAAGATCAATCTCAATACGATACTATGTTTCCCGATATCTGTTTTGTGATGAAATAAGACTTCTAATTGAGCACATCAATTTAGTCCTTGTTAGGCCTAGCATTATAAGTCAATCACCAAATCACCGAGGGGCCCACATATATCGCTTTTTCCGTTAGGGCAAAAGGAACGAATAAAATTTGACTCATATGCTTGTGTCCTTTACTCATCAAATCGTGCACAACAATACGTTTTATAACATCGAGTTACCGATGCATTTACGCATTATCAATGCACAACCGACTTGCAAATTTCAACTCATATGTCTCTGTTTCAAGACCATAAGATATTATCATCTCATAATTACTCGTGACATGATCCATAAAGTAATTCTTTGAGCGTGGGTTTGTCCAATACTCAAATCTTCATTTCTAAGTACTCATGAACATTGCAGCAATTCTATTGCTATGTCTAACTCCTTAGACAATCTACAATTTAATTCATGACACTCTTAATTCACTATTTACTTCTGAAAGTATGAGCGACTGTGGACTTTTGAATAATCATATTATTCGGGAAGTAAAACATGCAAAAGCGAAACATAAAAAAAATATGACTGGCAGCTACTCCTGCTTATTACCAAGTCTCCACAAGGTAATCACCAAGTAGGATCTGACATAATACTGTTATGTGTTTCTTTAAACTTTTAATTCAAGTTTTATATCTATGTCTATATGACCTTTCACTCTTTCTATGTATCCAAAATGTCTTACATTGATATACTTAATTATAGATAATCCAATCAGATACTATTCCGATGATATCTCAACTTGTCATTATGTCTTTCTCTCTTCCAACTCCATTCCGGAAACTGTGATGTGTACAACGACTTCCCATGGTTCTCGGGGTCTTTAGTCTACATGACTGCACCCTAAGACTATTTGGAGGTGCTATGATGTGCCAGTGAACCACACGCGCTCCATCAAAATACCAACAAAACTCTTTAACCATGAAGTCCTTTAGCACCACGTTCAGATGTTAATAATTACAGATTTGAAACTCCTTTCAAATTATTATTATCACATTTACCCCAATCATTTCCCAATGATTTCTCATGTGTGCTCAAATAATCCATCCAGTATTCTCAGCCATGTTATGTCCTGAATCCAACTCACTATGCTCTAAGCATCAAGTCATCAGGATAAGTTCATGACACTTCTGATTGATCCAAGGAGCTCGTGGAATCAGATCTATTCTATTCTGAATCTTTTCAGAACCTGTGGATTACTCATAATCCTTGTGTCATGACTTTCAGAAACTATTTCCTTTTGGAGACATAAATCTTGAATCTTATCAAGATCATACAAATACTGGGAAGGTATATACCGGTGATTTCATATATACGATAGATTCTTGCAACTACGTGAGTGTGTTGTACCTTCTGTATATCTTTCATGCCAAGTCATCACACTTTGCAATGATAGGAAATTCCTTTCCTGGGGTTATGCATCTTGAATCTCATCAAGATCATATTGGCAGAGTTTTGATCTATCCAATAGATGTTTTCCATCACTTGAGTATAGCTAATCATCTCTTAATGCCAAGTCATTACACTTTGTAATTGACTCGCTTAGGTCGTCGTGCGGTCAAAAATAAGAAAATACCTCACTCTCACTAGTATAGTGGTAGTCAGGGTCGATCCACATGAGTTACGTGGTCGAGACAGGTGACAGATTACCAACTGCAGTGTCACGCTACAGTCAGAGGATCTAGTTCCTAACTTTTTCCAATAATTCCAAACAAGCATTAACTAACTAATAACCAATAACCAAACCAACAACTAACCCTAATTAGTTACTGAAATCAGAATTGAAATTTAGAACAATCAATATTAAACCAAACATCAAACACAATCCAAACATCCGAAAACTCATTCAAAGCATAAACACCGAAAAACTGAGCAATTAACATAAACCGAATGATTATCATTAACAAACTCAGATCCAAAATGGTCCAAAACAGTAACCCAAATATTCAAAACAGAAACTAAGACTAAATATCAATGGTTGTCATTCCCAAAGACACTAGCCAACTACTACTAACTATTAAACTAATTGAAAATTAAAGATAAAACATAAAAATACCAAATGATGGTTGCTGAAGCTAAAACTCGGAGTCAAAGATCCTTAGGAGTCGATTTTACACTAGGTCTTCGCTGATTTTTTCGACCTAAGAGCCTCTATTTATAGTTGCAAAAATCACGAGGCCGCGCCGCGCATAAATGAATCCTGGGGCGCGCGTAGAGGTTTATCCCCGTTTTATCGGCATTTGAATTTTCTCCACCGCCTCATCACCGCGTCGCGTCTTTATGAATCCCGCGGCGCGCGTACAACTTCGCCTGATTTTGCCTTGATCTTCAAACTTCTTCCAAATTGCACGCTTTTGGTCCCTATTTTCATTATTTCTTTCCAAACAAGTGTTGGCACGAAAAGTGAGAATACCACGATATATATGATATAATTTCACTAAGAATAGGGTTCAACAACGACTAAAATATTTAATATTACTAGGCGTTGTTAGTAATGATAAGAGACGTTTCCTAGAAACAGTATGTTACCGACATACAGTGATAGGCAGATATCAATGATGCTCCCACTGGCTTTGAAATGGTTATAGGACTCTTTCAGACTATTCACAAAATCCAAACCTTTTGGCACATTTCGATAATCCAAAGTCCAAACGCTTTTTGACATAATTATGGGAATCTTTCAGGCTATTCATAAAATCCAAGCTTTTGGCATATTTTGAGAATCCGAATATCCTTTCTTGCGAGGTGCCCTTGATATGAATCATGGGGCCATGCACCTTTTGTATTGGCATGATCTTTATGAGTACCTATTAGTGTGCCGGTAAACCACACACGCTCCACTAACGACTCACAAGGTGCAGTTATATCAAACAGTATCCTTTCATATTTATTTCATCTTTTATTGAGAGCATTTCTCTCGGAATCAATTACTTGACTGTGAGTATCGCATCACTCAACCAGATGTGCTTTAAGCGTAAGTACATTTCTATCTATGTCGCTTTCTTTTGATGATTCAATTACTCCCACTAGTTCTTAGGCCAGGTGTAAAATCAGTCAAATTATCACATAGACTGGGTCTCGCCCTTAGGTTCTCTTATTTGGTAGCCACCGGGATCACCAATGCTTCCAAGTAGTATGATTGCTTATCCGTACCAACTTAGTGTTTTACCACTAATCGGTATGTCACCCATATCATAACACCTTTATGACGGTGACCAATACTACTGGTCAAGCGAGGAGAAGAGTATGTCAGGTTTAATAGGAGTTTGATTCCTGGTCAAGGCCTAGTGATGACTATAAGTTTCTCACTTGGTTAATCCATGAACTCCTTCAGGATTATTCTTACACCCACTGTTTCCTTAGAATGTGAGTCCTTTCTAAAAGGGCTCTTCTTTGACAGGTATAAGCGGGATAGCCAATGAAACGACACTGCTGATCAGTAACATACATGTTATGAGGTTCGAACGAATGCTACATTACCCTGGAACTTCCATGTACAAGTAGGGTCGAACCCTGCTTTACATTTCAGACGGTGTCTGTTCAACCTACTTAGTCTAAGATGTGGTCTGCATATGATTTTATGGTCTGACTGGTTGAATATCCAATTTATCGAAAACTAATTGGAAGTGTATCTTATATATCGAGGATCGAACTATTTCGACCAATGCTCCATCATCTTCCCTAAGATACATTATAACCATTAATGTTCTTGGAAGACGATGAACTATGAAACATTTTTCTAAGTTTATGTTATCACTCAGGTTCTGTTGATCTTATACTTCCTTTGAAGTCCTTGAACAGTTTAAGGTTTCAATCAATCGCTTATTCTGATAAATGAAGCCCTATTTGTCATACTGATTGGCAAATATTATGAAGTATAACTAATTGTGTTTTATTTGAAGATTCAAGCAATTCACAATAACTAATGTGTTCGTTGCTTATAATCTCAATATCTTTTACATCTCCATGTAAATTTATGACTTTGTTAATTTGTTCAAGATATGCATTCGTCACCTGACTCTAAGTCAACTGACTCCAAAATCCTATCCATTGGATCTTTTGGTGATTCATTTCTTGCAACAATTAATTTTATTAAGAACTCAATTCATCACGTGACTCCAAGTCAGATGATTCCAATGTCCTGTCCAACTGGACCTTTGGTTGAAGTGATTCTTATAAAATTTACTTTAACAATCATAGAAGACACAATTCATGAATCCAACACACTTTGGATGCATCAACGTTCAAGTTATTATAATTTATGTTATCAACACATTCACACAACATTTCGAGGATAATTTAAGCAATCATGTTTTAGAAGAAAAATATAACATTTTATTAAACCAGAATTATCCTCAGAACAATGTACTATGTGAAACAATGTCATATGCATCTATAAACTAATAACATGATCAAATATCTAGCTAAACTCCAAAACTACACGAGCTCCAGATCCAATATGAATATGCTCCTATGCAACAATATCCTGCATCCTACTGAGTCCCAGCATACAGAGCAAATGTGAGAATCACATCCTGTATCACGGAAATGAGGATCAGGAGTTCCGAGTTTTAAGATATGCCTGAGTTGCCAAACTGTTCGGCTTCGGAGCATTTTTCCAATCTTTCTGTGACTGTGTCCCACCCTGTGGATTCCCAGTTTGAGACGTTGCAGAAGCGGTCCAGACGATCTGGATCATTTCTTGATGCGCTTTATCACTAGACTCAATCTCGAAGCAGCTGAATCAGTGGAACTATGCTTCTCCATGAACGACTCATACAGAGTCAACATTGAATGCATTTCCATGATAGTCTTATCCTGGTTACCCTTCCTGTACATGAACAGATCAGCGAGTCGAGTTAATGCTCAACTCCCGATTAAAAGGGTGACCAATTTTATACAGTTTGCCTATGTGTCTCTCAATCTTGAGAACATGCGAAGTAGTGTTACTTCCTTATTCTAACTTGAACACTTCAAGCTCTTTGGAGATCCTAGTTCGTTCCTTTTCAACCGGCTCTTGGAACCTTTCCTCAACCAGCTGTGCTAACTCGTCTAACCCCAGGAATTCAAAATCCCTGCAGAACTTGGGGTCAATGGACAATAGCATGAGGCATCGAACTTCCTTGGACTCATCAGTCAAGGAGTCATGCTCACCACAAGCTGATGTGTGATGTCATGCTTTGGGGAGCGGACACTCAATCAGATATGGCTTTCCAGCAAAACTAAGAACCATTCTCTATTTGTGAAGCCATAGTTCAGGCCAGTCAGCCTTTCCATAACTAATAGGTACTTTCTGAAGCTCTCAGAAATGGGTGATGGAGGAGAAGGAGGAGAATTGACATTAGATTCAGACATTTATAAAAATAGAATTTATTAGTTTAAGTTTAATCCTTTTAAATAATTACCCAATTATTATTTAATAAGGCTAGGATCCAAAATCTCCCAACTATGTTGTGAAGAGGAATGTCGTAATCACAACATAATGGTCATTAAGGTAGATATACATTTATCAATTTCAGTCTTATGAAATTCCTAGATCTGTGAGATTCATTGAACTGTTCAATGGCATGTTTAATCTCGAACTATGCTCTTCCATTTGTGACTGGGATGCCGAGGATCACAAACAATATGTGAATAACCATGCAAATGTGCTTGGTAACCTCAATGTCATTTATCATCTCGAATTGATATGCCGGTTAAACACACACGCTCCATCAACAATAATAATTCATGAGAAACCCATTACCACTCTTTATGATCCCCTATTAGTGTGCCGGTTAACCACACGCGCTCCACTAATGTCTCATCAATTGTAATGTTCAATTTCATGGATTAGCATATCTTTCACATTTTTCCTAAAGTAACTAGATTTGGGATTTTATTAAGGAGTTCTAGTATTTTTAATAACATTATACTTTTAATGAGATTAGGTTGTCCTATCAAATCCGTTCTACTAGCGACCCTCCACTGATCAAGGAAGCTGTGGGTGAGAGTGGACACCCGTTTAACTACCATTTTATAGGCAGTTTCTTTATACCCCCCTTATAGACCAGTTTCGTGAATGAGGCATACTAGCGATTTGACTGACTGATTCTTACATATAATATTAACAATTAATAATAATATATAAGGTGTATTTTAAACATTTAAATACTAGTTTTAAATTTCGAGGATGATTTAATTTTAATCTTTTAATTAACAATTAATTAAATAAATTAAATCAGATAAGGATTAACAAATTAACCAAATAATTTAATCCTAATCCCAACACTCTAATTTTCGAAAACCAGGGTAAAGGATTTATCCATTTATTAATTAATCATAATTACGAAAAAAAAAATCCTAACACCCTACAATTATCGAAAGCAGGGAAGGAGGCTAGGGTTTCAGAAACCTAGCCCAAAGTCGAAATTTATGGCCCTTGGGGTTTAATGTCAATAAACCCTAATAGATCAAGTTCTACAATTATAGCAATTCATTGGAAAACAAGACTAAGGCTCTGATACCACTGATGGGGAATAGGCAGACAAACAATAAACTTAACTCTTAAGTTCACATGCAACCTATAAGGATCTATGTTTTCTCTATTGAACATATAACTAAGAACATCTATGGGAAACCCTATGTATAATCAAAATTACTAAAGAAGGTTTCGGAATTAAATACATTATTGTTATTATAGCAAATAACAATTATTCCTTGTCTCGTTGATCTATCGGAAGCAAGCACCACAAGTGTCGTGCCTCTAATGGTTCACACCCAAAAGTCCAAGCAAAGGTTAATTATCTTAATATATAATTAAGAAAAGCTCGCTATAAAACCTTAGAGAATGATTATAGATTCTGCTTGAGAGAGAAGAGAAATTCCAGAGAACTGTCTCCTGGAATGGGGGCAGAGAACAATGTGACAAGGGATGCGTATTTATAGCTGAAAGGGTGATATATGATAAACTTTATTTGAATTCAAACTGAGATAAAACCCTTTATCTCTAAACCCCTTTTAGGCTACACGAGGCGCGCGTCGCGGACCCGAGGCTCGCGTCTTGCGTGTCATTGTTCGACTATTGAACATTTACAAATCTGCCCCTGCACTTTTAATTGATCCAATTAATCCCAAAATTAATCCAATTAATTTCTGATTAATTATTAATTAAATAATACTATTTCTAATTAATATATTATCCTCATAATACATTAACAAATTATTTATATTGATTTATTAATCATATAATAAATCAATCTCTCTCTCTATTAACCTTTATACCAGTTGGACTACCGAGCGCAACCCAAAAGGACTGTGCTGCTATCAATTCAAGTACATGTATCAATTATAGTTATTGCTTAGACACCTTAATCCAACATCCATAGGAGGTCTTAGAGACATAAAGTTATGAACTTTATCCTTCCCAACCAATGACAACACCATAAAGAGACCATTACTTCATTTTAAACCATAAAATACAACTTAAACCACAATAAGAAACCTTAAATCATAAAAAGGAGCAAGCTTGCACTTACAAAGGTCTAGAACGCCAAGTCTTTGCTGATTCCCTCTTGAAGAATACCTTCTAGCACCATCATTTCTTCAAGAACTATTCTAAAATGAACAAAAACACCAAGAATCACACCCAAGGAAGCTAGAGAGGAGTTGGAGACGTTTCTAGAGGCTCAAGGGGAAAAATGACGGCTACATAGGGTTTTGTGCCCTTAAATACGGCCCAAACTCGAAATCTAGCGTTTTGGCCCAAACAGCGCAGATAGCGTCGCTATCATTATGATAGCGGTGCTATCTCAAGATCATGCAATCCCACTAACTCGAAGATCACAGCGTCGCTAAGCTCAGATATTGTCGCTATCATCCATAGAAATAAAAAATATGACAACATCAAATAAAATAAAAACCTAACAATTTAATTTTTATATATTTCTCCTGAAACATTTTTTTCATTTTAATAAATGTTTCGAGATATTTGCCTTCAATATTATCGGGTGTCGCCTTAAGTAGTTGAAATCCGCTAAAATTTATTGTCGTTCGATATACCCTTGATGCTTGTATCTCAAAGCCACATTTTCTTTTTGTAGTTGAAAGTGCTTGTTGAATTTTTCCTATAGGTCTTGCAACTTGCAAGTATTTTTGATGTCGCTTGGTGTAACGCCAAAAATGTATTTATTATATAATTATAATAAAAGGGCAAAATGGTCATTTTACCTCAAAAGGGTAATTTGGTCATTTGGACAGAAAAGGACTTGTTATGTAATAATATTTTAAGTCTTGGACTTAAAATGTTATAAAAGTTGATCACTTGTCATAAATTGTGTTATTTGTGGCAAAACTTTGAAATATGGAACTTCAAGGACCAAAGTGCAATTTCTGGAAATATATAAGCAAGACTTGTGCAGATTTTTGGCAATCACGGGAGTCATCTAGGAGCTGAAATTCTGCAGAAGCTTGGAAGGTTTTCTTGAAGGTTTGAAGCTTGGATTGTAATCCTTGACATAAAAGGGTATAATTGGAAGAAATTGAGGTAAATTTCCAAGTTCTTGATTGTTGTTCTTGGTGAGTTGGGTAAAACTCAAAAACTGTAAATTCAGTTGTGTTTGTGTGTTCAAATTGGTTAGATACTTCCATTAAGTCCTTATAACAAAGACCTAACTCAATCCCATGGAAGTAGAATGCTATAAATGGTTAAATTGAAGATTTGGGGTTGTTAGAAATAAGAACCCTAATTCTTTGTGTGATTGATTTAGAGTGTTTTAGGGGTTAAAAACCTTGTTAAAATGTAAGGTTTTAGCCTAGGAACAAACCCCAAACAACAAAAAACGAAATTAAGGACTTAAGGGACGAAATCTGCAAGCTTTAGTGCAAAAATCGCGACTGGCCAGGGGGTCTGCCCAGGCGTCAGGCGCGGTGCGCCCAGGAGACAGGCGGGGTGCGCCCAGGCGCAGTGCGCCCTGACCCTGGCGCAGTGCGCCTCCAAGGCAGTGGCCAGGCAGGAACTTTGAAACGCTAACTTTTGCGTTGCTTATCCGATTAAGCTCAAATTTGGACCATAGGTGTATTATGGTCTGAAAAGTTTGGGAAAATTTTTAGATTGAGTTTCTGACCCCTCGGGGGCACTGTAGACCGATCCGAATGTCCCGGTGAATAGTAAAATTCACATAAAGTTAGTAAACGGGAAGTTTATTAACTAGGCATTGTTTATAACAATGTTTTATTGAACTCTAGTGTATTAGAGTTACTTGCAATGGGTATTAACCTATAATCATGTTGAAAATGATTGAATTATAGGTGCGGGACAAAATTCTACGGATCATATCGGAAAGCAAGGAACGGAAAAAGCTAGTTGTAATAATATTTCAGGTAAGTAATCTTGACTATATCTAGTATGATATATGATGATTACAGTGGCACTACTTAAAGTAGTTGAATACGGTACAAAGGTAGAGTACCCGAGTAATATACGTACATGACATTTGAATTGAAATTTTAAATGGTGTAGTCTTATTGGCAAAGATTATTATCTTTGATATTAAATGTTACGGCCTTGTTGGCTATGACTCCGGTGCGGCCTTGTTGGCTATGTCTCCGATGCGGCCTTGTTGGCTATGACTCCGGTGCGGCCTTCGGGCTATGTCTCCGATGTAGCCTTCGGGCTATGATGTGATGCGGCCTTCGGGCTATGATGTTAGATGCAGCCTGTATGGCTATGATTACTGTGCGGTCAATGATGACCATGACTTTTGGGACAGAAATTGTTAAGAGTTTAATTGTTATTATTCTCTTGTATATGTTTATCTGTTTGCTTGATTACTCATTGGGCTTGTAGCTCACGTTTTGTTTGATATGTCCCTGCAGGTGAGCGTGACCCTGCTAAGGGAAAAGATAAAGTCCGTGACTGAGGACTTAGCGTTGAAGTAATACCCGGCTTGAAGAATGTATAATATTTATGTGTTGTACTTCGTGATACACTTGTACTCGTATTTGTTAACTAATACCCCTTACTTATGGTTTTTATTGTAAGATATTTGGTTTGCAAAAATGAAAAATTTTTGGGGTGTTTTTGTTAATAAGTCGGGTGTTACAAGTTGGTATCAGAGCCGTGGTTTAAGTGAACTAGGTGTCTTAGATTAGATCCCTGGACTTAAACCTTGAGAGAAACACAGAAAATTGGACTGTTAGATATATATAAGTTTGTTATTATATATGTAATCTAACGGTTTGTTGAAATCTTGAAGTATGAGAAATACACGAAGCAATCCTACTGGTGTAAATTCACGTGGAACTGCAAGAAGCGGACCAGCTAGGTCACGTGGAACTGCAAGAAGCGGACCAGCTAGGTCACGAGGCTCTGTTGGGCGAAGGGCACCAGCAAGGGAACCGGTGGGACAAAATCCACCGGATATACGGGCCATTGTGGAAGAAGTGGTAAGGCAGATGATGCCTGTGTTATCAAACAATCCTCACCCGAGTGGCAATCCCAACCCAAGTGCAAATCCGGATCCTACTGAGGAGGCTGCAAAAAGTGTTCATGATGGGCAGCCAGAAAATGAAAGCCAGGGAGAAAGTCGAGCCCGTGCAGTAAAGGAAACACAAGGTGGGGAAGCCTCTGCAAGGAAAGTCGGGTGTACATATAAATCCTTTCTTGGTTGTAAACCAAAAGAATTTTCAGGGACAGATGATCCAGTCAAGGCTTTGGAATGGATCATGCATATGGAAAAGGTGTTCCGCGTAAGCAAATGTGCGGATGAAGATAAAGTGGAATTTGCCACGAACCAACTTACAAGTGGCGCATTACATTGGTGGCAAACCTACTACAGATCACTGGATCTTGATTCGTCCCAATCGATACTTTGGGAGCAATTCAAGACAAAGTTCAACGAAGAATATTGTTCGGAGGTAGCTATGCAGAAGTTGGAAGATGAATTCCTGCATTTGGAACAGGGTTCCCGATCTGTACAAGAATATACTCTTAGCTTTCTGGAGAAGGCTAGGTTTGCGGAACACCACATTTACACTGAAAAGAGAAAGATTGACAAGTATGTTCGGGGACTGACAACCCGAATTAGAGAGGTTGTACAACCGTTGAAACTAATTAATTTTCGACAAGTGGTGGATCGAGCCACGGAACGAGAAACCGAACTGAAGAGACAGGAAAATGAAAAGAAAGTCTTGGAAACAAAACGAAAGGCGGAAGACCAAGGTTGGACGCCTCAGAAGAAGTCACAGCAATCTGGGTCTAAAGGCAAAAGTCAAAGGGACGATAGAAAATGGTGTGAAAAATGTCGAAAATGGCACTCCGGGAGTTGTCGGGTCAACACTACATCCACAAGTTGTCGAAATTGTGGAAAACCGGGGCATGATGTTTACAACTGTCGGGCGGAACGTAGGTGTTTCCAGTGTGGAGCTACGGATCATCTTCGCCTGAATTGTCCCGAGTTGAAGTCTATAGCGATCAGTGACAGACCCAGGATTGAACAGGACGGGAAGAAAGAAGAGCCGAAGAACAGGGGACGACCGATAGCCTCGCGAGCTTTCCAGATGACTGTGGAAGAAGCCCGTGAGAAGACCGATGTGGTGACAGGTATTTTCACTCTCAATACCATACCTGTATATGTTATTTTTGATCCGGGAGCCACCCACTGTTTTGTATCGGAATCTTTATTGCCTCGCCTGAATGTACCTTTAACACCGATGGATGAAAGCTTAGAAGTAGCTATAGCAGACGGCCGGTATGTCTGGGTTTCTGAACATATGGAAGGTTGTCAGCTTAAAATCTACGGGACCGTTTTCCCTATAGATTTGAAGCCGATGACTACCAACGAGTTTGGTGTAATTGTGGGAATGGATTGGTTAGCGACAAATTATGCTAACGTGGATTGCAGAAATAAAAGTGTTACAATGTTATCACCGGAAGGGGAATGGATGAAAATTCAAGGTGAACGACCTCGGTTGAGAATGCCAGTCATCTCCTTTGCTCAAGCTCGAAGCTGTGTCAGTAAAGGAGGGATGTCCTATTTGGCTTATGTGTCGGTAGCTCAACCGATTAAAGTGGGGGTAGCGAATGTGAATGTGGTAAACGAGTTCCCAGATGTGTTTCCAGACGAACTTCCAGGGCTGCCACCAGATCGACAGGTTGAGTTCACGATTGAACTGATTCCGGGAGCTGTTCCTGTTGCTCGAGCTCCATACCGTTTAGCACCTTCAGAGATGGTGGAACTGCGGAAGCAACTGGAAGAATTGTTAGACAGGGGTTTCATTAGACCGAGTACATCGCCTTGGGGAGCCCCTATACTGTTTGTCAAGAAGAAAGATGGGTCAATGCGAATGTGTATTGACTATCGGGAACTAAACAAGATCACAGTGAAGAACAAGTACCCGCTACCCAGAATTGATGACTTGTTTGACCAGCTACAAGGCGCGTCCTACTTTTCCAAGATTGATCTGAGGTCAGGATACCACCAGTTGAAGATAAGGGAGTCAGACATTCCGAAGACGGCATTCCGGACGAGATACGGTCACTATGAGTTTTTGGTGATGCCTTTCGGGTTAACCAATGCTCCCGCAGTATTCATGGATCTTATGAACCGAGTGTGCCGACCGTTCCTTGATACCTCGGTGATAGTATTTATCGATGACATCTTGGTGTATTCGCGAAGCCAAGCCGAACATGAAGTGCATTTGCGACAAGTATTGGAGTTACTTCGCCGAGAAAAGCTGTATGCTAAATTCTCGAAGTGTGAATTCTGGTTAAAGGAAGTCCAATTCCTTGGCCATGTAATCAATGCTGAAGGGGTGAAGGTAGATCCAGCAAAGATTGAAGCCGTGATGAAATGGGAACCGCCTAGAAGTCCCACTGAAGTAAGAAGTTTTCTTGGATTGGCAGGCTACTACAGAAGATTTGTAGAGAATTTCTCCTCGATAGCTGTCCCGTTAACCAAGTTGACTAAGAAAGGTGAAAAATTTACTTGGGCTAAAGAGCAGCAAGAAGCATTCCAGAAACTGAAGCAAGCCTTATGTGAAGCGCCAGTGTTGGTACTACCTCAAAGCGGAGAAGAGTATGTGATCTACAGCGATGCTTCTAGAATTGGTCTTGGTTGTGTTCTGATGCAGAAAGGTCGGGTCATAGCTTATGCGTCCCGCCAATTGAAAGATGCTGAGAAGAAATATCCAGTCCACGATCTGGAATTAGCTGCGGTGATTTTAGCATTGAAGCTGTGGAGGCATTATTTATACGGTGTAAAATTTGTCATTTACACGGATCACAAGAGCCTGAAGTACCTCTTCGACCAGAAAGAGCTCAGCATGAGACAACAAAGGTGGATGGACCTGTTGAAAGACTTTGATTGTGAAATTCAGTACCACCCTGGTAAGGCAAATGTGGTGGCAGATGCTTTAAGTCGAAAAGAAGCTCCTCTAAAAGTTACATCCGCGTGTATGGGTGTAGTGAGCCGATTACCAGGATTGATTCGTTTGACACAAGAGGAAGCGTGTAAGCCGGAGAATGTAAAAAGTGAAAGAATGGTTGGATACTTGAAGCATCTAGAAGAGAATGCTCAGAAATTGAAGACCTTCAGAGGCAGAATATGGGTCCCAAAACAAGGAGAAGCGCGGAATTTACTTCTAGAAGATAGCCATTATAGCCGATATGCAGTTCATCCGGGCAGTACCAAGATGTATCGGACGTTAAAACCGATGTATTGGTGGCCTGGAATGAAAAGGGACATTGGAAGATATGTAGAAAAATGTTTGACTTGTTTGCAAGTTAAGTCAAACCATCAGAAACCGTATGGGGAAATACAGCCATTACCGATCCCGGAGAAGAAATGGGACCATATTACTATGGATTTCGTTACAAAGTTGCCGCGGACGCCGCGAGGTTATGATTCTATATGGGTGATTGTGGATCGATTGACCAAATCGGCACAATTTATACCATATAAGGAAAAGTACAGAGTAGATCAACTGGCTAAAATCTACATTGATGAAGTATTTTGTCGGCATGGAGTACCAGCATCGATTGTGTCGGACAGAGACAGCAGATTTACTTCCCATTTTTGGCAAAGTCTTCAAGAGCAACTGGGGACGAAAGTACTTATGAGTACCGCATATCACCCGCAGACTGATGGCCAAAGTGAAAGAACGATCCGAACTTTGGAAGATATGTTGAGGACTTGTGTCATAGACTTCGGTGGAAGCTGGGAAGATCATTTACCTTTAGTGGAATTCGCGTATAATAACAGCTATCATTCCAGCATTCAGATGGCCCCGTATGAAGCCTTGTATGGAGCACCGTGCCGTACTCCGACCTGCTGGACTGAAGTTGGGGAAAATCCGTTGGCTGGACCCGAAATTGTAGCTCAGACTGAAGAAAAGATCAAACTGATACGTGAAAACTTGAAGGTAGCTCAGAATCGGCAGAAACAGTATGCAGATAAGCGGGTGAAACCGATAAAATTCCAAGTGGGAGATATGGTTATGCTCAAAGTATCCCCTTGGAAAGGCCTAATTCGTTTTGGGAAGAAAGGAAAGTTGAGTCCTCGTTTCATAGGACCTTTCCGTATATCCCAACGAGTTGGAGCCGTGGCGTATAGATTGGATTTACCTGATGAACTTCATGGTATACACGATGTATTCCATGTGTCCCATTTGAGGAAGACGTTATTTGATAAGTCTCAACAAGTACCACTTGCTGAAATTGAAGTGGATGACAAGTTGAGATACCGGGAACAACCCGAGAGGGTGCTAGACCGCAAGATAAGACAGCTTAGAAACAAGAAGATCAGTATGGTGAAAGTCCTTTGGCGTCATCACAAAGGTTCCGACATGACGTGGGAGACCGAAAGTGAGATGAGGGAGAAATATCCTCAACTTTTTGTATGATTTCGGGGACGAAATCTCTTAAAGGAGGGGAGAATTTGTAACGCCAAAAATGTATTTATTATATAATTATAATAAAAGGGCAAAATGGTCATTTTACCTCAAAAGGGTAATTTGGTCATTTGGACAGAAAAGGACTTGTTATGTAATAATATTTTAAGTCTTGGACTTAAAATGTTATAAAAGTTGATCACTTGTCATAAATTGTGTTATTTGTGGCAAAACTTTGAAATATGGAACTTCAAGGACCAAAGTGCAATTTCTGGAAATATATAAGCAAGACTTGTGCAGATTTTTGGCAATCACGGGAGTCATCTAGGAGCTGAAATTCTGCAGAAGCTTGGAAGGTTTTCTTGAAGGTTTGAAGCTTGGATTGTAATCCTTGACATAAAAGGGTATAATTGGAAGAAATTGAGGTAAATTTCCAAGTTCTTGATTGTTGTTCTTGGTGAGTTGGGTAAAACTCAAAAACTGTAAATTCAGTTGTGTTTGTGTGTTCAAATTGGTTAGATACTTCCATTAAGTCCTTATAACAAAGACCTAACTCAATCCCATGGAAGTAGAATGCTATAAATGGTTAAATTGAAGATTTGGGGTTGTTAGAAATAAGAACCCTAATTCTTTGTGTGATTGATTTAGAGTGTTTTAGGGGTTAAAAACCTTGTTAAAATGTAAGGTTTTAGCCTAGGAACAAACCCCAAACAACAAAAAACGAAATTAAGGACTTAAGGGACGAAATCTGCAAGCTTTAGTGCAAAAATCGCGACTGGCCAGGGGGTCTGCCCAGGCGTCAGGCGCGGTGCGCCCAGGAGACAGGCGGGGTGCGCCCAGGCGCAGTGCGCCCTGACCCTGGCGCAGTGCGCCTCCAAGGCAGTGGCCAGGCAGGAACTTTGAAACGCTAACTTTTGCGTTGCTTATCCGATTAAGCTCAAATTTGGACCATAGGTGTATTATGGTCTGAAAAGTTTGGGAAAATTTTTAGATTGAGTTTCTGACCCCTCGGGGGCACTGTAGACCGATCCGAATGTCCCGGTGAATAGTAAAATTCACATAAAGTTAGTAAACGGGAAGTTTATTAACTAGGCATTGTTTATAATAATGTTTTATTGAACTCTAGTGTATTAGAGTTACTTGCAATGGGTATTAACCTATAATCATGTTGAAAATGATTGAATTATAGGTGCGGGACAAAATTCTACGGATCATATCGGAAAGCAAGGAACGGAAAAAGCTAGTTGTAATAATATTTCAGGTGAGTAATCTTGACTATATCTAGTATGATATATGATGATTACAGTGGCACTACTTAAAGTAGTTGAATACGGTACAAAGGTAGAGTACCCGAGTAATATACGTACATGACATTTGAATTGAAATTTTAAATGGTGTAGTCTTATTGGCAAAGATTATTATCTTTGATATTAAATGTTACGGCCTTGTTGGCTATGACTCCGGTGCGGCCTTGTTGGCTATGTCTCCGATGCGGCCTTGTTGGCTATGACTCCGGTGCGGCCTTCGGGCTATGTCTCCGATGTAGCCTTCGGGCTATGATGTGATGCGGCCTTCGGGCTATGATGTTAGATGCAGCCTGTATGGCTATGATTACTGTGCGGTCAATGATGACCATGACTTTTGGGACAGAAATTGTTAAGAGTTTAATTGTTATTATTCTCTTGTATATGTTTATCTGTTTGCTTGATTACTCATTGGGCTTGTAGCTCACGTTTTGTTTGATATGTCCCTGCAGGTGAGCGTGACCCTGCTAAGGGAAAAGATAAAGTCCGTGACTGAGGACTTAGCGTTGAAGTAATACCCGGCTTGAAGAATGTATAATATTTATGTGTTGTACTTCGTGATACACTTGTACTCGTATTTGTTAACTAATACCCCTTACTTATGGTTTTTATTGTAAGATATTTGGTTTGCAAAAATGAAAAATTTTTGGGGTGTTTTTGTTAATAAGTCGGGTGTTACACTTGGTTTGCCCTTGAGGATGACTCTGCTCGCTCCTTTATTTTTTCCAATCGACGTCAAGGCGGTTCCTCTTCCAGAATGTCATACGTTTCATCATTGAGCTTGATATGGGTTAGAACGCTAGAAGTGGTCGTGTTGTCGTTCGATTTAGAATTTATTGCCCTTTTGATCCGAATGATTGCGAAAGAGCTTGCCGAGAAAGTGCCCATTCCGGGTCGTTTCTCAAAATTTCTCATGCTTTCACATGAGTGAAAGCTTTCCCTTTATTAGTTTTGATGTTGATGTGTTTTAAGTGTCGTATTGAAAATATCAAAGTTGCTATCACTGCTTCTTTTTTGAAATACGAGATTAGTGTAAATGTCATTGAACCTTGTAGCAAACACGTAAAAGAATAATTTGGTTAGAAGAAATTTGGTGGAAATGAGTATTAAGATGAACATTGTAGCAAACTTGTAAAAGAATAAATTGGGGAGTTATAAGAGGTCGGTTGTATTGTGCAAATCTAATGGCTTAATGCTTAATTGGAAAGGGTTTTCCCGTATAGGGGTGTTTGAGCATGTTGGACGAGGAAGCGATAGGATTCTTATACATATTAGTAGAAAAGTTTCTGAGTAGAAGTAAATAATAGTTTAGTATGTGTAAAATGGTTAATATAATTTGGTATTTATAAGTGAATAGTATATATTTTTAAAAGTAATTTAATTTTCTTTTTTGAAAAATGATCATCACCAATGGTCATATAGACATCGCGTTCTGTGACCGGCTTCATCTTCATCTCTCATCACGCCAAAAAGCTTCACGCACCCATCCGTTGATTTTAAGGGCCCTGTGCGAAAAGTTTAATAACATGTCTCCTAAATATAAATTTTTTATTTGTAACTAAAATTCATTAATGTATTTTCTTTTAACTTGGAGAAGGAAAACAATGCTGGGAAGTGGAATAAACAGTGGCTGCAAAAAATAGTTAAAAATAGGCCTCCTAAATATAAATTATTTATTTATAACTAAAATTTATTAATGCATTTTCTTTGATTTGGAAAAGGAAAACGATGTTGGGAAGTGGAATAAATAGTGGCTGCAAAAAATTATATTAAAGTTTTGTTCCTCGTAGGTTTCGAACACAGGCCAAAATATTTTAGTAGCAAGCGCCTCCACCACTAGGCTAATTGAGAACTTTAAAAAATTCTCTCAAAGATAATATATATCGACTATTATACAGTATCCAACAAAATTTCGGGCCCCCCTACACGACACCGGTCCTATGCGATCGCACATCCGGCACTTGCTTACGGCCGACCCTGCACGCACCCATGGGACGGTCACACCAATGCTTCAGCATAAACGACCGACATGCTCACCCGTACCCAATTAGAAACAGTTAAAAACATATGATAATTATTAAAATATATAATTTATGCATCGTAGTTTATATATTACATTCGCTAAACCCTTTACACGGATACACTTCTCCCAAGCCCATGTAATCCAATTTTTTTATGCTTCATATCTATATCTATATCTATATTTATATCTATATCTATCTATATAACTCTTATAATAGAGGTCATCCAAATGAATGTGGTTAAAGATATGACTCTATCTTGCACCATATTTATTTGAAACTCCTTAGACTCTTCAACTTATTCTACTTAATGTTTTGATTAAATGATATGTTTTGGCTATATAAGAACATCATTTTTCATGCTTGGTTACTCTTGATTCTTTTTATTCTCTTTCCAATTTCTTTTTGTAGAATGCATGGAAGTTTAGTACAAGGTTGTAGTCATCTCATTTGTAAAAGAAAAAGTTCAATGATGAAATATGTCGTGAGATAGGATCTTCTTTGGGTATATCAAAGATTTGAATGTTTGTAGTTTTCCATTGGTTTAAAACATGGCGATGCGTCTCTACGAATGTCTCACAACCACATTTGAAGAATCTGTAATGATGAAAGGCAACAAGTTAATATGCTTAGAGAATTTGGGTATTTCAAAGATGAATACGAATCTTATTTTCCATGCTTAGTTAGTTTCATTTGTTTTTCTTAACTTTCCAAATCTATATCTATATAACTCTTATGTAGAGTGCGTGACAACGTAAGAGTTTATAGTCATATGATGTGTAAAATAAAAGGTTCTCATGAAATTCGTAGTGGGATACTATCTTCAACTCTATCAAATATTTAAACAACACAACTATGCGTTTGGTGTAAAATACAATGATGGTTTGCATTACAAGTTAATTGATTTTCGTTGTATTCTTTTTTTCACTATGAATATAGCAAATCGTTCAATTTAAGCAAACCGTTCAATTTAAGATAGTTTTGCGTGTTCTACTTGAACAGATACATAAATGTTCATGGTTTCATGGCCTCCGATTTGATTTTTGTTTTGTAGGAGGATCATGTTCCTAATAAATAATTAATATTTCTCTTAAATTGACGTGGGTATGGAAAAATAACATTATTAGAAGCACCTAATTAATATGTCAATACCCTTGATTGTAAGAAAACTCAAATTGGGACCTAGGAGTGATCAAAGAACTTATCATTTGACGGCCGTTACTAATAACAAATGAGAGTTTGACAAATTCGATTATTCTTTTAGTTTCTTGGTGTGAAAATTCATATTTTAAAATTCAAGAAAAGAAGTGAAATCGAACTAAATATAAGACAAAACTAAATTACTTAATTATTCTTAACATTGAATATCTTTGTTCCAATTTGTTAATTTCTCACTCGCAATTGATTCTTAAACTTCACAATAACAATTAATCACTTTTAATAAAATAAGAACGAAGTAAATATGTTTAGACTTTTAATTGAAATTATTTTCGCACAATTTATATAATAATCAATATTTATGATATCAAATTTAAAATACTTGAATAAATTGTTCAAACGCAACTATATGTATCCATTTTTATTTTCAATCTCATTTGATATAATTTTTTAAAGTTAGAATGTGTGCGTCCTTACTAAATTAATTTTGTAATGTTAACCTATAAAATAAATTGTCTAAAAAAAAAAGAGTGTCACAATTTAGATATTGACAGAAGTGTAAAGTTTTTATAGCAATTACAAACGCTATTACATGGAATTTGGAGAGTTATAATATTTAAATAAAACTTTAATGTAATTAACTAATTTTTATTACATTCAAGCTTTTCATGTCAATCATATTTAATGATTCTAATAAATATGAATTATGTGTCATAACTAAAAAAACTTTTGGGTTGTAGTTGTTTAATGTTATATAACCATCACTAGGAATTTTAAGAGTTGCAATATTAATATAAATCTTCAATACAATTAATCAATTTTCAATACGTTATATTAATATACTTTAAGGTATATATATGTTGAGTCACATGATAAGATTTGATTTTTACTCACAAAAAATATTAAATGCTTATTGTTAAATTTATAATAGTGAGTTTGGGGATTTTGATCTAGATATTAGCGATAATATTATTTATTTAGTTGATTAAATAAATTTTAATAATTTTAATCATATTTAATTAAGATTCATAAGTATCAATTAAGTATCATAAGTAAAAAAATATTTTGAGTTATAATGATTTAATGCTAAACAATCCTTGACTTTCTTATTTATCTATAATATCGTCATAATAATATTCAGCATCGATTTTGTGTTCGGTTCTTGAATTTCGACTTCCAGACGCGATTTCCAGGTCCGATTTTCAGTTCTTCAGCATCGATTTTTTGTTCGGTTCTTGAATTTCGACATCCAGATGCGATTTTCAGTTATTTTCGATTTCTGTTCAATCGTTGAAAGGATTTCGTCCTTTAAATTTAAACCTTATATTATCAAAAGTTGTGCATACTTTAAATTTAAACCTTATAAAACTTGGAGTACTATAAATTTCATTTTATAAACTGTTTTACTTCAAAAATTACTTATCTCGGGTTTCTTTTCAAAATGTTTTTATTAAACATATAAATATTAATTTTGAAATCTTCTTCTACTCGACCCTTTGTTTTCAAAAATTCGAACATTCGACTTTGTGGTTAATATTTTGAGGAAAACGTTCATTATGAGAAAATTTTAATCAACTTTTGTGAAAAGAAGTACGTTTTCGAATTCACGCACTCTATATAAAATAATAAAGTTTCAAATTTATCTAGGGATATATCTTCATTGAATTTATTAACAACATTCCAAAGAGATCATCAATCCTGGGTACTTACTACCGATTCATGATGGTCCCTTTGTCATTTATCTCTAAAAAAGTCTTGCATTTGGTAAGATATTCTCGTCCCAAAAGTGTTTACAAAAATGTTCTCAAATTTTTAACAATACTTTTGAAAAGATTGGCCTTACGTCATTCTTATGTTCTTATTAGAGTAGGTTGTTTTACTAACTCACACACTTCTAGTCTCACCATGCATTCTCATCTATAAGCCTGAATCGGTACCCCAAAAACCAACAAGTCTATACAAGTCAACTAAGTCATTACTCACACTCGGGAAACCGAATAATTAAATCCTTCTTTCACCTCGCATAAAGGTTTTACTAACTCAGACACGAAGGGTATGAACCATGATACTATTGTTGGATTAGGTGTCTAAGCCATGACTTTACAACTATATTTATCTTGGTAATTGAAGCAAAGTCCATTTGGGTTGCCCTCATAGCTGGAGGTCAGGATAGAGTTCAGTAGAGTAAAAGGTTGATTTATTAATTGTGTAATAAATCAATAGAATTAATTAAATGGTTTATTAATATATTTAAGTGTTAATATATTAATTAGAAACTATAATAATTAATTGAGATTTAATCTAGAATTAATTAGATTTAATTCAGTGATTAAATTAATTAATTAAAAGTGTGAGGACTAGTTTGTATTTATTCAATAGTTGAATAACTGGCAAACAGAAGTCTAGGGGCCAAAAGTGGCGCCACCCTTGGAGGCTTCTCTAGGGTTGGCGAAAACCCTAATTATGGTTTAGGGATCTGGTCCAAGTGGTCAACAGGCTTGCCCACTTGGAGGCTCCTTAGGGTTTCAGGTGTAACCCTAGGAGGCTATAAAAGGAACCCTCTGGCTCCCCATTATTCACGCCAACTTCAACCAAGATTACTCTGCTGGACTGTCTTCTCCATTGTTGTGGGTATGACTTGCATCTGAGGCAGGATACTTTTGCTGCTGGCTTCAAGAACAAGATTCAAATGTTGGTTCTTCTGATTTGAACTTTAGAATTAATTGTTGGCCTTTAGATATTAGTTTATTATCTTCATAGAAGAAAACATAGATCTTTCTAGGGTTGCATGTGAACCATAAGTTTTATTTTGTGTTCATTGTTTGCTAGAAAACCCTTCAGTGGTATCAAAGCTATGGCTTGTTTTCTTGTGAATTTGATGTAATTTGTTTGCTTGTTGGTTGGGTGTTTTGCGAAAATTGACCCTCCATGAGGCCATACACGAAATTGGTGGCTAGGGTTTTGAAAACCCTAGCCTCCTCCCTTGCCTTTTTTCGATTTTGCTATGCTTGGTAAGTAGGTTTCTTATTTTTGGTAATTGAGATCTATTAATAAATGGAAACCCTAATCCCATTGCTTGCCTTTTTCGAAAATTAGGGGATTAGATAGGATTAAATTAATTTGATTAATTTGTGATGCCTATCTAGATTTAATTAATTTAATTAATTGTTTTAATTAAAAGATAAATTAAATCACTTAAAGAATTAATTTAAATTTTCAAAAATTATTTAAAATTTGCGAAAATTCTAATTAAATTAATTCTAAAATATTTTAATAAGATTAAAATATATCTTATATATTTATGATTAAAAGTTATTATTTATATATAAGAAAATTGGTTAGTCTTACCGCAAGTAGGCCTCATTCACAAAACTGTCCTATAAAGAGGGTATAAGGCGACTGCCTATAAAATGGCTGTCTAATGGGTATCTTCTCTTACCCACCGCTCTCCTATAAAATGGCTGTCTAATGGGTATCTTCTCTTACCCACCGCTCTCCTAGTCAGTCGAGTGTCGTTAGCCGAACGGGTTTGATAGAACCGCTAAGCCTCTTTAAAGTATAATGCTATAATTGAAAGTACTAGAACCTCAAACAAAACCCAATCTAGTTACTTTAGGATAAAAATGTGAATTGGTGCTAATCCATGGAATTGCACATTGCACTTTGTGGAACGTTGGTGGAGCGTGTGTGGTTTACCGGCACACTAACTGGGGTCTACAAAGACTTGCAATGGGTTTCTCGATTTTGTCATTATTAACGGAGCGTGTGTGGTTAACCGGCACGTTAATTAGAGATAACAATCGACTTCGAGAGTACCAAGCTAATTTGCATGGTTATTCACACCCGGTTTGTGATCCTCGGCATCCCAGTCACAAACAGTGGGGCACATCCGAGACTAAACATGCCATTGAACAGTTCAATGTGTCTCAACAGATCTAGGAATTTCATAAGATGAAATTGATAAGTGCATTATCTACCTTAATGACCATTATGTTGTGATTACGGCATCCCTCTTCACACCATAGTTGGGGTATTTTGGGTCCTAGCCTTAATAAATAATATATTGGGTAATTATTTAAAAGGATAAATGAAACTAATAAAATTCTGGTTATTGTAGATGTCTGAATCAAGTGTCTATTCTCCTTCCTCTCCTCCTTCACCCATTTCTGAGAGCATCAGAAAGCACCTGCTTAATATGGAAAGGCTGACTGGCCTTAACTGTACGGAATGGCTTCGCAATTGGAGACTGGCTCTCGGCATTGCGGGCAAGCTTCATCTCACCGAGTATCCGATCCCGGTTCCACCGAAACAAGTCATCATAAAGAGCCTTTATGATAAGCACGACTTAATATTTGATTAATCCGAAGAGATTCGTGACCTCATGCTATTGACCATTGACCCCGAGTTCCGCAAGGATTTTGAATCCTTGGGGCCATATGAGTTAATGCAATCGATTGAGGAAATGTTCCGAAAACCGGTCGAAGAGGAACAAGCTAGGATCTTCAAAAGACTTGCAGAGTGTAAGTTAAAAGAAGGAAGTAGCATCGATTCGCATGTTCTTTAGATTGAAGCGTACATAGGCGAATTGTACAAACTTGGTTATTCCATGAGTCGGGAGTCGAGTGTTAACACTCTACTCGCTTCACTGACTAGTAAGTACGATCTGTTCATTCAGACGTACAGAAAGGAAGACCATGAAAAGACCTTAATGGAAATGCATCCACTGTTGACTTTATACGAGTCACTCTTGGACAGGCATAGCTCCATTGGTTCAGCTACTTCTGGATTAAGTCCAGTGGAAAGATGCAGCAAGAAACGATCCAGATCGTCTGGATATGTCTTAAGCTGGGAATCCACAGAATCGGATACAATCGCGGAAAGATTGAAAGACGCTCCAAAGTAAAAAAAACTTTTGAAAGCTCAGGTATATCTAAAAACCTCAAAACTCCTGTTCCATAATTCCTTGATGCATAATGTGATAGTCACATTTTGGTTTGTATGCAGGGAATGAGTAAGGTACGGGACTCTGGCGCATAGGAGCACATTTGGATTGGATTTCCGGCTCATGCGGTTTTGAAGTTTAGTTAGATATTGAAAAAATGTTATTAGCTTATTAGATGCGTATAACATTGTCTATCATATTATACATTGTTCAAGGATTTTGTTTTAATAAAATTGTCGATTTTCTTTTAACACATGTTGTTTGAAATATCCTTGAAATGTTGTATGATTGTGTTGAATGCAAAATTAGTAATAACCTGAATGTTGAATACATCCAAAGTGTTTGGATTTTAGGAATTGTGTCCCTTATGATTGTTAAGATAAATGTTGTACGAATCAATTCAACCAAAAGTCCAGTTGGACAGGACTTTGGAATCATTTGACTTAGAGTCACATGATGAATTGAGTTCTTAATATGCTAAGAAATGAATCAACCAAAGATCCAGTTGGACAGGACTTTGGAATCATTTGACTTAGAGTCAGATGATGATTAAGTTCTTTATAAAGCACATTTGGCAAGAAATGAATCACCCAAAGATCCAAAGGATAGGATTTTGGAATCAGTTGACTTAGAGTCAACTGAAGATTGCAAGTCTTGAACAAAATTAACAAAGTCATAAGGCATTAAGATCAGGAGCAACAAACACATCAGTTGCTATGTATTGCTCGAATCTTCAAATTGAACATAATTGTTTGTACCTCACGATATTTGTCATTCGGTATGACGAATATGACTTCGCTTATCAGAATAAGCGATTGGATTGAATCCTTGAACAGTTCAAGGACTTCAAAGGAAGTACAAGATCCACAGAACCTGAGTGACATCATAAACTGGGAAAATGTTTCACAGTTTATTCTCTTCCAAGAACATTAATAGTTATAATGTGTCTTAGGGAAGATGATGGAGCGTTGGTCGAAAGAGTTCGATCCTCAATGTATGAGATACATTGCCAATTAGTTTCCCGTAAATTAAACACTAAACCAGTCAGACCATATTCCAACCACATCTACGACTAAGTAGGTTTGCAGACACTGTCTGAAATGTAAAGCTGGGGTTGTTCCACTTGTACATTAAAGGTCCAGGGTCTTGTAGTGTTCGTCCGAACCTCACGACTGGCCTGAACCTAATAAGAAATGTCATTTCACTGGCTATCCCGCTGTACCTAGAAAAGAAAGAGCTCTTTCAGAAAGAACTCATATTCTAAGGAGACAGTGGGAGTTTGGGACAGTCCTGAATGAGTTCAGGATTAGCCAAGTGAAATAACCTTTAGTCATCGCTAGGCTTAGAGCAGAAATCAGATTTCTGTTTTAATACTGACATAACCTTCTCTTGACCAGTAGTACTAATCACCGTCATAAGTAGTTATGATCGGGGTGACATACCGAATAGTGGTAAAACACTATAGTTGGTACGGATTTTCAATCCGACTACTTGGAAGCATTGGTGAGCCCGGTTGCTGCAAATTAAGAGAACTTTAGGGCGAGATACAGTCCATGTGACAGTTTGATTGATTTTAACTGGTCTTAAAACCAGTGGGAGTAATCATCAAAAGAATCCAATATGGACAGAAACGTACCTTCATAACATCTGGTTGAGTGTGACGATACTCAAAGTCATGTAATTGACTTCGAGAGAAGCGCTCTCAATAGAAGATGAAATCCGAAATGATACTGCATAATGTAAGTCGTTAGTTGAGTGCGTGTGGATCACCGGCACACTAATAGGAACTCACAAAGAATATGCCAGTATAAATGTACATGGGCCCGGGATTTTCCTGCGGGCATCTCGCAAGAAAGGATATTCAGATTCTCGGAGTATACCAAAGGATTGGATTTTGAGAATGAGCTGAAAGATATCCATTAAGATGTCAGAAAGGTTTGGATTCTCAAAATATACCAAAAGCTCTGGATTTTGTGAATAGTCCATAACCGTGTCAAAGCCAGTGGGAGTATTGCTGTTGTCTATCTCAATATGTGTGTTACATACTGTTTCTAGGAAACGTCTCTTTTCATTACAAAGTGTAATGACTTGGTGTTAAGAGACGGATCGCTATGAAAGACTTAATAAAGATACAACATGCTCGGGTGGTTACAAACGACTATGAGATAGATTGAAACTCTGCCAAGATGATATTGATAAGACTCATGATACATAGCTCAGGAAAAGAGTTTCCTATCATTGCAAAGTGTAATGATTTGGCATACAAAGAAGGTGCAGCATACTCACATAATCCATAGACATCTATCAGATAGATGTTGTCATCAGTATAGAACCGGCCATAGTAAGCATGATCTTGATAAGATTCAAGATGCATGAGAAAAAGTCTCTGAAAGGATATGGTTATTAAAAGTCGTGACACAAGGATTATGAGTAATCCTAAGATTCCAAAAGGGTTTGGAATAGGACTGGATCGAATCCAACAAGTTTCTTGGATCGATCAGAAGTGTCATGAACATGTCTTGATGACTTAATACTTAGAGCATACAGAGTCAGATTCAGGATATGACCTGGCTGGGAATACTTAATGGATTTTGTACATACATGAGAAATCATTGGAAAATGATTAGGGGTGAATGTTGATAACAATTTGAAAAGAGTTTTTCAAATAAGGACTTAATGGTTAAAGAATTTCGTTGGCATTCCGATGGAGCGCGTGTGGCTCACCGGCACGTCTCGAAATAGTCTTAGGGTGCAGTCATGTGGACTAAAGATCCCGAGAACCATGGAAAGTCACAGTACATAGAATGGAGTTGTTAGTGAGAATGACGGTATGACCAAAATTGAAATATCATCGGAAAGATATCCGATCGAATAAAGTGTATGACATTTGAATACATAGAAAGAGTAAAAGGTCAAGTAGGCATAGATACATAACACGAATTAAATAGTTTATAAGGAATCTAGAAACCGATAATAGTTTATGAAAAATCCGACCTGGTGATTACCTCGTGGAGACTTGGTAATTAGGCAAGAGTAGCCATCAGTCAGATTTTAAGTTTCAATTTTGCATGTTTCACTTCCCGAATAATTTGATTATTCAAAAGTCCACAGTCACTCATACTTTTTGGGAGTAAGTATGAACAAATACTGTCATGAATTGGTTTGTAGATTGTCTAAGGAGTTAGACATTGCAGTAAGACTGCTACAACGTTCATGAGTACTTAGAAATAGAGATTTGAGTATTGGATAAACCCGCGCTCAACAGATTCCTTCATGGATTACATCACGAGCAATGTTGAGACGATAATATCGTATGATCTTGAAGCGGAGACATATGAGTTGAAATTTACGAATCGGTTGTGCATTGATGATGCGAAAACGCATCGGTAACTCGATGTTACAAACGCATTGTTGTGTACGATTTCATAAGTAAAAGACACAACCATATGAGTCAAAGCTTATTCGTTCCTTGACCCTGATGGGAAACAAATATCTGTAGGCCGCTCGATGATTTTGAAGTTGACTTAAGTGCTGGCCAGCCTGGACTAAATTGATGTGTTCAATTAGAAGTCCGAAAGTCATAAGCAGAATCGGAAATCGGGAAACAGAGTATCAGACAGAGATTGATCTCAATCCATGTCTCGTGTCTGAAAATATCTTGTTGGACGAAGGATCATATGATCACTTATCTTTGGACGGAACTGACTAGGTCAGAGTTCGGCAGCAGTTTCTAGGAAGCTGCAGGTTGTTTATTAATCAGAAGATAAATTAAAGTCATAGACTTATCCAAGTGGGAGACTGTTGGATTAGGTGTCTAAGCCATGACTTTACAACTATATTTATCTTGTTAATTGAAGCAAAGTCCATTTGGGTTGCCCTCATAGCTGGAGGTCAGGATAGAGTTCAGTAGAGTAAAAGGTTGATTTATTAATTGTGTAATAAATCAATAGAATTAATTAAATGGTTTATTAATATATTTAAGTGTTAATATATTAATTAGAAACTATAATAATTAATTGAGATTTAATCTAGAATTAATTGGATTTAATTCATTGATTAAATTAATTAATTAAAAGTGTGAGGACTAGTTTGTATTTATTCAATAGTTGAATAACTGGCAAACAGAAGTCTAGGGGCCAAAAGTGGCGCCACCCTTGGAGGCTTCTCTAGGGTTGGCGAAAACCCTAATTAGGGTTTAGGGATCTGGTCCAAGTGGTCAACAGGCTTGCCCACTTGGAGGCTCCTTAGGGTTTCAGGTGTAACCATAGGAGGCTATAAAAGGAACCCTCTGGCTCCCCATTATTCACGCCAACTTCAACCAAGATTACTCTGCTGGACTGTCTTCTCCATTGCTGTGGGTATGACTTGCATCTGAGGCAGGATACTTTTGCTGCTGGCTTCAAGAACAAGATTCAAAGGTTGGTTATTCTGATTTGAACTTTAGAATTAATTGTTCGCCTTTAGATATTAGTTTATTATCTTCATAGAAGAAAACATAGATCTTTCTAGGGTTGCATGTGAACCATAAGTTTTATTTTGTGTTCATTGTTTGCTAGAAAACCCTTCAACTCTTACATTCACTTAGTCTTATAGAGCTGAGGCAACATCACAAGGACGATCACTTTGATACCACTTGAAGGGGAAAGTCACAAGGGTATTACTAAGGTCAAAAAACCGATACAATCCAGACCCTCCATTAAGTCCCATGATTTCACCCAAATAGAGGACCTATAACCTCCGAAAGAATTGCAAAACCTTCAATCTTAGCCAATAATCGCGAGGTAGACGACCCGGTCACGAGTATGAACGCCGAAAAGATGACACACGATTGCTAAAGAGGTTAAGGGTAAGGAAGGAAGGTCTACAGATCACGTCGAAAGAATTCCTTTAACAGCTTCAAGTCTTCATCTAATCTTCACTTAGCTATTACTATGCTCATCAAGCTCCTTGCTTCCCCAAGGTCGACACCACAACTCCACCAGTCTTCTAACACCCCTTCATCCCTTACTCGACTCCTCAAGATCAACCACCTTGAAAATCTCAATACTCCTCGAGCTTCATTCCATATAAGTTGTCCCTTTCTTCGCTTTTTATCGTCGATAGCGGTTGCCATTCACACGAAGTTGTCCTAATGTTGCCATGTACTCATGATCCTTCAAAGTTGCACTTCATTTCCACATAAGAATCCTCATGCATAAATCTTTTTGCCAAGAATATTCCTCATGCCAAACCGAATTCACTAATTAAATGGTTAGAACCTTAGTCACAAGCAAGCACTTACTATTAAGTTCTAAAGGCCAACTACTTAAAAGGTCAAGCATCCTTAAGAACATCACAATTTAAGTCTAAGCACTACTCCTATTACCTAGTTCACTTAAACTCATGCTCTGATACCAAATTGAAACACCCTCGCTTAAGGCTTTTCATAAAAACATCATTTTAGCCTGTGGTTTATCTTCTTTATTCAAAAATCATCCTTAAGTAAAAACTTCCGTTTCAATATCTTCAAAATAAGACATTTTTCGTTCAAAACCGTTTTATAACATATTGGATTTAAAGAGAAATAATTCAGGGTTTAAGTTGCAGAAAACATCATTTGGTCCCACTTAAAATGAAACATAGTTTATAAAGTAGCGAGGTTGTTACAATTCAAATACCATTACACAGCTTAAATGGAAACCACACAATCCATGGTCTTCTAAACATCCTGCTCTTCTAAAGTCATCTAAACTCCTCAACCTGGGTACACGTCAAAATAAGTTAGGCAATTGAAATGCCTAGTGAGTTTACCCAATGTTGACCCATTCAGAGTGGGCAGTAAACTACCACACTCTGGACAAACCTCCAAAAATAGTTTTGACACACTCAAAAGTTGTTTAAAACATCATAAGGATTTACTTAAAATAGATAGTTATGATATGCAAATGCAATGCATAATGCAACTATCCCAAACCCATGTCCATCTCATAAAAGTCCAACTCACCACAATGGCACCTATCTAAGTTCACAAATGACACGCACAAATCATATTACTCGATCCCCGTATAGGTTAAACTAGAACTAGTGGCCATCACACTATCCCCATGAGGGTTAACAACTCCCTCATGTGGTTCCCTATTGTCGGGAACAACCTCTCATCATCCTCTTTGTTTAGAGAAGGGCAAAACTCATAAATCTCCTCACCCTCTTTAATTGAGAAAAGGGCAAAAATCATAACATCTCCTCACCCTCTTTAATTGAGAAAATGGCAAAACTCGGTCTCAAGAGCTCACACGGTCAATCCTATCCTATATGAAATGCAATGCACAATAGGATGCTCAAAACGTCTTTCAAAAACAACATCATACTCTTTATTTGAAAACATCTTTAGAAACTCATTTTCATGCAATGCACAAGTAGTAATCATATAACAGATTGCACATAATAACATGCATGAAAAGTAATTGATAACACACACAAAAGATAATAGTTGAGATGTGTACTCCTGGTAAACTCACCCAAGGTCAGCTGACGAGTCAACACTAACTCAACACAAGGTTTGATGCATTTTGAGGCGCTCCTAGACATCATCTAATCCATCAAATCCTCTTAGTTGAGTGCTAGGTCAAGTCCTTAGTCTCACCTCCAAGTCATAACAATATACCTCCTTCCTACAAGACAAGAATGGAAGGTATCATACTCGATTCATCTAAAAGTCGCACTATAATTACTTCTTTAGAACTGAGAAGGAATTATCATCCACCAACCCAAAATGAAGTCCTTAGCTCCCTAGTATAATGAAAATCCTAGTTAAAACATCCCTCAAAGTTTGGCATTAAAAGAAGGACCCAAAGCCCAAACCATAAAGCTCAAAACCCAAAAACTAACAATTCTGGCCAGACCCAGCTACACGGGGTCGTGTAGAATGACACGGGGTCGTGTAAAATCAACCAGTAAGTCCAAAATCTTTGCACGGGGTCGTGCACTAGCACACGGGGTCGTGTACAGCCTGCTGTAGCTCCATTTTTGCCCCTTTTCACCCCTTTTTGATCCGAATCAAGTTCTAACACTTTCCCAAACTTATGGACATTAAAAGGACATGATTCCAACTCAATTTGTACATAATTATACTCATTTAAACCACCCAATATCATCCCAAATAAATCAAATAAACTTGTGATCTAAACATTACTCCAAAGCCTCGAAACATGGAATACCAAATTACATTCCATCAATTGATGAGTACAAATGGAGATTCCTTCTTCCATTCCATGGAATCATTAGGAAATGATCCTTACTCCACCATTACTTCCAAATTGATGCAAATAATCCATTCATCCATTAAACAAGAGATCCAATCATCATCTACACGAATAAAACCCATTTCCAACACCAAAATCCTATTTTTTAGTGATTCAAGGTTAAGATTACAAATCAAGGGTTGGAATCCTTTGTCACACCCCCAAACCACGAAGGCGGAATCGTCTGAGGGCGGAACGAGACATAGTATCACAACCATTGCATACATTGAAACATAAGTAGATAAACAACCATCATACATTATAATTGGAAGGTTACATTGTTCAAACGGTATTGTTTCAACCCAATTACAGTATGATAACGAAATAAGTAAAAGAGACGTCTTCGCGTCCCATCCCAAAAGGTTAGTCGGACCTGACTAATTGTTACCTGAGAATACAAGTAGTTTGAAAGAGTGTCAACATTACATTGGTGAGTTCATAAGATTTTTGTTTGAGAAAATCCATAATCTTTTTTCTTGAAAAAAGATAGTGTTTGAAACTAGAAAATCCAATATTTTCTTATAAATGAGTCGTAGTCTTAAAACCAAAGACCGAAAATGTATAAGTATTTCAATACTTAAAAATAGTATTACGTAGTTTTATTCTTGTATGAAACCATGTAATATACATGTTTACTCGTGGAATAATTGTAGATTTAATTCAATAAACCTCTGCATAAGTAAAATCGTACTTTTATTTGTATCTTACGAAATTGTAGTTTTAATTCCATAAAACTCGTATATATAAGTAAACCGTACTTATATTTATATATTGATAAAACGTAGTTTTAATTTCCATAAAACCAGTATGAGAAATGAGAAATCCATCTCCTTGTATATGGTAGTATTGTACTTCCCAGAAAATCCAGTATTTTCTTATAAATGTATCCAAGTCTTAAAAGCACATAGACTAAAATGTATAGCGTAGTTTGTAGCATTAAGTCATTGAAAATGTGTATTTCCACGTAAACAATTTATTAAGTTAATTTCCCATGCGAGACTCCCTATAACCATACTGTGACCATGTAGGCCTGCTTTGACGTTCTTCAGGCGTCGGACTGTTAGACATTTGTCACCTCAGACCGTCGGTCTAGCTGTAGCTAGCAGTTCAGGTGCGGAGTTGTCAATCCCGTATAAATCTATACACATATATGACGCTCTCTTACCGAGACTCTGGTTATAAATTCAGGATTTATAGTATGTACTTATGTAAGTACTAGTGAAGACTCGTCTCACAAAAATGTATGTATATCAACTTGTTTATGTAAATTTGTATATGAAAAACTCTTGTATCGTCCATTATCATTTTTCCCATGATAAAATAGTAATGTATAATAATTATATATTTTTATATATTTATTTTTTCTTGTTCAAAATGTCATAGTAATCCTTGTATCCATAAACTATTTCTAGAATAGCTTATTTTTAGTATTCCGTCGTAATAAACATATTTTTACGAACATAAACGAAATAACTTATTTAGATGATTATAAACAACATCTTTTAAGATATTTCCCATAAAAATGGTGTAATAACTTGGTTATAACCATTTTTGCTAGAAAAGCCGTATTTCCGGTCACAAAAACGCAGTTTTACTAGTTTTCGTTTTTGTGACGTTTATATTAAAGATCTAGAATTTTTATACAATATGTTTATAGTTTAGTAACTTTTACACAAACATAATATATCATAATGTTCACAATACATAAATGTAAACATATTTCATGTCAAAAACGTTTTTACGCAAAAACTAGTTTATAAACTTGTATAAATCGTTATTTATAGCATATAAACTTGTATATAGCATATAACTTGTATTCTCCCCCTAAAAGTTTGGAAAAGATGAAAATGAGGGGTATGAACTCACCCTTGACGCGTGCTTTGGCGAGAAAAAAGGTTGTTCTTGCGGGTTTTACGGTAGCAATCGAGATCTAAGCTTCGTAGCTCGAAGAACCCTTGGACAAAGCTATTACTCAATGGTTTTACGTAGATGTTAGTGTGTGTAAATGGAATAAAAGTTGTGTAATAATGTTTAAAATCACTAGATGAGAGTATCTTACCAAAAAGAGGTGTTTTACACTTGAAATGGTGGAAGATGGTAGTGGAGATGGGTGGTTTATGGTGGTGGTGGGTTTGAGAGGTGGTGGTGGGTGGAGAGAGTTGAGAGAGTGATGAAAGAAAGATGTTGGTCTTTCTTGATTCAAATGGATGTAAGCTAGTTTCATTAGGTTAATTAGTTTTAGATTTAATTTTTAATTTAATTTAAATTAGTCATAGCATCTAGGTTTAGCTTCTAGCTTTTGACTTTGTGATTGTGTTGGGAAGTGGTGTGTTCAGCCAATGGAGGGGGTAGGGGTGTGGGGTGGGTTAGTTTTATAAATAATGCATTCTACTTATAAAAATGAGTGATTTTTTTATAAAATCGTAAGACGTTTTACTGAAATTTTATGAGTTTTTGAAGAAACGAATTTCTAAATAAATATTATGTATAAAAACATTGTTAAACATTTATTTAGATTGAGTCGTAGCTCATTAAACGATGAAATATGCGTTTAAACGCAATATTCTTCCCATTACGCGATTTTCGGTATTTTACCAAAAATTGTATTTGACTTTGAAATTAAATACTAGATAGTATTACGTTCCATAATATATGATTTGTTATTCCATATTTGATGGTTAAGGCACCACGTTTTGTATTTTGAGTCCAAACCCTCTGTACATTTATCCGTTCACAGCGGTTTAATTGTTGTAACTTTCATATACGAACTCCGTTTTCGACGTTCTATATATCCACAGGTTCGTATTCACGAATCCATCATTTTATGAATATTATTATTCTCAGAATAATTATTGTATGATTATCAAATTTTTACGCTACAGTAGTTTACTATCTGTATTTTCGGCGTTTACTCGATAATTGTTTTGAATTAGCGTACGTAGTATTATAATGTCTAATAATACATCGTAAAATTATGGAAAATTACTTTTCAACATATGAATTATCGCACGCTTTGTTTGACTACATTTGGCTTTTGTTGACCAAATTGACAATTGTCACATCCTTAGGGAATAATTAGAAATGAATCCCCTCATCCAAAACTATTATATTCATCAATCAATTTCTAGATTCCTCAACTATTCATCAAATCCCAAATTCTAGGGTTCATAACACCCAAATCAATCAAGTAATTGGATCTAGAGCATCTATGGATTGGATGTTGATCAAAACATGAACTAGAATCATAAACTAACACTTGGGATCCTAGGGTTTCCTCCCCCAATTACCAATTTCGGATTTGACATAAAACCCCACCCAAAAATGGGTTTACAAGCTATAAACGGAAGGGTTTATACCTTTGATTGACTAGAAACTTCAAGTATATGATCAATCTTCAAGAACAAGCATCTAATCTTCTTGGAATCCATGGAAATCGCCATTCTCCTTTTTTATATCTCTAATTTCGTGGCTATGGCTGAAATGGAGGAAACCCCTCTCTAAACTTGGTATCTTTCACAATTGGCAATAGTAGTCCCTATAGTTTGACCTTTCTTCACCCAACACCCAAAAGTCAATTCTTCTAACTAGAATTTTCCATAGTCATACATATGCCCCAATTACAATTATATATTTCACTTGAGTCATTGACTAGGTCAACACTAACCATTAGTTACAAGAATGGTCCCTTACACTAAATTTTTTCACAATTTAAGTCCTTAATATTAATTTAGAGAATTATTTGACCTAATTTAAACTCCACATCAATTCCTTCATAATATCTTCTAATTTTTCCAAATCCATAACTAGTCAAATCTACTTACGGTAAGTTTGGCAAAATTGATAGTTTTAGTCCTTATGACAAAATTTATCACATTTGGTTACAAATAGATTTTAAAACTATATTTGGCTCATTTATTCACAATATAAAAATGTAACAAAATATTAAATTTATTTATTCATTGGTTTTCTTTATCTACAAAATAAGTTTTATTTTATCAGTTTAAGCCCAAAACTTCTAAACCCAAAACACGGATGTTACAGTTACCGCTGTTCTACCTACCACCGCCACCCCAGTTACCCGATGACCACCGCGACCCCCGCTTCTCCATTTACAACCGTAGACGAGGTAGGGGTCTTTTGCATGGACGATTATTGTAGAAGAAACTTTCGTCCTCCTGGTTCTTTAATCGTTCTTTCTCACAAAGAAAAAAAAATCACAAACACATTGTCATATCTTATTGTATTGTATTCCCAGGTACCTATTATTGGATTCTACGAGGCTAAAAAACCCCAGTTCATACGTCTCAGCATCTGAAACGATGGTGGTCAGTGGTTAATTGGTGAGGGCGGTGATGGTAATCGGTGGTGGTGGTGGTATACGGTGGTGATGGTGGTTTGATGATAATTACGAAAATAAATTAAATCAGAAAATACAAAACAAGGACAATTTAATCATTTCATCTACACCTAACAGAATAAACTTGACGATAAAATCCCGAGGGACCAATAGTGCAATAAATTGTCCACCACAGGGACCAATAACGTGGGCTTTCAAAAGGATGACCAAAACTGTAATTTTATGTCAACAATAGGGACCAAAACTGTAATTTACTCTAATATTAATTTGATGTATATCAGTATATGTAATTGACTTTGTTTTGGCATAATACATTTCGTTATCATATATTCTATAGTGGACTGCTTGCTTTTGAGACCAGTTTTTGCGGTCGTCTTGTGACTTTGTGAGTTGTGACTCTTTATATGGGTCTGGCTAATTGGGCTACCAACGTTAATGTACATTTACCGATAAGGTCACCGCCCTAACGGCTAACACTGCCTCTCTCATTCTATACCCTTCCTAGGGTTCAAGTTCGATTGAAAAGCTCTGTCTGGAGCAAAGAAGGTGTTGAATCAGCTTTATCGACGTCAATCATGGTTAGTTGTATTAAGATTCTCTATCCAAAAGTCTGAATATGCTTTCTTTTTAAATAATCGATCGAAATGTTTTATGATCGCGTTATTCGAATCGGGGGTCAATCTACTCCAAAAATTCCGTCATTTTCTTATGTTGGTGATTCTTTAAGTAAAGTTAAGCGAGAGTTTATGTAACTAGGTCTATAAACAACTCGAACAAACATGGACGAGGGCTTGTTTATGTTCGTTCGTTTAAGTTAGCCGAACAAACGAACGAACACGGACGGATAAACGAACAAGTTTTCTTCTTTATGTTCGTTCGTTTAACAAGTTATCTTATTTTATGTTCGTTCGTTTATGTTCATAAACATGCTAAACGAACAAACCTAAATGAATAGATATAGACAAACACAGTTGAACATATATGGATATATAATATTTTAATGTAATAAAATACAAGTGAACATATATGAAGTATGAACACGAAAGGAACTTAAATGAATAAATATAAACGAACGTTCACGAACATAATTGAACGAACGAGACCATTTTTCATGTTCGTTCGTTGAACTAAGCGAATGAGAAATGCCCATGTTTTGAAAACCCGACCGGTTGTACCGGTTTAGCTAGAACCGATCATGTGGTTGGTTCGGTGAGACTTAAAAACCAATCGTTTTTGAACCGACAATAACTAGAGGGTTTAGTGAAAATCGGACAATACCGAAAGGTTCAACCATGAAAACCGGTTTTCTTGAAAAACCAAAGAACACCAAATTATTCAAATATGCTTATTTTTTCAACATTTCAATACTTTTTATACAAAACCGGGACTTGGCTGTTGGCCTTTGAAAAAAGCCTACATATTTTTCACTCAAAGACAACCATGCTTCTTATATAAGCCACCATCTTTCTTTGAGTTCCGACCTTGGAGCGATGTGGGACACCAAAAATGCAAAAATTATGACCTTCATCTACATATTAACTTATTAATGTTCACACCTTCACCTATCTTTCGACATTATGGTATATATAACTTATTGTTGTTCACGCCTTCACTTTATTCAAGATTAAAATTTATATGAGACCGATTGAACCATCAAACCTTAAGGCGTCCAGTTCAGTGTCCGGTCCGATTTTCAAAACATTGCTACTATATCTTGTTATGACATTATGGTATATATAACTTATTGTTTTAATTCCTTCACTTTATTCAATATTATAGTTTATATGAGACCGATTGAACCATCAAACCGTAAGGCATCCAGTTCAGTATCCGGTCCGGTTTTCCAATCATTGCTGTTATATTTTGTTATGTTGTTCTTTCCATTTGTCGAACAAACCAATATAGAGGATTCATTTTCTTTTTTGGAATGGATTTCATTCTTAATTATACGACCAATTATGGATATGTGTCCTATTATACGTTCCCTCCTTCCATTGGGTTGAAAGATATCTAAAGTCAATGACCTATTCCCAATTCCGAGTCAACAAATATGGAAACGATCACAATTATCTACACTTGTCTGTAAATTTGATCTTATACATGCATGTACTTCGCACATACTTGAACATATAATATAGTACAAACTAAATAGCCCTTAGCTCACATGTTAGTTCCAAATTACATAAAATGACCCGGTGACACTAAAATCACCAACAGAAATGAGGATTGAGATTAACATTGTAGCAAACTTATAAAAGAATAAATTGGGGAGTTATAAGAGTTTGGTTGTATTGTGCAAAACCTAATGGCTTAAATGCTTAATTGGCAAAGGTTTTCCTGTGTAAGGGTGAATGAGCATGTTGGACGATGAAGCGATAGGATTCTTATACATATCAGTAGAAAAGTTTGTGAGTAGAATATAGATAACAGTTTAGTATGTGTAAAATGGTTAATATAAATTGATATTTATAAGTGAATAATATATATATATATATATATATATATATATATATATATATATATATATATATATATATATATATATATATATATAAAAGTAATTTAATTTTCTTGTTTGAAAAAGGACCATTGCCAACACTCATATAGACATCGCGTTCTGTGATCGGCTTCCCATCACGCCAAAAAGCTTCACGCACCCATGGGACGGTCACACCAATGCTTCAGCATAAACGGCCGATATGCTCACGCGTACCCGATAGTCTTAGAAATAGTTAAAAACATTTGATAATTATTAAAATATATAATTTATGCATCGTACTTTATATATTACATTTGCTAAACCCTTTACACGGATACACTTCTCCCAAGCCCATGGAATCCAATTTTCTTATGCTTCATATTATATTTTGAAGGATATAACACGATGCAATAGTAATAACAAATAATAGTAATAATATTTTTTTCTAGTTTTTGTCCATGCCATAATTCACATGATCTAAAATATTGACATCGGTATTAAAAACCGATAAACGTATCGGGGAAAAAAATAAACTAAAAGGCAAAAGATAATGCAATGGGTTTCTGTACAACTAGCAAGAGCTCCGTGCTTTGCACGGTTTTTTTTGGCGATTCGGGTTTCTTTTGTTGTTATTGCCGTGGGAAGGTATTATGTTGTTATATGTTTGTGTAAGTATTATGAAGCATTTTGATTTTTTGTTTAAACATTATGGGAGTATTGACATGCAGTAAAGAAGTGTAGATTTGAAATTAGGAGTCATAGCTGAGTTTCATTGATGATGATAAAACCATACATAGATAGTTAAGACTACAAAAAAAAAAAATATCATAATAACGGATTTTGAAAAGGCTACATGCAAAAAATAGCAATTTAATTAAGATTCTACTTACATTTCTTTCTATTACAATATAGTACTTTTTTTGTTTTTTTTTTAAAATAAAGGCATTGTACTTTGATAGTCAACCAAAATAGAGATAGGTACGATTTAAGGTGTACTTTGAAAGGAATTTTCACGGTTGTGATTAGTTAAAATTTTCAAAGTAGAATGGGTACCTAAGAAAAAAGAAATTAAAAGTACAATGTTGTAACTTGTAACATAAATAAGTAGAGGTACATTGCTATTTCTTGCATTTAACCCATCTTGAAATAATCATATTTAAAAAAAATCGACTCATCTATCCAAATGGCTAGTTGGTGCATGAGTGGCCTAATCAAGAGTCTTTTTCATGGCTGCTCTCCAACTAAAAGGAAACGTTGCATTGTAATTTCATGCTACAAACGGTGCATACTACTTATACATGTATTAGAATGTACTTAAGGAGAACTCAATTATAGCATTGTAATTTCATTTTTTTCTCATTGAAGCGTTGAAATTTTCCAAAGTAGATTGCTATTTAAAAATTAAAAAATGTTTTCTTATTTAATGTAAGGAAAATGTTAACCTTGTACACGCAACCATATGCCGATGATCTGCAATGATGCTATTATCTGCTGACCTTTAATCAAGCGGCTTTTGCTCGGTTGAAAGAAACCTATCCACCTATACACCACAACCAACTAACTTTTATAAATATGAAAACGACCATTTTGCCCACAACAAAGTGAAAGTTATAATCCAGACCTTAGCAATTAGTATATCGATGCATTTTTGGAGGACTTTAAGAACAGAGTTTTCGGCACCCATCATAGTCGATGCCATCTACCCACATGAGGATGCCTGTGCACCAGCAACCATCAGAACACCAAGAATTATAAGATTAGACGAAGTCATAAGTTGCTTCTTGATGGTAGAAATAATGGTTGAAGTTCGTTACCATTACGTGCTAAGTACGTAGATATTGCGTACTTGCAACATAATGTAGTAGATTTTTTAAACTATAATAAGTTAATTAAATAAAAAAAAGAATACTCAATGCTATAATTAGCCATAACAGACAAGTAACCGAAAGTATGTTGCTATTAGTTGCAATCAACCCTAACGAAATAGGTAGAGAATACATAGGGGCGCGAGACAACTCTCTCTAAGGAACTCGGCAAAATAGCCTCGTAACCTCGGGAGAAGGGGTGCCTCCTCACAAAGGGGGTCGCAGTGACCAGGCCCGGGCGACTGTTTACCAAAAACATAGGTCTCCGCAAAGTCGTAAGACCATGTATGGGGGCTGACGCCTGCCCAGTGCCGGAGGCGGTGTCAACGTATTTTACTATATCTAATAGACTGCCAGCGGTGGTGGTTTTCCTTCTACTTTGCTTCACTGGAGGCAGCAAACTGGTTATGGATTTGAGCGAGGATGATGGCAAGTGGAATGATTCCGGAAGATGAAGACAGAAACACGAACTTGGTGGTGTATGATGTTTCGAAAATGTCGGCTTAATTATTCCCTAATTAAGAAAAAGTTAAAACATTTAGTTGGATTTTGAACAATTTAGTCAACTTAATCATAATTTAAATTTACCATACGACGATTGAGAACATATGTGTACTTCACCTAAAACCCGAGCTTACTTGTAAAAAAATAGCAATGAAATAGCTAAAATAAAATTACCAAGCATACCCTTTCGTCTGGGTTTCGAAGAAACTTTACAGCACGTAATATCGGGCAAAAACGTTTGATTTCATTCATCCAATTACCAAGTGTAGATTTGGGGGCAACAACCATGTGGGGTCCGGTTATTCCTCCATATTCATGCAAATAACCAAGTAGTGAAATGGTTTGTAGGGTTTTTCCAAGTCCCTGAAATTATAATGAAAAAATTGGTTATTATCAATTCATTTGCCTATTTGAAGTGATGATAAAGATAAAGATTATTGGACATACCATTTCATCTGCAAGAATTCCATTTATACCATTCTCATATAGTCTAATCATCCAATTTAATCCAGCAAGTTGTTAATCTCTCATCTTTCCTGTTATGCCTGTTAAAAGATTAACAGAACCCAAAGTCAGAATTTAGGAACAACTTTAAAACTTTATGATGTTAGAATGTAAAAAATAAGAAAGAAGGAGGAATCTTACAAGAGGGCTGTACTAACAAACGTGTATGTCATGCTCCAGCTTCTTCCTCTTTGAGATATTCTTCATCTTCTTCTTCTTCAGTCAACTTTGATGCATGACGACCCCTAAACACTAAGAAATATCAAATAAATAATCATCAAAAATGTTTCGTAAATGTTATTAATGAGGTTTTAGAATTACCAAATCAGTAAAGTTCTTACCTTTCTTTCCCCTTTTTCTGAGAAGCAGATGCGTCCAATAAAAAATCGAGCCAATCCGTCACCGTAAAAGACCAATGGTTTCTCAGCGATTATCAATTCTACGATTTGAATTCAGAAGGTAAAAACAGTTTGTCAGCGATTATCAGTTCTACGATTTGAATTCAGAAGGCAAAAACGGTTTGCGTTGGTTCTCAGATGGCGTATTCAAAAAGCACCGATTGGGCACGATGTTCAATTTCGAAGGACGTACCTGGATTCGACGGTTCTTGCCTTCGATTCACTGTGCGATCTAGGGTTAGTGAGAGCGATTGGGAAAGGAGATGGAGTCGATACCTATGGAGGAGACGGACGACGGTGGTGAGCAACACCGGCGCTGCGACTGGTGGTGGATTGTAGTAGCATCGACGGACGTTGGCGGTGTCGAGTACCAGACGAAAAAGGGAAAACGGGGGAGGACAGTCTGGAAACGAAGAAAGCGGCGGAGGGACCGAGTGTAGAAGACGGAAAATCCACACAGTGGTGCTGTGAGCTCACGCGAAAGGTGTAGCAGCGGTGGCGGGAGGAGGGGGGAGTAGAGAGGACGCGTGCGACCCTACCGACGGAAATACACCAGAGAGATACGGGAATGGAAGAAACTACGAAGAAAGGAAAACCAAACGGCGAAGATGAAAGGAAGAAGGCTCCTGACAAAACACGTGTAAAGAGAAAAGAAGGGAAAATGGATAAGACCCGAAAACCCGCGCCTATACCCGAATTGGAAAACCACAAAAAAAAAGTGACAAAATTGATATAAGTAAAGCCGGTAACATTATCTAATATGGGCAAAAGTGACGGATTTTAAGTTAAAGAATAATATTTCCACATAATACTAATTTGATGTAAATACAATCTTGTTATATGTATTTGACTTTTTTTTTTTTGGCATAATACATTTCGTTGTCGTATATTATATAGTGGACTGTGTCTTGTGGGCCGGGCTAATTGGGCTACTAACGTTATATACATTTACCGATATAAGTGACCGCCTTAAGCCCTAACGGCTAGCCTCTCTCATTCTATACCCTAGGGTTTTAGGGTTTCAGTTCGATTGAAAAGCTCTGTCTGGAGCAAAGAACGTGTTGAATCGGCTTTATCGACGTCAATCATGGTTAGTTGTGTTACGATTCTCTATCCAAAAGTCTGAATATGCTTTTAACTGCTTACGGGATGGATTCGCTTTCTTCGTTTGTCACTGAATTTATGTTAACAAAGTTCGATTTTGCCCAAGTTTACGGTTTGAATCTCAGAAAGAAAAAAAATGTGTTCTCGTGTATCGCGATGGAGAATACATCCCAGAGAGTTATAGCGGTTAATTTGTTAACCATTATTCTGCGATTTTAACTTCTGTTCATAACCTTTTTCGTTTGTTGTTAAAAGCCTCAAGGAGATTACATAGAGCTTCATAGGAAGAGAAATGGATATCGCCTTGATCACTTCGAGAGGAAGAGGAAGAAGGATGCGCGTGAAGTTCACAAGCGCTCCCAAATCGCCCAAAAGGTTCCGCCTCCTTAACCTACTTTTTAAAATCCTTTTATTTCGTTTATTCGCCCATTCTATGTAAACTTCATGTTGTTTCACCCGGATCCCTGTAAGAATGTTTGCATATTGGCTTTAAAATTGGAGGTTCCAATGATGCCTTAAGTAAAAGATCTGATCTTATTTGCTTAATAACCAATTGGAAGGCATGGAATACTAAAAACGTTTCCTTCTTTCGTAATTGTTCCAGGCTTTAGGTATCAAGGGTAAGATGTTCGCCAAGAAACGATATGCAGAAAAGGCTCAAATGAAGAAGACGTTAGTATTTCTGGCTCTACCTTCACATTTGTGTACTTATTTTCAGATATATTGACGTTGCCTGGTTTCTTCTTACATCAATTTCTTCCTATTTGACCTAACCAAGTCTTTGTCATGTGTGTTAATAGATTGGCCATGCATGAAGAATCAACAAGCAGACGCAAGGTGGATGATGATGTTCAAGAAGGTGCTGTCCCTGCCTATCTTCTTGATCGTGAGACCACAACACGTGCAAAAGTATGTTCCCTTAAATAGCTGTATTCACAATCTAATAAATAGTTCTTGGCTTTATATAATTACTAACATCTGTATTCATTTGAAGGTTCTTAGCAACACAGTCAAGCAAAAAAGGAAAGAAAAAGCTGGAAAGTGGGATGTGCCTTTACCCAAGGTAAGATGATCAAATCTTGTTTACTTGGGTGCCTTTGAAATCTGATTTAATATGGTTTCTTGAAATGTGCAGGTGAGACCAGTAGCTGAAGATGAGATGTTTAAAGTGATCAGAACTGGAAAAAGGAAAAGTGAGTATTTCCCATAATACCCTTGTGTATGTTAGGCTTGTTTTTGTTTGTGTAAGTTAAATAACTTGTGTATATTGATTGTTTGCAGCGAAACAATGGAAGAGAATGATTACAAAAGTGACATTTGTAGGACAAGGGTTCACAAGGAAACCTCCAAAGTATGAACGGTTTATTCGTCCTACCGGTTTAAGGTTCAACAAAGCGCATGTGACACATCCTGAACTTAAGTGCACTTTTAATCTTGAAATGATTGGTGTGAAGAAAAATCCTAATGGTCCAATGTATACCTCACTTGGTGTTGTCACTAAGGGAACCATCATTGAGGTATTATGTTTCTGCCACTTTTTGCTGGAGTGATTTGAATAAAATTTGTTAATTTTGTGGTGATGTGAATTTCAGGTGAATGTGAGTGAACTTGGTCTGGTGACACCGGCTGGGAAAGTAGTATGGGGTAAGAATTTTTTATTTTTGTTATTTTTAATTATATAAATGTTTGTGTTGCTGCATATGTTGATGTTTTGGTTGAATGCAGGAAAATATGCTCAAGTGACAAATAATCCTGAAAATGATGGGTGCATTAATGCAGTTCTGCTTGTGTAGATGATCAAGGAAATGAGGGTTACATGTTTTTGGTTTGGTTTTTTTTTTTTGTAATATACATACTGTGTTATTTTGGTAATAGCTTGGAGTTTTGGCTGGTTATTTATTTTTATAATATTTGATCACTGATTAATAGTTTAAAAAAAAAGAGTTGAGCATAGATGACCATATGTATGATGTAGTTGGAGTTTACAAAACATGTGATGTTTAAAAGATAAATATTGCAACGAAAATACAAAATATAGCCAACTGAGAACAAGCCCTTGCCGGTGCAACCTTCTTTACACTAAAAAATTATCGAGCAGATTTATTGCATACTATAAACAAATAAATTTAATTTTGTGGCTATTTATATGACAAAATGCTTACTGCTTCTCTCCCAATATATCAAACAATGTCATGTTGGAATTTGCAAGACATGGAACATGATTTGGCACAGAACTTGTTCATAGATTCAATACTTTTTCATCCTTTAATTTTTTTTTGAACAGCAAGAAATTTATTAAAGGCTCTAACAAGATGCTAGAGCAAAAGAGAATTACAACAAAAGAGGATTACATTTCCAGGACTCCCAAGATAAATTTCTACCACCCTTATCTCTATTCTTAACCCACTGGAAGGCCGTAAGTTTGATCGACTCAAAAATCATATTGCTGTTCATTACATTGCCATTAAACACAAGTTGGTTTCTGCACCACCATATCTTCCAAATGAAGGCAGCGAAAATGCAGCCTAGTCTCCTATGCCTTTTCTCCATATTAGTGACTTGAACCATCATATCCTCCACCAAGCTTAAGTTATCCGGGAGCTCACGACACCAGCCAATAAGACGAGCAAACACCTCAGAAGCAAAAGAGCATTGCCCAAAAATGTGGCTCTCAGTTTCATCACACCTGTAACAAAACTGACACATAGTATTTCTAAGCTTAACACCTCTATTAGATAAATTAACTTGGGTAGGGAGACGTCCCAATCTAGTCCTCCATATGAAAATGATCACTTTATTCGGTATAAACTTGTTCCAATAAGTGCCAATACCCGACTCAGTCAGCATACAACTATCAATGAATTGTCTACATGAAGAGACCGAGAAGATACCATCATCTTCCAGACCCCACTCCCATCCTTCATCCGTCCGGTAAAACAAGCTTCGAAGATCTATATTCCCCAACCTGGTAAAGTTATTAAGGTTCGCAATATTGCCCCATACCCCTCTAGAATTACATGAAGAGACATTGCCAAGATTACCCTCCGGCCCGTGAATACAACCAATGATCTCCTTCCATAATGCGTCCGTATCCGTTCTAAACCGCCACCACCACTTAACTAGAAGGGCTTGGTTCATAGATTGAAGGCTACCAATACCCAAACCACCTTTCTCTTTCGAATTTAAGCATTTATTCCAAGCAACCCAAGAAATCTTTCTTCGATCAACCGAGCCCCCCCAGAAAAAATTACATCTAATACTCTCCAACTTCTTTATGACCTTCATCGGGGCTCGATATAAGGAAAACATGTAATTACTTAAGCTTCCCAAAACAGCCTTGCATAAAATTAGACGACCCCGTGAAGACAGCAGGCGAGCTTTCCACGCAGAAAGTTTATGATGAAATCTTTCAATAACGGACTTCCAGCAGTTGGCCCTCTGAACACTACCCCCAACCGGCATTCCCAGGTATTGAAACGGCATAGACCCCGCCCCACATCTTACCCAATTCGCCATATCCTGCACCGACTCTTTATTGACACCGACTCCGAATATCTTGCTTTTAGAAAGATTAATTTTCAGCCCCGAACATATATGGAAACATCTAAGAATTCGTAGGAGATTAGAGACATTGTTCTCACTCCATTCCCCTAGAAACACCGTGTCATCCGCGAATTGGAGAATAGAGATAGGGGGAAAGTCCCTGTGAAGATAAACACCTTTAAACAACTCTTTATCCATCGCTTCCATCATCATAACTCGAAGACCCTCCGCGACAATCAAAAAAAGGAATGGGGATAACGGGTCCCCTGTCGAATTCCTTTCTCTATACTAAATTGCTTGGTGGTCGACCCATTAACGAGAATCGAAATTCTAGGGGATGAGATACAAGACATCACCCACATTCTCCATTTCTCCAGGAAATCCATTTGCTTCATCGTATTATTTAGAAAATTCCAGTTAACGGTGTCAAAAGCTTTCTCAAAGTCAATTTTAAGGATCGCGGTTTTCTTTTTTCTCTTTTTAGCCCAACTTATAATCTCGTTGATAATAAGCGGCCCATCAAGAATAGAACGCCCTTTAACGAAAGCTGATTGCTCCTTGCCAATAATAGACGAGAGAACATGTTTCATTCGCTCAGCTAGGCACTTAGAAATGATTTTGCACACACTCCCGATTAGATTAATGGGGCGGTAGTCCCCCAAATTTAGAGGGTCATTGCATTTGGGAACGAGAGTAATGAAGGAAGTATTGCTGCCGGGGTTTAAGACCTTATGATCTTCAAAATGGCGAACCGCTAAGTAGACATCGTCACCAATCAGCTCCCAAAACTTCTTAAAAAACGCAAAGGAAAATCCGTCTGGCCCCGGGGCCTTGTCGCTGCCGCAAGCCCAAACCGCACTCCTAACCTCCTCTTTCGAAAAAGGGGCAATAAGAGAGTTTTTCTGATCGTTCGATAGGGTCTTGAACTTATTGCTGGTAAACGGCGGTCTATCGGCGCGATCCTCCTTGAACTTATTATTAAAAAAATTAACAACTTCCTGTTTCACTTGATCTGGATGGGTAACCCAAATGCCATTGATATTCAGCCTGGACAATCTCGAGTTGTTAATTTTTGTGTTTATCATTCCATGAAAGAACCTCGTGTTTTCGTCGCCTTCCAACAACCACTTACATCTAGCTTTTTGTCTCGCATCTAATAAGGAATTTCGGTCCAGATCTTCCAGCTTCAAAATGTAGTCGTTCCGCTCCTTAACCATATCATCATCGAAATATAAAGCTTCACCAAGCGTATCAATAGCCACGATCTTTCTTTTCAAGTCTTCTCTATTCTTCTTCTTTTCTTCAACGAGTTTAATTCTCCACTTTTTTATACAATCTTTCAGTAAACGTACTTTTCTTGAGAGCTTTTCAATTTTAGAGAACGTATTGAAGCTTTCTATATTTTGATTCCAACTACGTGTAACCACCTCTTCAAAACCGTCGTCTAACATCCAAGAGTTGAAAAACCGAAACGGACAAGGCCCAAAATCTTGCTGATTGGTATCTAACAAGATGGGAGAGTGATCTGAATACAGACTGGGGAGGACTGTGGCTGAAGCGTTAGCCCAATTGGATATGAAGCCTTCAGAAAGGAGAAATCGGTCAAGTTTACTAAACTTGGCACCATTTCTACTCATCCAGGTAAATCTTTTCCCCCCCATTCTCGGCTCAATTAACCCGGTATTATTGATGAAATCGTTTAAAGCTGCAGCCCCGCTAGCACAGAAAATCGACCCTTTTCTTTCTTCCTCGTTTCTAACCTCGTTAAAGTCCCCACACACAACCCATAAAACTTCACTGTTGTTCGAGATTAGGCTCTCAATATCATTAAAAAGAGCTAACTTTCTACCTTGATCTTGCGGAGCATAAACATTGATAATCCCTCCCGGTTTTCTACAACCTTTCCACACACCCATAACGGCCAAGAAATTTTGAGACTTAATGCAATTAGACAACTGAAAACAGGATTGGTCCCAAACTGTGAGAATACCCCCTGAGCGACCAACCGAATCAGCCCAATCGAACTCGAAGGGTGACCCTCCCCAAAGACTTTTAATTAACCACGTGGGGATGCTCTGAAAATGCGTCTCCTGAACACAAAGAACTTTAATTTTATTATCTAACACCATACCTTTGATCCAGCTTTTTTTGACGTCCAAGCTGTATCCATTAATATTTATCGAGAGGCAATTTAACATCTGGTAGCGAAACCACCTTCCATAGCGACGGCTCTTTTAACCAGCTCCACATCTCCTCTAAAATTAATACCCAATTTTTCTCCAAATTTAAGAGTCTGATTAATCTCCTCCGAGTTACCACTTTTACTCTCCATCCTTGAAGTGCTTTCAATCGAACCATCGGTTTGACTCTGCGGTAGGTTGCGAGTATTTCCGTCTCTTTTTCTTCTATTTCTTCTCTTTTTTTCGATTTTGTCGGAGATCGCCTGCTCAATAATATCTTCATCGCACAACTGAATTTCGTCTTCGTCAAAGTCAACATTTTCCACAAAGGGGTAAAAACCAGATGCAATTGGAGATTCATTCAAGTCTTGGACTTTAGCTTCTGGTTCTAATCCATCCGGCTTGTCAGGCCCACCTTTACGTTTGCATCTATCTACTTTTGGACTAATGGGCTTATCTTTGCAAGGCCCAAACAAAGTATGGCCATCGACTGTATCTATACCGTCCAGAAACTCATCTTTTTTTGACTCATTCTCATTATATGCCACCTCTTCAACTTCTACTGAACCTTTCTCCTTGATTCGTTTATTCTCGATTCTGCTTTCCTCCGAGCACGCCTTTTGGGTATCTATGCAGTGTCTCTCATAATCTTCTGGAACGACGAACCCATGCTTAGTTTTCTCGATTACTTCAACTTCCACTTTATCGCCTCGATCATTCTCCATGTCAAACCAGTCTTCGTCGGAAGATTGATCGGAATCAAGAACGGTAATTTTAGGCGCCATGTTGTATGAACGATTAGAGTCCTCCACCACCTTGATGCTATAACAATTTCCATGGACTTTAATTTTGATAGTCTCATTAATCCACGGAAACTCACTTGTTAAAATACCGATCCTCTTAACAGCTTTATTAATACTACCAATATCTCCATTGATGAGGCTAACCGGCTTACCCCAGATTTTACCAATATCTCCATTGATGAGGCTAACCGGCTTACCCCAGATTTTACCAATATCTCCATTGATGAGGCTAACCGGCTTACCCCAGATTTTACCAATATCTCCATTGATGAGGCTAACCGGCTCATCCTTTAATAGAAAGGCCAAAAGAACACACAAGCTTTCAAGAAAAAAAAAGATTTGGAGGTAAATCTGATGCAACCAAGGCTCCATATATCGACCGAGTATATAACCATTGTTTTCTTGATTGACGACCTGAGGACGGAATAGTAAATTGTCGTCAAAGTTAACCCGAAATAAAGCAGACAATGGCAAATATATATAGGGTTAAATGCAAGAAAAAACAACATAGTCGGATAGAATTTTTAACATTATACTTTGAAAAATCCATCAAATTATAACAATGCCATCAGAATGTAAAGAAATTTTCAGTGCTATAGTCGGATAGAATTTTCAAAATACAATGTTCTAATAAGAAAATTTTGAAAGTGCAATGCTACAATTCGGTAGATTTTTTAAAGTACGTTGTCTTAATAATGAACAAACCGAAGGTAGAATAGTGTAATTGTAAAAGCACAAAACCAAAAAAAAGCATTTAGTATTATAGTAAGTGACATATGAAAACTACCAGAAAAGCTCTCTTCTATGATGGTAAAAGTTCATAGCTAATTGTAGGGTTAATTTCATAAATGGATAACGAACTATTTAAATTGTTCAAAAATAAAACCAAATCAGACTTTATTTTTAAAAGGTAGGGTTAATATCATAAAAGACCCTATATATTGGGTTTTTTACGGATTAAATCTAAACCTTTTTGTTCCTAAAAAGGACATATTTTTTGATTCCATCCTCTTAGCATGTTTATCAGTAATCTTCCGATTTTAGACAACTTTTTCCAAAAAAACATTGTCTTTTTTTTTTTCTTCCAAGAAAACCCTCCATTTTATTATTATTTTTTTAAAAACCCTCACATTTGACAATTTCTTTTTAGGAATCTAATTTCAACTGTCATGTTTTCCCCATTAAGAACATTTTCAATCTTGGAATTTGATCCATAATAGTGTCATTATATTTCTTTGAGACTCAATTTTTTTTGTTTCTGTTTGAATATACTTTATTGTTTTGACTCATAATTCCCATGTTTTTTTGTTGTTGTTTATAGTTGTCTTAATGTTTTGCGGCACTAGAATATGAAGGAAACATTTGATTTGTAGCAAGTGAAAGTGTAAGTTGGTTTGATATATTAGATTGTTTTAAGAATCAAACATAAAGACAACTTACAAACACCGATCTATGTTTAGAATCTAATCCAAGTTTTCATATTTTCCTCGTTAGAAACATTGTCAAGCTAAACTAGACAACTCTTCTTTATCCGCTACAATCTTCAAGCATCCGACAAATGGATTTTGATATGTATTTTGCCAACAGGAATTAGATGCGACACCTTTCTCTTTGTTTTGAAAGAAAATCAAACGTTTCCTTCAAATTTTAAGGTTAAAAACTATCAAAAATACCATAAACATCAACAAGAAGAAAAACATGGGCATTATGAGCCAAAATAAAAAAAAGTTGGTTCAAAAGAAAAAGTTTGTCAAATGTAAGTATTTTTTTCCAAATATATAAGTTGAAAGTTTTTTCCGGAAAATAAGTTTAGGGTTTTGATTGAAAAGAGTTGTCTACAACTGGAAGATTACTGGTAAACCTACTAAAAGGGTCTAATCGAAAAAAGCCCAGCAAGGTTGGTTTTCAGGAAAAAAAAGGGTCAAGATTTAATCAGGAAAAAAACACAATATAAAGGGTCTTTTATATTAACCCTAAAAGGTAAGATACTAGATGAACTCAAACTATATTCTTCACTTTATAGAATCAACAAGATTTCAAAAACTTCACCTACTCTTGATGATGCAAGCCTTCAGACCGCTCCAAAAGTTCTAGTATTTTACCTTTTGATAACAGTTCGTTATCTATCTACGATATTGACTCCTAATTACAATATTGTTGACATTTTATAAAACCTCCAAGGGTGTTGTTACACACAAAAACACATCACCAAAAACCCACTAAATAGATTCAATCTTTACAAGACAATTAAACAAAGAACACAAATTTATCCCAGAAAATATATAAACTAAACTTGAAAGAGTTGTTTCCTTTAAACCCAAAGAAGAACGTAATGAAAATAAATTAAAATTAAAAGGTTACATCTGTCAAAAAACAATTGACTAAAGATCTTACAGAAAGCTTAGAGTGAACGAAGATCGGCTTGATGGGAGAGAATCATGAACAAACTTATAGAGAAATTCAAAAGATGTCCAACATGGGTTCTTCGATTTGTTAGAACTTTCAAAGCAAACAACTAAAATAATTTCAGAAGTGAAATCAATCTATTCAAGTTCTATAAAAAGTCATATCGTGTAATAATGGTGCAGATTGTCATAACCCTTGAATAAAGTTTATTGCATCATTCTTTTTGAAACAAAAAAAGACAACACAAGAAGACCGTCAAAGAAAGAAGAAAGTTGAAAATTTAGTCGTTATATTACTACATGGAAGCGAAACTTGTAATGTAAAAAGAATAAAAAACATTTTTTACTACCGTAATGCATATTTGAAAAATATTGTTATAATTAAGCTATGAGATATACTTCTCTAGTTCTCTCTTATTTTTTCACACCCTTTAATTTGGTGAACAACTCTGTTGCTACTAAAATGAAACATTTGCCCCTCGAGGGAGTGGTTATTTTCCCGATGAAATCGAGGGCACAAGTTTGAAATGGGTAGGGCCGTTTTACATGTCATTTCATCATCACATCACTCCTATTTGTTCTCCTCTCATTTCCACTTTAATTTATTTATAAAATTTAATACAATATTAATAAAAAAATCAAAAATTGTCATTAGTTTGAACTAAAAAGTTAAAAGTTACATAATAATAATTTAAAAGAAAAGACTAAAACATAATAATAATTAAAGAAAGATTTAAAAATAATAATAATTAATACAATACTAAATCACAATAAACTTCTTTGCTATTTCTTCATTTATTCACCTTCCTTTTAATCTCCAAACGATAAAGTTCGAGTGTTGTAGTCAAAATATTTTCATCACTTTGACCCCTTTGACATGGATTGATTAACTTTTTATACATGCCTTTGCATTTTCTCACTGTTATGTTTAACTCTCTACATTACATGGTAAGTTGGTGGTGCAAACCATATTTTACATGACCCATTTCATTCTGAAACTAGCTTAGAAAAAGGATAGCTAAGACCAAGGGAGAAAGGAAGAAATAAAGTGATTTTATAGCTCAGGCGTGATGATATCTCAATCGTTCAAAATTCAAACTTCCCAAGAAGTTGAACGGATGCGGCTGTCTAGATGTTCGCGCTACGTCCCATCATAAACCCAACGAGTCAATTCAGAAAAAACCTCATACTCCAGGTTCTTTAGAAAATTAAAAGATGTCGTTTTTTGGGGGGAAATTGTTATGGGTAGTATTTTCTGCACGGATCTAACATATTGACAGTCACCTAAGAGATTGAACTTTACTAACATCTTGCATAGATATGTTGCTTTTGGTGAACAGGTTATAAGGACTGAAAGTTAGCATGAATTGGTTCAAGAATGCATAACCAACTAATTATCTCGATTAAATTGTTATTTTATATGTTGACTAACATGTTTACTACTGTCTTCTATCTTACAGAATCTTTACGGTCTCAACATCTTGAACTAAAATCCAAGATCTTGGGATTGTTCAACATCTTAACCTTGTTTTGCGATATGCTTTTGTAACAGACGATCTGAAGAATTAGTAACGACCTAGACCAAGCTAAAGGCACGTTATCTGGTGAGACTAAGTCAAATATCTTCAAATACAAAACAACAAAGCCAATGGTCAAGTCTAATCAACCTGAATATTATAAAGATATTATCTCCAAGATTTTAGGATAGTTTGTTACACCAAGTTGTATTAAAAAGTAGGATAACACACTCGACAGGTACATGTATTCAGCTACTGTAACACACTCACTATTCATTACTCGATCCATTTATTGCAGTTGTACTCATTTTTACATTAATAACATTCTAAGGTAGTGTGACATTTGTTACATCCAAAAGTTTAATGTCGGAGATCTTAAATGATCAAGGGCTTTCCTTGTAACATATTGTGTCTCATTTTTACCTTTACTTTCATTATCTTAAATTTCATCTACAAACATCACACCCCGTTACTGAATCTTGATTGAAATTCGTTCAACTAATTTTTTACCAAAACAATTTGGCGCCCACCGTGGGGCAAGTGGTGTTTGAAATTACAAATTCCTCTTTTCGATCATTCCTAAACAATGTCAGCTCCACCCAAATCATCTTCCAACACTACTCCTGCCATATCGTCTAGGCTAAACCTTCCCCCCTCCACCTTCTATTAATCCTTAGAGGAAGGCTATGGATGCAGCCACGAAACCCACAACGATCAGACATCTGGACTCAGGAAGTGGGGTAAGCCAACGAGTACCTATTATGGTTTCTAACAAAGAGATTTCGTCTGTGTTCTCACAGGTACGTCAATAAATGAACATGTAACGTGAAACCAACAAATTACTCAATGAAATATAGACGTTGAGGTTCGAAGTGAGAAGACCTGTAGAAACCATGCCATCACTCCTGCGACGAAGAACTTTGAACTTCAAAACTGGTGGATCTTCAAACAACTATTCGAGAGATATCATTCCCATAGGAGCCACAATAACAACAAACAGTCTCACTCCAAACATACGAGTGATGATCGATCAACATCTTGGCGGAGTCTTCACTACCCCAACACAACGCCAAGATCTTGGGATCAGTCCGGAGATATCAAAGGAACTTAAGTAGATAAGAGATATGATCTCCAACGTTCCAAGAGTAGTCCAACCAATACCAGAAGTATCACCTTCCAATATTAGGATCTTGAGATTTTCCCCTTCTATTTGCGACACGGAGGTCCCAAAACAATTCCAAACGCATAACATGAAGCTATATGACAGAACCACAAACCTAGAGGAACATATTGCCTAATATCGTGAAAGAATGAAGATCATCCCCCATTCCAATGCATCTTAAAGAAGCCTGATTGTGTAAGGGGTTTGGTTCAAACCTCACAAGATCGATATTAAAATGGCTACTAAGTGTTCCTCACTGCTCTATTACTTCTTTTTCGTATATTGTTAGCATTTTTAATAATAAGTTTTCATGTAGTAGAACTTTTGAGCGACTAACTATTGATCTTTACAGTGTAACCAAGATACTAACGAACCTCTCAAGGACTATGTAAGTGGATTTGGAAGAAAAGCACTATATATTTCGAACGTGGATGTTGCCATAGCCATGGAAGAAACTGGATGAAATTAGAAACTGGATGAAGCCTTCAAAATTGGGTTGAAAAAGGACTCTCCCTTTTATGAGGATCTTGTAATGACTCCATGAAAGAAACTGGATGAAATTAGAAATCGATCCCTAAGTTTCATTAGGTTGGAAGAAGAAAAAGAATCCAGAAGAGAGTCAATACTCCAACATCTTACGATCATCCCAACAGAAAGGCTTAAACTTCAACATCTTACAAACACAACCTTACTCAAGACTAGAACATCCTAGGATCAATGTAGTAGAAGATGAATAAGAAGAGGATGATTATCCTAAGCTTTCTGATTACTGTTTTTCCATTGATGTTTCAATAATCCTATATATTATGCAAGATCTTGGAGATAAAGCCCGACAACCCAAGAAAAATGATAATTTGACGACTTGGAAGGACATGTCAAAGTGGTGCGCATACCATTAAGACTTATGTCATACCACCGAAGATTGTATTTCCCTAAGAAAAGAGATTAGCTATCTCTTGGGCAAATGACACTTTACGGAACTTCTAGACAGAAAGAAAGACAAACCCAAGAATAGGAATCAAGATATTTACAAGATCCTAGAAAAGACGACATCTCCTCCCCATACGCTAAGGTAATAAATTTTATGTTTGGCGGTTGTAACAATTGTGGTACCCCTATTCTGCGGCTAAGAGACAAGTTAAGGAACCCATGCAAAAAGTAAGAAAGACCTAAGAAGAATGCCTTCCTAACCAAAAAGACCTAGATCAACTTTAATGAAGATGACAGGAAAGATGTCCTTGATACTCATCATGGTGGTTTGGTAGTGACATTATATATTGTCAACTGATTCATGAGAATGCTCCTAATATATGGAGGAAGCTCCATCAACATCATCCTGTTGGACACCCTTTCCAAAATGAACATCCCAATATCTAAAATAGCAGGAAGATTTTCAGTCTTGGTGGGATTCAGTGGCGAAACCAACAATACCGTCGGACATATCAAACTACCCGTTTATATAAAACGGGTAAACTGTGACAACTAAAATTTTATGTAAAATAATAAATAAATATAAGTATAGTTGATGTTAAAAGGTTTAATGTTTATGTATATTGAATGTATGATACAAAGCAAAAAATGGTCAAAGAAGGTAAAAATATATAAATGTATGTTTTAAAACTTCTTATTAAGTCATTATGAAGTGTTATATCATTTAGAAACTTGCTTTGAAATCATAAAGACAAAAATAGAAATTTAGGAACAAAAGTTGAGAAAAACAACTGTCAAACTTTAAAAATTAATATCTAAAAATCTATAAGGAATTAGGAAAAAGTCATCAAGAAGACTTTTATAATATTTGATGTAATAAGAACATAGGAAAAAAATTCGGTTCATAAGAATAAGAATAAGAATACACAGCTCTTTAAGATCAATTTTAATTTTGACAAAACCATTCCAATTCCCCGGTTGGCTTTTAACAAGTGAACAATTATCATGTTTAATTACTTTGTGAATAACACTAATTACTATTGAGGAATTTCGATATGAGGGTGTGCTGTGGATCAAAAACAAATAACACTTAGATAATGATCAAATCGTGTATTTACTTTCATGGGAAACTATTTATACGCTATGCTTGAGCTCAACAATAATTTTTGTGGATAAATCTCAAAACACTTTGATTATCTGGCACAAGAATGGAAGAAAAAACTAGAATCATATTTAGAGTTGTCAGTAATTTGTAAGTTTCAAAAACGCTAGAGTACATCCTCTTTTTACATTCAAGGAATCCATTAAATTGACAAGGACGAAGAAAAGTACCATTTCAAAAGTTATTTATTGTTAGAGAGAAGTTATAACAAATTTCAAAATTTTATAATAGTAATTTTTGGCATAAAATAGTTTCATGCAAACATCTTTGGAATACAACAGTTTCATATATCATACAACATATGTTATAGAGAATACAACATATGATATATAACATACATCAGAAGATATATAACATATAACAATTTTCACCATACAATAATTTTGCCTTGATCATATAGCAAATTTTCATCATACAAATAAAAACATTTAAGGATTCTTGCTAGATTAAGTGAGTTGATAGGAGACTATTTATTGATAAACATTTCATCGTCTGCATACATTAAGTGTGATAATAAAGATTCATCATTGGGGAAGGAGATACCTTGGGAAATGTTTGAGTTTTAGCTGCACCATGTGAAGACCCTCAATGGCGAGTATAGAGAAGAATGAGAAGAGAAGATCTTCTTGTCTAACACACCTATGAATGTTGAATTCTTAAATAAGACCTATTTACTAACACCTCTATAAATGCTGAATTTTTATGTGATACCCATTTATCAAAACCGAAGATCTACCCGACATTAAACAACTATTGATCCATATACTCCGGGTTGCCAAAATCTCATTTGCTCCAACACCAAGTCTAAAAAATCACAATTAAGAAAATCAAATGCTTTATCGACGACCACTTTGAATAACATAATAATTAAATAATTGGTTTTTTAAGTGATATTTCCACTTAAAATATTGATTCATCCACATGAAATATATGTTTTATTGACTTGTACAATAACTATAAATGTGTTATACATCATGTGGATGTATCAATTTTTCAAGTAGAAATATCACTTATTTTCTTAAATACATGGGTTCTCCATGCGATGGAAAAATCAAGGGCTCAAAAGTGAAAATTGTAAACACATCCGGGTCTATTGTGGCGTTTCCCTAAAAACATCGATATATAGAAGTATAGAACTGCCGTAGTCGTAGAGATTGGTGAAATCCAGCCGACGAACCAACAGAGGAAGACAGAAAAGAATACATATTGCAGATTCTGATGGCCTCCACCGCTGCCGTGCCGTTTTGGAGATCTGCGGGGATGACCTACATATCATACTCCAACATTTGTGCCAATCTAGTCAGGAACTGTCTCAAAGAACCCTACAAGTCCGAAGCTATCAATCGGGAGAAGGTCCATTTCTCCGTCTCCAAGTGGGTTGACGGAAAGCCCGAGAAACCTAGTAATCACTCTCTTCTTTTTAACTCTTATCATTTCAATACGATTTGTTATTTGCTTGGATCTAGGGTTTCTTTCGATAATACAATCATCGTCGATTGTCCTCTTATTTTTAGGGATTCATGCGATTTTGATTGATTTTCTATGTACAATCGATGTATTAATTGTAGAGTTCTGATATCAAGATCTTAATACATATTCTGAACATATATGACCATCCGATTTGACTTTTTAATACAGTCCGTCTTTTAATATCCTTATTGTTTTCAGACTAGAAAATCATCTAAAATCATTGCGTTGAAGCACCATAATGAATCTTCTCCAACACTCTGATTCTCATGTGGAAATTAGGGAATATATAAATTTTCTATTTTTAGCATTTCTTCTTGGTTTGTGCCTACTTTTTGTTTGTAGAGTTCTGCATAAATGAAAGTGTCGATGCAATTCTGCCAGTTTACGGGCTATTGACTACGTGTTTTTGGGGTTTCTTAATAGAATGGAATAAGGTAGTAATTGAAAATTTAGCGAATAAGACCTTTATAATAAGTCACAAATCACTCACTAACAAACATCAACTATATATTTTACGAGTTTAGACTTCTTAAGAGAATCACCATGTAATATTTGAACTGTCTATGGTGGCTTACAACTTTGTACATGTATAATATCATGATGTAATATTGAATCGTATTGTAGCAACACAATTTGCACACGTGAATCATCTTGTGTACAGGCTAGTTTAGTATATTGGAATCGCCACTTATCATTTTGATTTAAGCTCAATTGGATGATCTTTTCCTGACATTTTTCTTGAATTTTTGTGTTTTTCAGCCATTCGTTCTGATTCTCCTGAAGAATGAGCCAGCAAGTTGTCTACATTGTCAAATTTTTATCTTTATTAAGCTGATTGTGGATTAAATCTCATGGGTTTAAAGCATTGCGCCTTGCTGGCATAAGATTGTTGCCTACAATAAAGTTTATACTATTTTGTTGGACCTGGAAGTTCACTCCTTGATCTGATGATCTTTTTTTGACTCTATAATAATTGTTGAGTTTTCATGATTGTGGTTTTGGTAACTTTACATCCAGTAATTCAAGATTGTTATCTAAAACTCTTTTTTTTCATCAAAATTTAACCACTTATCTTATAGTGGATTGGGAACCACTTGGTTGAAATTCCAACTATAATTACCGATAATAATCAATTGGAATGTTGCAAGAAGTTGGGGGAGGAGTAATGTTTTAAAAACCGGTTTTATAATTAAACCGGCATGGTGATCTTTTTTGGTTTGACCGGTTTAACCGCTCGGTCAAACCGGTTTCCAGAATTTTTATGTTTTTACTATTTTCCTGTATGCATATGTATATATGAAATCAAGAATTTGATATTAATAAGTTCAACAAAAAAAAAATACAAATAACAAGATAAAGCCCTTACATTCCGGTTCACTACAACCGGTTCAACTGGTTTTTTTAACCAAAAACGGCCTGAGTTCAACCGGTTTTTTTTAATTACCAAAACCGGCTTGGTTCAAACGGTTTTTTACCATAACTGGCCGGTTCATTCTGGTCAATAACTCATCACAAAACCGGCTCTAATCAAACCGTCCTCATCTTCGGTTCCCGGTTCAACCGGTCTGATCGGCTGGTTCGAACCGGTTTTTAAAACATTGGGGAGGTGGCACCTGAATATTTGTTTTCTTTCTAAATCATGAATAACAACTTGATTCGAGATATTCCAATCAATTGTCATCTTAAGTAAAATTAAACGAGAATAAATGTAATACTTGATGTTGAGATATACAACTTGAAATAAGTAAAAGAACGTGCAAGATGCGTAATCCTGGCTTGGTAAACAACTTTGTCATGTTATGTTCTTGCTTACCATTTATTTAAAACCAGAAGAGGATTCATTCTTAATCATACGACCAATTATGGATATGTGTCCTATCGTATGTTCTCTCCTTTTATTGGGTTGAAAGATATCTAAAGTCAACAGCCCAATCCCAATTCCGAGTCAACAAATATAGAATTTTAAATTTGTGTTCGTGTCAAGTGTAAAAAACACGACGTCGTGTCGTGTCGTGTTCGTGTTCAAAATTCGACACAATATCAACATGTTTTTGTCGTGTTTATCGTGTTTGTCGTGTTTTGTATGATTAATTATGAATTAAATAAACTAAATGTTTATTTTATTTTACCTTTTTCGTGTTTGTCGTTTTTATCGTGTTTTAATTGGGTCGTTTTTCGTGCTAGCAAAGCAAAACACGACGTCGTGTCGTTTCGTGTTCGTGTTATATAAAAAATTGTCGTGTCCTGACGTGTCAGGAAAAAACCCGACACGACTGCCCGATTTGCCACCCCTAGCTATAACTTATAATGTGAGGATTTGTTATTGGTTTGTTGGTTATGTTTTAAAACCGCAAACACACTTTTACCCTTTATGCATTAATGCGCTATTGTGATTTGCCGGATTTATGGTGGATGTTATTGATGAGTCATAAATTCGATTTTTTTTTTTATTGAAGTTAATGCACCACCAGTAAGACAACTGAAATCCCACTACCTTAAACCTAATAAAATGGTTTGTGTAGGTGTCAAATGTCAATGATATGTAGGAGCGATAAAGATAACATCAGAGTAACTGGACTCAAATGGTTTGAATAAAGAAAAAGATCTTCAGCAATCAAACAGCAACTTTGGTCATTGTTGTTATAAGTCTGATTGTTAATCAGGTATTTCTCTTCCTTTGTTACACATCATGTGTCGCATCTTTCTATCAATCAATCAAACCCACCTTAAAATTACAATTATTTTACCTTTTCGGATTGCGGTTTTGTTTTATTCCACACGATTATAACTCATAAAGCAAGAAACCTAATGTGCTTCATCATGAACTTGAAGATCATTATACCAATTCCCGAAAGTCAAAACCTTAAAAGAAACAAAACTCACCCATATATACATACATGATTGCATCTTTCTTCTGTTACACATCATTTGCATCTTTCTTTTCAATCAATCAATCAAGACCACCTTAAAATTCCAATCATTTTACCTTTTTCTAATTGCGATTTTGTTTTATTCCACATGATTACGACGCAAAAAATGCTTCATCACAAACTCAAAAATCATCATACCAATTCCTCAAAGTCAAAACCCATATATACACACATATATGTATGTGTACGTATGTATAAACAACAGATGACCAAACCAACAGTCATCAATCATGGAACTGTACATTTTAGATTTTGATATTCCAAAAAATAAAAACCGAGTCGCTAATACTACTTGAGTTTGCTTCTAAGAGCTCCATACATGTCTTCAAGCTCCTTCACCACCTCCCTCATGGAAGGTCTTCTACTTGGCTCAGTTTCTGTACACCTTAAAGCAAGCTGAAGCACTTCAGTCACTTGTTCCCTTACAAACGAATCATACAGATCATCATACAGCACCGAATCCACAACCACCTCCAATTCCACCTTTTTACTCCAAACAGACCGCACCCACCTCACAATATCCAACCCGTCTGCAAACGAATCATCAACCGCTTTCTTCCTCGTTATCAATTCCAATAACACAACCCCATAACTGTACACATCAGACTCCATGCTTTTCGTCGTTGTAAACGCATTTTCTGTCAATAAGAAAAACATTTTCATCATCATCGTCATAATAATAATATAATCATAAATGTATAAAACCTAAAAAGAAAAGAAGTTTAAGTTTACCTGGAGCAATGTAACCGACTGTACCACGGAGTGTACCGCTCATTAATGCAGGAGATGATTGATCGAGAAGTTTAGCAATTCCAAAATCTGAAATGTGAGGTTCCAATTCATCATCTAAAAGAATGTTCATTGGCTTAATATCTCGGTGCACAATAGGAGGTTCACAGTCGAAATGGAGATATGATAAACCATGAGCAGTTCCAAGAGCTATGTTACAACGAATGCTCCAATCCAACAATGGAGGTGGATGGATTTCGTGAAGAAGATCATGAAGACTACCATTGTGCATATACTTGTACAAAATCAACCCGTAATTCCTTTTCATCCAAAATTCTTCCAATCTCACAAGATTCCTGTGTCTGACTTTTCCAACCGTTTCAATCTCTCTAACCATGCTCGTGCTTCCTTCTTTACTAGCTCCAAACATGAGTTTCTTGACCGCATACACACCTGTTTGACCTAATGAAGCTTTGTAAACAGTTCCGTGGGCCCCTCTTCCGATTATGTACTTGTCATTTAAGTCTTCAGTAGCTGTCATTACTCTCTGAAAAAGAACATCGTCATCTTCTTTATCAATGTACATTTCTTCAATATCGCTTTTTTCTCTTTGCCTACTTTGAAGCAATATACCAAGTAGAATAACAACTGCAAACAGAAATGCTGATGTTCCGAGAGCTATCATTGCAGTGTGGAACTTGGTAAGACCTTTCTGTTTGTGTGAAGATTTGTTGCATTGCTTGAAGTTTTTGAAAGGAGAACAGTTTGCACCACAATCGACACAAAGACCTGGATTCCCCATGAACGAGTAAGAAGATGAATTGAGAAAGGTCATCAATGGCGATGGTATTTGACCTGTGAAGAGATTGTATGAGATGTTGAGGTTGGTTAACACACGAAGCTCGGATAGTGATGATAAAGATCCGGTTAGATTGTTGTGAGAAATGTCTATGTTCTGTAACATCACCATTTTGGAAAAATATGCAGGGAGATCACCTGTGAGATGGTTTCTGCTGATGTTTAATGTGTTGAGTGACTTGAGATCTACTATTGAAGAAGGTAGGGTTCCGTTTAATGAGTTTCCATCAAGTTGAAGATCAATCAGAGCTTGGAATTCTGATATGAAAACGGGAATGTTTCCCGAAAATTGATTTTCACTTAAATAGAGTCTCATTAGCCTTGACATGCTCTGTAAAGCAGATGGAATTGAGCCGTTCAACTGGTTATTACTTGCGTCAAGTTCCAATAACAATCTGCAACTTGCTAGTTGAGATGGTAAGGGGCCTTCGAATGCATTGTGGGAAATATTCAGGTATTGAAGCTGAACGAGGTTTCCAAGCTCCTGTGGTAAACGACCTGAAAACCTATTCATGGCGAGGCTAATTGTTGTAATATTTGTAAGCTTACCGATGCTAGCAGGGATTTCACCGGTGAAACCGTTATTTTCAAGGTTCAAGTAGTCAAGGGTCGGATTATTCACAAATTCTGGAAGAACGCCAGTGAGATTATTGTTCTCTAATCTCAATCGTAGAAGATTTGGACAGTTTCTAAGCTCGGAAGGGATACCCCCTTCTAAATTATTGAACCCTAAAGACAGCCGTTGAAGTTGCTTTCTGAAGCAGAGATTTGGTGGGATTGGTCCGGAGAAGGAGTTGTTGTAGAAATCAAGTATGAAGAGATCGCTGTTCATTCCTAAAGTTTGAGGTATGACCCCAGAGAAATGATTATCGTACAGAGTAAATTCTATCATCTGCTTCATCTGGGCGACTTCAATGGGTAGTTCACCAAAAAGACGATTTCCATCAAGGAGAAGGTGTTCTAGGGTTTCAATTTTCCAGATACTCATCGGAACCTCACCTGTTAAACGGTTTCCAAACAAATAAAGGTTTTTTAACTTCAGTATACCAAGTTCACTTGGAATACTACCCTCGAGTTGATTTTGTTCCGCTTGAAGATCAACCAACGACGTGCAATTGGCGAGCTCAGGTGGTATCGTTCCTGATAATTGATTACCAGTGAGGTAAAGGAGAGTCATCTTGGTGAGTTGACCAAAAGAAGAGGGGATTGGACCGGTTAACCCGCTAAACACAATCGAAAACTGTTCCACGCTGGTACAGTTTCCCAACTCAGGTGGAAGACGGATAAAGTTGCTGTAAGACAAATCTAAATAGATCAAATCTTTGCAACCATTAGACCCCAAAGGAATTCTACCCTCTAGACCAGTTGTATGAGCATCTAGATAAACAAGGTTAACAAGATTATTTAAGCTATCAGGCAACGATCCGGTGAACTGATTATCATCAAGGTATAATTGTTGGAGCAAGGTTGCATTTCCTAGGTTTGATGGAATCGAACCTGTCAACTGATTGAAGCTGAGACGAAGAACTTCCAAACTAGGAATGTGAAAGATGGATTCTGGTATGGAACCATTGAGTGAATTGTTAAAAAGACACAAGGATTTCAAACGTAAGTTACCAAAGCTGTCTGGTATCTCACCGGTAAGAACATTGAGGGACAGGTCCAACTGTTGAAGAAGACTGCAATTGCATATCTGTGAAGGGATTGGACCCGATAGATAGTTAGAACTCAAATTCAATGATTTTAGCTGGGTTAACCGGGAGATTTCCGGCCCTAATTCACCGGAAATTTGGGAATTTGATAAGTCCAAAGAGATTACGAGCTTGTTACGGTCACAAGCAACACCAAACCACGAACAAGGATTTGCAGCAGAAGCATTCCAGGTTGATACGAGGTGTGGGGGTATAGAAATCCAGTGCCGTGACAGTGACAATAACGTTTGACCATCGGAGCTCAAACCAGATACAGAATAGAATGAAGGAGGAAGGAAACACGCTACCATTGACAAGTAAATTAAATCAATCTTGATCTTCATTAATATTTAAACCGCCGTGGATGACGAAGAGAAAAATGAAGATGGAGGAGATAATAAGAGTAATATATTGGAGTGATCGAATATTTGGTTACAGAGTGGTTTATTAGATCTTCGAAGTTGCTTTCAACGTCACTTCAATAAAGTTCTTCGTTTTTTGTGGTTCGCTATTGAGAGTGTGCATCTGTTATTCTGCTTCTTTCAAATCCCAGTCAAATCACTCTTAAATCATCTATCATGTGTTTCTCCCCCACATCCCCCTGCTTTTTCTTTTTAAAAAAACCACGAGGTGTGGTTTTAATGTCAACGCAACCAAATTTGAACTATAAATTGATTTTTTTTTTCACTGGGGCATGCTCTGTTTCTTGAAAATTTAGCAAACCACAAGGGTTTCTAGTCTTTCGACCTGCTTTTTCTTTTATAGAATAAAGTTTCGATTTCCACACGTTTAGAAAGACTTTCCAGATATGAGCATGTTCGTGTTTAGGTAGATCTATTCATCATAGGTAGGGTTCAAGCCTATAGGAGACAAAAACATCAAAACTTGAATCTTAAAGAATGACAGGCCCGGTTTTCTTGAGTATTTTAGTCACATGTGAAGCCGATTAACGATGACCACTACTTTTACGGGAAAAAGTGAATTATCAATTATTTATTTTTAACATGCGCCAGTTTTTCATGAATAATTAAAGGATATTGGTAAACAAACCCCTCATCATTAACTTATGATGTCCATCAAATTGGGTTTCTTTTAATATATATATATATATATATATATATATATATATATATATATATATATATATATATATATATATATATATATATATATATATATTAATTATGATATTTTTTAATTATTTTGTTTTTTTTTGTAATTATATAAATATTATTAATTGTTTTTATTTAATATAAATAATTATTTTGGTATTTATAATTTAAATATTATTCTAAATTTTTTACGTTTAGTTCGAATACGTTTTCTCAAGTGTTTTTTAACGTTTTGTTCGTTGGTATCATTTAACGTTGTAATTTAGTATTTTTTCTAATTTTTGACGTTTTGTTTGAATATATTGTTATATGTTTTGTTCGTTTATATCAGTGGATAGTTATTATATAATGTTAATTAGACTTATGAGTTTGCATTTTCTAATTTTTGACGTTTTGTTTGAATATATTTTCTAATTTTTATAATTTTTGATGTAAATTAAAAATTTAGAAAATTAATACATCAAAAATTATAAAAATTAGAAAATATATTCAAACAAAACGTCAAAAATTATAAACGAACAAAACATATAAACGATATAAACAAACAAAACGTTAAAAAATGTTTCCAAACAAAATGTCAAAAATTAGAAAAAAAAAACACATTAGAAAACGAAACGTTAAACGAACCAACGTTAAATGATTCCAACGAACGTTAAACAAAACGTCAAAAATTTAGAATAATATTTAAATTATAAATACCAAAATAAGTATTTATATTAAATAAAAACAATTAATAATAGTTATAAACTTAAAAAAACAAAATAATTAAAAAAATATTATATATATATATATATATATATATATATATATATATATATATATATATATATATATATATATATATATATATATATATATATATATATATATATATATATATATATATATATATATATATATATATATATATATATATATATATATATATATATATATATATATATATATATATATATATATATGCCAAGGATCCCTGGTTCAACTGGGGTGAGGCACCGGGTTATAGTCCTTGTGTGGACGCAGGTCGGGGGTTCTACCCTTGCTCTGAACACACACGAGGGATTTCTCCCTTGACACGCATCGAGTTCGAGTCCCCACTAGACCGAAAAACCCTTAGGGGTGGTTGATGTGGGAGTTGTTGTTCCTCTGGGATGACTCGAACGCGGGTTGGGCGACTAACCTGGTCAGCGGTGGCACGCAAGATACTCCGCTGATCCATTGCCATTCAAATATATATATATATATATATATATATATATATATATATATATATATATATATATATATATATATATATATATATGAAACCCAAATTGATGGACATCATATTTAATGATGAATGAGTTTTTTTAAGATGACCCATAATTAAATCGTTTACGATAAATTCAACACTCGTTTTGTCTTCTCCCTGTTACCTTCATTTCCACGTAACGGCTAACATTTTTCCTTTTTTTAATTTGTGTGATGCAAACAAACAGATGCGTTTGAGCGAAATGAAGTAAAGCCCTAACTAACCCACGACCCACTTGGCCCCGATCATAATATTATATCAATTAAACAACAAAAAAGAAAATTATAACAGGTAGACATTTAAGAATACTACAACCCACTTTATGCGATGCTTTTGAACGAAGCTTTTGTATCTTCAAGACACTTTACAACCTCTCGCATCGATGGCCGTCTTGTTGCTTCCCATTTAGTACACCTCAAGGCCACCAATAAAACATTTTCCACTTGTTCCCTGATCATAGTATCATCAATTTCATCTAGAAGCTCTCCATCTACAATATCTTCAAGCTCCTCTTTCTGACTCCATGTTGACCTAACCCACGACACAAAGTCCATGTTTCCCACTCTTTCCGTGAACAAAGGATCTAGAACCTTCCGTCTGGTTATGAGCTCCAGCAACACAACCCCATAACTATACACATCCGCCTCCATGCTTTTCGAGCCTGTAAACGCATTTTCTGCAACACAAATACACAAACATCAGTAAAAAGAAAAAGATTACAAAAAGAAATATGTAAATCATTACCTGGAGCAATGTATCCTACTGTACCCATAAGTGTGGTGGTTGGAAGTGAGGCAGTAGAATGATCTAGAAGCTTGGCAATACCAAAGTCTGACACATGAGGGTCCAAGTCAGCATCCAAAAGAATATTCATGGGTTTGATATCTCGGTGCACGATAGCAGGATCACAGTCAAAATGAAGATACGACAACGCCTGGGCTGTTCCTAATGCTATCTTGTACCGTGTACTCCAATCCAAGTTTAAATTTCTCACATGTAAAACATCATGAAGGCTTCCATTTTTCATAAACTTGTACAAAATCAAACCGTATTCCTTTTTGATTAAAAAATCTTCAATCGTCACAAGATTCCTATGCCTCACCTTCCCAACAGTCTCAACTTCACGTATCATACTTATCTGCCCTCCTTTTGTCCCACCAAAAACAAGCTTTTTTACAGCGTACACCCGATCATCACCTAAACAAGCCTTGTACACTGTTCCGTGGGCCCCTTTCCCTATTATATACTTCTCATTCAAGTTCTCAGTAGCTTCTAGAACTTTTATGATCAAAGAGGAAACACCCAAATCACCAGACATCTCAATATCCTGTTTTTGTTTTCTGTGAAACAGAGCCGCCAGATAAAATACTAGGATGACAACAGCCACAAATAGACATATTCCAATTGCTATCATTACATATTGCTGTTTGTTCAGGTGTTTTTTGCTTGATTGGACACACCCACAAAGACCTGGGTTTCCTATGAAGGATGAGTTGAATATGTTGGGAGATGACAAGAAAATTTCTGGAATTGGCCCTGTGAAGTGATTAAACGAGACATTCAAGTCAACCAGTCCATGTGTTTCGCTTAATGATGTTAAATCTCCAGTTAGATTGTTGTATGAAACATCCAAATGTTCCAGCATTACCATGTTCCCAAAATGTAACGGAATGCCACCTGTTAATCTGTTTCTGCTCAAATTCAAGTTGTTTAAACTATGGAGATTTATAATCGATGAGGGGATGTTTCCAGTAAATGAATTCCCGCCTAAATCAAGACTTATTAGAGCTTGGAGTTCAGATACGAAATCTGGAATTACCCCAGAAAATTGGTTGTCACTTAAGCTTAAAGTTGACAAACGAGTCAACTTCCGGAAGTTGACCGGGACCGAGCCAGTTAGCGAGTTATGACTTGCATCAAATTCCAACAACTTGCTACAATTCGAGAGTTGAAATGGTAAATGACCTTCTAACCCATTGAAGGAAATATTCAAAACTTGAAGCTCCATTAGATTTCCCAGCTCAAAGGGTATTTGACCATGGAGTTTATTCATTGAAACATCGATCTCTGTGATTTTTGTAAGCTTCCCAAAGCTAACCGGAATTTCTCCATTGAAGCCATTTCTTCTAAGGTTCATGTACGCCATGTAATGATTCTCCATAAATTCTGGAAGAACGCCGGTTAAGTTATTTTGTTGCAAGATTAATCTTGAAAGACTAGAACAGCTTCCGATTTCACTAGGTACACTACCTTCAAGATGATTAAACCCCAAAAGTAGCTTTTCCAGACGCTTCCGGAAGCAAATGTATGGCGGGATTTTCCCGGTGAATGAGTTGTTGGTGAAATCGATTATCATCAAACTACTTTTTATCCCCAATTCCTGAGGTATAACACCAGAGAACCTATTGTTGAACAATGTAATCTCTTTTAATTCTTTCATTTCAGCAAGAGCATTTGGTAGTTCACCGGAAAGATTGTTGTTATATATGTTAAGCTTCTTGAGGCCTTTAATCTTCCAAATCTCCATAGGGACTTCTCCTGTCAAATGATTATCGAAAACTTGAAGTATTTGCAGTTTGCTTAACATTCCAAGTTCTTTTGGGATATTACCCTCGAGTGAATTGGCATGGAGTTCAAGATCAACTAAGGAATTACAATTCCCGAGTTCAGGCGGTATCGTTCCCGAGAAACGGTTAATAGAAAGATGGAGGATGGTCAACGAAGAGAGTTGACCAAGAGAAGAAGGAATGCGACCACTTAACCCAGAGCTAACAGCAGCAAGTTGGTTTAAGCTAGTACAATTTCCCAGTTCATGAGGAAGAACACCATGGAAATGGTTCAAAGAAAGATCCAAATAGGCCAAATTCTTACAGTTACCACCATTAAAACTAACGCTACCCTCTAGACTGTTGTTATGGACATCAAAAGTCGCAAGGTTGGAGAGATTATTTAAGGTATCGGGCAGTGTGTCAGTCAATTGATTGTTTCCAAGCATGAGCGTCTGCAAGCTAATGCAATTCCCAATAGACGAGGGAATAGAACCCGAGATTCCATTGTCGTTCAACTGCAAATCTACTAGCTCGCTCAGATTACCTATGTTGAGCGGAATCGGGCCAGTAAGCTGGTTAAAACTGAGATAAAGTGTGTCCAATTGGGGACTGCGAAAGGGGGATTGCGGTATAGATCCATAAAGAGAATTATCGTACAGACTTAGGACTCTTAGGTTTTGCAATTCCCAAAGGCTTTCTGGTATTCTCCCTGTCAGGTGGTTTGATGACATATCCAGTTCTTCAAGACGACTACAATTCCCGATTTGCGAAGGGATTGAACCAGTGAGCTTATTGCTAAAAAGAATTAACTCACTTAAAGAGATCAAGTTACCTAGACTTTCTGGGATTCTTCCAGTAAGGGTGTTTGAGGAAAGGTCTAAATGGTGAAGAAGGGTACAGTTACCCAGTTGTGAAGGAAGCGAACCAGATAGACTGTTGTAGCTCAAATCAATCGATGTAAGATGCTTCAAGTAACCAAATTCTGGCCCTAATTCACCAGATATCAGGTAACTGGACAAGTTGAGAGCATCCACGTGATTGCTAGGGTTGCAGTGAACTCCAACCCATGAACAAGGTGTTGGGTCTGAAGCATTCCAGCTAGAAGAAACGGCTGGAGGTATTGACGTCCAGTGACTCATAAGTGATAATAAGTGTAAACCTTCAGAGGTTAACCCAGAGACGAAATAGAATGATGGAGAAACCAACCCAAATAGAAACAAGAAAACGAAAATCGAAGTCATTCTTTTTCGTTTTCTTTCCATTGTATGAAGCGAACAAGGAACTGAAGGAAGTACTATGTTGTGTTTAAGGCAGGGCAATTCAACAAGTGGGAATTACACATTTCTTTAGAAAGATTTGAAATTGGTATAAGTTCAAGATACGGGTAACAGTTGCAGATGATAAATATTTAATCTCTGTCAGGGGCTAAAAGGAACTCACCCAGTTTAGAATTGGCAAAAAGCTTCAATGGCGAATGCAACCATACTTGCAGCTCAAAAATTTAAGCGACGAACAGCCCATAGATGAGATATTAAACTGGTTAACTGTTAGAACAGAGAGAAAAAGAGTGGGAGGAGATAGATGGCGAACAGTGACAGTCTGACAGATAACCAAAGATGGAGGGAATGGCGATAAATGGAAATAAATCTTTTGGGTTCAACGCGGTTTCTGGGGGAGGTCTGAAAGGTTTGACCGTTTGACGGTTCGACATTCTTAAATTGAATGTCATCTTCTTGGTACTCGCAGGAAGATTTTGCCACGTTATCTAGGATGATATACCTTTTAAAGATCCTTCAAAATCGATGTGTTTATTTTAGCCTAGATTTCTTCGCAAAAACTTTAAGGATGGTTTCTAAGGAACTATTATATTTCTTTAGAAAACTTCATTAGATATATCCACCACAAAAACAATCGGTAACAAACAAAAATATAATAAAAGTGTTGGTAATCTATTATGTTTTCAAAATTTTACATTTATCGTGTACATGATATTATACTCGCTAATCGTTTTCAGTATCTATGGAATGACAACTTCTTGGAAGAAAAAAAATCAATCGATGTATCTAAATACATTTTTTGAAGGGAATAAATACAGTGTGATATATCTCTTATCCACCTTTCATATAATTAATCATCTATACAAACTTAAAAGTTACTAGAGTCATTGAAAATCAAAGTCTTTTATGGAATTTTTTAGTTAGGTTATGTCGGATGGTATTGTAACCAAATATATTGGGATTGTACAAGAAGTGAAAATGTACTTTTGCCCTCATGGTGTGTGGAATAAGCGACAACATGTGCCCACATATCAAAGGAAGGCCATGTGTAATTGTGGATACATGTTAGTGGCATATCAAAGAAGGCTTCGTCGACATATGTCATAACCCGTGACGTGGTTGGCTTGGATTGAATCGGATCAAATTAATTATCTCGGTTCAAATACGAATTTAGATACGGAACTTTATTATTTCTGACATACCCTGCCTAAAATCTTAGCCTTTGACTATAAGTATGAACTAGATCTCGCATTCACGCATAATTCACTTTTCTTTTTTATGTCATCTCCCAAATTCCCCACATCCCTTGTTTTACCGAATTCACGGGTTTTATACAAAATTAACAAACGATCTTACATGGTGAAACATTTTTACAACACAATATTAAAAAGGCAACACGAGAACAAATGCAAACCCCACATCCTGTGATGGTTGAAATTTCGTGGTCCGTAAAGAAAGTGAGGCAAAGCCATGATTAATAAACCCAACCACCACAACAATATCATCAACTTAAAAGCCGCACAAAAATCCACACTCACAAGTGACCACCAATTATTGTTTGCCACAAAAAGCAGTTGATAATTTGCACTATCCTTCAAAGCTCCAACTTGCCGGGTTTTGCTTGATTTTGACCTCCATTGACTTATCCCCATAATACCACCAATCAATTACATTTTTAAAACGTTCATTTTTCTTTAATAGTCGTGTTTACTTAAGACAACACTACCTGCATCTGAACATTCAAAGAAAAATTTTACATAATTCACCAAACAAACACATAAAGTAACAAAATATATCAGTTCCAATTTCCAACAGTTATTTAATTATATTACCTGAAACAAAAGCAGATAAGTCCTTGATCCTGTCTCCAAAGGAGGGTGAAATTTTACCCCGAAAAATATTGGCCCTCCATTGTACACGTGCTTTGATCCCTGAATTTTAGATTATCATGGTAACTATTATTTACAGTAGCATATAAATTCATGCCATGAGATGCTGATGACATGCCATATCTTCCCTTTTCATTTCCACACACTTAGAAAAACAAAATGATATGTATGGACACATGTAACACAGATAGATCATTAGCATAATAATGAAAAACCACAAAAAACTCATGCACACACAATCTGTAACATATCCACCCTTCAACAAGATGCTTTTAATATGCATGTCTTGGATACACTATATGCTCACACAAACCCTCTAAATTACATGCAAGTGATATGCTCATGAATTGATGATCATAAAATGGATGGATGGATGCATCCTACTTATGTTCTTTAATGTCAAACCATAAAGAACAAACAGAGTACATCCCCTTGCCCTTCCAGCTACTGGTAACTAACAACCGCCAATGACCCATTTGACCCTGGGTACCCTCCATCCTTCCTTTTCCCAAACGGGTTCTTCGAATATGTTTTTTTCACGTTAAAGAAAACACCATTAATCAAATTATATACAAAATTTATAAAGACCACATGTATAAAAGGATATTGTATTCGCATGCCAACAGAAGCAGAACTAGGTATAACAGCACCCTGCAACATATGGTGGACGTTTGTTGCACTATTCACATCCTGTAAAGATAAACAGGATGCAATAATAATTTAAAAAAAGGGAATTTCCAGAAAAGGGAATTTATAAATTATAATTTATAATCTTACCTCAAACTCAATAAAGCAAACAGTGTGTCTTTCCTGTCTTAAAACCTTCATCTGCTTGAATCCAGGTTGCACACTGAAAAGTCCTCTTAGTTCTTCTTCGTTTATGTTCTCGCCAAGGTTTCCAATAAACAGGGTATTGCAAGGAGGATTGTCTTTCGTGTTCTATAAAATTAAAGAAAACCATTCTGATTATATTTGATGAATACATCATGGTAGTTCAAAATACAAGTAACAGCACCTGAACTGGCATGTAACTGCTGGGTGCAGGTACAGGAGCAGGAGGAGCAACCATTGGTACTTGAGAAAGAGGATAGGCTCCATAAGGGTCGTATGGTGGAGGTGGTGGGGCCATATATCTAAAGGAAGTTAAGAAAAGATTATTTGATTTGAAGAACTCAAGAACATGACCATAATATGGAAACTTATACTAACCCGTGTGGACCCCAAACAGGAGCAGGTGGAGGGTGAAATGGGGATGGGCTTGAGAAACCGGTGTGTGTATAGTCGCCACCTGTCCGCATTCGTTTGCTTTGATCAAAAGAATTTGGATCGGCTACTATTCCTGCACAGCACCAAAAGAATTTGGATCAGCTACAGTATTGTAGTTGTTTAATAAAAGCAATGGGGGAAACCCTAGTTTGATGACTGTTGTGAATTAATGATAAGAAACTGACCGCGTTTTACAAACAGATTTTTCTTGGCCATTTCTGTGTGCAGGACTGATTTTGATTCCGCATCAAAAACCATATCCTAGGCCAGAAAACGTTATCAGTAAAGCATACTCATCATTCATATCTAACAAGTGAGTTTATAGATTACCTGAAGGGCGTCTCTGGCAGCAATAGCAAAATGTGGTGCGGAGAAAAGGGCAAAACCCATGGGGACTTCGCCTTTGAAGTTAACCTGTGAAGCTTCGTACCCGGGTAACCATCTTAGCAGATTCTGCAATTCTCTCTCTTTAACGTCCTCCGGTAGACCGGATATGAAGATCGTCCTAACCTCGTCAACGGCGAGGCGATTGTCCATTGACATGGGGGAATGGTGCGGGTGTGGAGATGGAGTCGGAACAACGACCGCGCCAGTAGGAGCTTGGGCCGGTGGCCACTGTGGATGGTATTGATGCATTCCGTTACCGGCCATATGTTGTCTTGATCAGTAGATTTGTTAATAAATACAAGATTTCCTGTATCTGAAACAGAGTTTGTAACTCAGAATTGCACAAAGAATTTTAAAACCTTTCAACAGATTTTACCAGACTCAGATTTACAGATTTACAGAAGAGTTTTGACACATTTAAACAACAAACTCTTCTCAGACACAGAAAAATGATGGAAACTTACGAATCAAAGACCAGAACTGCAATCCAGGTTCCAGAATCAAAACCTTGACCAAAAACAGACGAACTATTAGGTTTTCTTTCTGACTTCTAACCCTAATATGATGAAAACTGAGTATTTGGTTAAGAGCATTTGTGCAACTGATTAGTAATGTAATTGAATTTATTACCAACCAGTCCTCCATGTTTCTTCTTCCTGCATTTGGCACCCTTTTACCTCAGGCTTCTCAACTTCAGCCCTCCATCTTTATCATTTTATCTGCCGGTTTGTCTTATATCACATCTTATATTTTTAGTCCTACACATCAAAACCAAGCCAAGCTTAATACAATGATTCAATGAACGTGCAGTATTTCCGAGTTTAAGGTTGGATTCAATTCTAATTAATATATTTTGACACTCTCCTTTGATCTTAATCATGGAAAGAATTATCATGTGTTAATTTTCACGCAAAAAACTATCTTGATGATTATTAAAAAAATTTAATAAAAATGTCAGCATATTTGATCTTGATATTTAATCCTGATGACTTTATCAACACCATTAGAATTTTTATATCTTATAAGTATTATATCAATTTATATATTTTTTGTTCATTTATGAATAACATGATTCAACTGATAGCAAGTTTGTTATCATAGAAATTTTCTACAAAGGTTAATTTTAGCAACACTTTATTATTTTTATTTATTTATTATTATTTTTTTAAAATGGCAAATCTAACACTATCTAACCTACACTATAAATTCCACCTATGATATTTTGTTCCATGAGAAGTGGTTGATTACCCTTGCTTTCTCAAGAAATCAAAGAATCTATCAAGAAATAAACATGTCCAGCAATAGATATTCTTGATGCTACACATTTTCCCTATAATGCATCAAAATCAGATTTTGATCTTAGTGACTCATGCTAAATTACATTAATTCCCTTTTAGTGATTTTCTTTTAAATATTTCGATATTTTTATAAAAAAAACTTTGAATGTAACCTCCTATATGCATGAGGTGATTTAGATCTTGTGTGTCAAACGCAATATTAAGTTTTGAAATTAACAAATAATCAGCTTACCAACTAATAATTGATACTTAATTATATTAGTTAACAAAGCATCACCTATAAAACCTTAATCAGTAACTAATAATAACATTTAAGTTATAACATGTTTGTACACAAGTAAACAGAATTCATAAAGAAGTTCCAAATATGACATTCTCTTTGATAAAAAAAAAAGATTGGTGGATGTTATGTTCTTTCAATGCTCAATGATTACTTTAATTTTCATTAATCCTTAAAGTAGGGATTTTTAAACATTGTTAGTTTCTTCAATGTTATTCCCATTTAGGACAATCTCATCATTATTGTTGGACGCGTATTTTCCCCATGAAGGCATTAAGCCACAAACGAATATTAATATATACAGATTACAAGTTAGGGCTGTGTACAAATATTGGGCTAACAACGGATTGGGCTAAATATGAAAATGAACAATAATACATAATAAACATTGGGTATAAATAAATACGGCTAACATCCCCCCGCAGTCTGAACGGGAGGTCTTGAACGAACATTCAGGCTGGATCTGAAATCAAGAAACAACGAATTCGGAAGCCCTTTGGTGAAGATATCAGCATACTGGGATGACGAAGGGACATGTAAGACGCGGACATGACCCATGGCAACCTTGTCGCGAACAAAGTGAATGTCGATCTCAATGTGCTTGGTTCGTTGATGCTGTACTGGATTCGCGGACAGGTAGACGGCACTGACGTTGTCACAGTAGACCAGAGTAGCATGGTGAAGCGGGTGATGAAGCTCCAGAAGTAGATTTCGAAGCCAACTCGTTTCAGCAACCGCATTCGCAACACCGCGATACTCGGCTTCGGCGCTGGAGCGGGAGATCGTACCCTGGCGTTTGGACGACCATGAGAGAAGATTATGACCAAGGAAGACACAATAACCAGAAGTGGAGCGTCTAGTAGACGGGCAACCGGCCCAATCAGCATCCGAGTAGGCAATAAGTCCGTGTGACGGGGAGGCATAGATTTGAAGACCATGGTCAAGAGTCCCCCTAACATAACGAATGATACGCTTGAGAGCAGAGAAGTGAGGTTCTCTAGGATCATGCATAAACAAACATATCTGCTGAACAGCGTATGTGATGTCTGGCCGAGTGAATGTCAGGTACTGCAGTGCACCGGCAAGGCTACGATATAGGGTGGCATCGGCAACTGGAGTGCCCGTACCGTCGAGTTTGGCAGAAGTCTCTGCCGGCGTGCGAGCGGGTTTGCAATTAGACATCTTAGCACGGTCAAGAATCTCTGATGCATACTTTCTTTGAGAAAGGAGCATGCCCTGTCTGTCCCTGGTGACGGCAATACCCAGGAAGTAGTTCAAGGAACCCAAATCGGTCATGGAAAACTCAGACCGAAAGCAATGAATGATTTGCTGAAGGAGCTCAGTAGCCGAAGCTGTCAACACAATGTCATCAACATAGAGAAGAAGATATGCAGTTTGACCACCCTTTCTCAATATAAATAATGACGAGTCGGATTTGCTGTTAACAAATCCCACACGAGTGAGAAAATGAGCAAATCGGTGGTACCATGCACGTGGGGCCTGTTTGAGACCGTAGAGAGATCTCTTGAGAAGACACACATGATCGGGGGTGGAACGATCGCGAAACCCCGGCGGCTGGTGCATGTAGACAGTCTCCTGAAGGTTACCGTGAAGGAACGCATTCTTCACGTCTAATTGATGAACGGGCTAATTATACGAGACAGCCAGACTTAGAACAGTCCGGATTGTAGCCGGTTTGACGACCGGACTAAAAGTATCGTCACAATCTATACCGGGGCGTTGACTGCGACCATTAGCAACTAACCGAGCCTTGTAGCGAGCTACAGAGCCATCTGCATTAAGTTTCTTTTTGAACAACCAAATACAATTAACCACGTTAGCATTAGGAGGCCGGGGAACAAGTTTCCAAGTTCCGTTAGAAATAAGTGCATTATATTCGTATTTCATAGCGTTTAGCCAGTTAGGATCTCGAAAGGCGTCGGAATAAGAGCGAGGTATTGGAGATGATGTGGGGGCGGTATCGGCATGGAGATTGAGTCTATGGATGGGCTTTCGAATGCCATGAGAAGCTCGAGTGGCCATTGAGTGAGACACTGCCGGAATGCGTGAGGCAGACGGCGTGACAGGAGGGTGCCGAGGGGCAAGGGGTGGCTGGGTAGGATGGTCGGTGGGAGAGGACTCGCCGGCAGCGGAAGTACCGGGATCGAAGGACGACGCGTCGCGAGAGGCAGCAGCGTCGGGTGGATGAGTGGGGGTGGGCGAGGAGGTAGGCCCGATAGGATGAGATGTGATGTGTGGGTCGTTGAAATGGTTACGGGAGTCATCAGTCTCAAGAAAGTCATAATCGGGAGATTGGTCCGGAGTCATGGACCCGAAAGGAAATATGGTTTCATCAAACGTGACGTGGCGGGAGATGATAATCTTTTTGTTGTGAAGATTGAGACACTGGAAACATTTGTGATGGGATGGGTAACCGAGGAAGACACACGGTATAGAGCGAGGGTGGAGTTTGTGGGTGTTGTTGAGATGAGGATAACAAAGGCATCCAAACACGCGGAGGTGAGAGTAGGTGGGTTGTTTGTGGAAAAGTTTGTGGAAAGGAGTATCATGGTCGAGAGCGGAAGATGGAAGAATATTTAGGAGGTGAGTGGCCATGTGAAGGGCTTCTACCCAATATGTGGGTGGGAGGCGAGCTTGAAACAGAAGGGTGCGCATCATGTTGTTCAAGGTGCGCAACATGCGTTCGGATTTACCGTTTTGTTGGGAAGTGTAGGGACAAGAGAACCGAATGTGGATACCGTGTGTGTCACACAACTGATGAAACTGAATGTTGTCATACTCTTTTCCATTGTCACATTGAAAAGTTTGGATATCGGCATGGAATTGATTTTTAATGTACGCACGAAAGTGAAGAAATTTAGCAAAAACATCGGATTTGTTTCGTAGTGGATAAACCCAAACAAAATGAGTTAATTGATCTAGAAAAATCACATAGTATTTAATGCCACTGTGACTAAGTAAAGGAGAAGTCCACACATCACTATGAATAACTTGAAACGGAAACAAAGCATCAGTTTTAGACAATGAAAAAGGCAACCTATCATGCTTGCCAAGTTGACACGCATGACACAATAAATGAGAATTTGTTCGAGTACATGAAATAAATTTGCGAGAAACTAAATGCTTGAAAGCGGGTTGTCCGGGATGTCCAAGTCTTTGATGCCACAACGAGGGAGCGACAGTGGTGAAGGCTTGAACAATCAGCTCGGTAAAAGGATAGAGATCACCCGTGCTATCACACCGGATCAGGATTTGTTTGGTGAGAAAGTCCTTCACAGAAAAACCAAATTCGTCAAACTCAATGGCACATTTATTGTCACGGGTAAGTTTACGAACGGAAATGAGATTTTTGATAATTTGGGGAGTAATGAGGACATTTTTGAGATATAAGGTACGATACGGGTTAGATCCAAGAGTGGATTGACCACTTTTGGTGACCGGAATTTTAGATCCATCCCCAACTAAAACGGAAATATTAGAATTCATGCACTTATTGCTAAAAGACTTGAGAATACCTACGTCGACATGAAGATGTGCGGTTGCTCCAGTGTCCATGTACCAGTCGGAATTACCCGGGTCTTGAAGGCTCATGGAGTTGAACGCCTGAGGGAGAGATGTTGGTTGTTCGGCCGGGTATTGGGACCAAGGCCAGGTAGTAGGCTGTTGCGTGGGCATGGACACAAGTGCCTGCTGTTAGGCCGTAGGAGTGGCAGCCCACGGTTGCTGCTGTTGAGGTGGACTATAAGATGAAGTGGGCCAGGAGGGCTGTTGAGTTGGCGGAAATGGGAGAAGCCCACGCTGTTGAGGCGGAAACGCCATTACCGGCCAAGGAAGACCCCCCAGCCGGTTTGTCCATGCGCTGAGTAATGACCACTGCCCCGGCCTTGGCGACCACCGCCTCTGCCATCGGACCGGCCACCTCTCCCACCGTCGTGCTGTTGCCGACCACCACCGTGTCCACCGCGGTTTCCGTTTCCAGAATTTTGAGAGCGGGAGTTGTGCTCGGTAGTGAGAACCGTAGGGGAGGATGCATGATCATGGTGAGTAGCTTGAACTTGGCAGGAATGGTCTTTAAGCATGGAACGTTCCTCGAGGGTAAGAATGGATCGTAGTTCAAGAAAAGTAGGAAGCGGTTTCTAATGACGGATAGTGGGAACAACGTGAGCGTATTTTGGAGATAAGCCGTTGATAGCATAGATGACGAGGTTACGTTCGGGAACCGGTGCTCCGATGTTGGCAAGAAGATCGGAGATGGACTTGATTTTGGTACAATATTCCATGACAGTCGAGTCGCCGATGGTGAGATTACGGAGCTCATCGTCTAATTCAATAGCCTTGGTTTCTTTGTTTTCGTGAAACAAATCTTGAATAGCATTCCAAACATCAGCGGCGGTGGTGTCGGGTTTAAGGATAGCTTGGAGAATGGGTTGAGTAAGAGTACCATACAACCATTGTTTGACAATATTATCCACCGTCTCCCAGTCCGGATCGTTGGCGGATTTGGAGGACCCATCGAGATGATTGAAAACCTTGTAGCCAATGCAGTGAGTCTTAAAAAGCTCTTTCCAAGAGTCATAATTTAATCGGTCCAAATCGAGAAGAAGAGGAACGTAGGACTTAATATTAGTGATCCCGTAGATGCGATCAGTGGGATTAGGTTTGAAGCTACCTGAGTTGTCGCCCGTCATAGAGAGAACGAAGAAGAATCACACGATGAAGAAGCAGAGGTCTGATCAAGGAGAAGATGAAGGCGTGATCAGAGGCGTTGAAGAAGTAGAAAAACGACGGGATCGGCTAGGTTTGTGAAGAGAGGCCTGATACCATGTTGGACGCGTATTTTCCCCATGAAGGCATTAAGCCACAAACGAATATTAATATATACAGATTACAAGTTAGGGCTGTGTACAAATATTGGGCTAACAACGGATTGGGCTAAATATGAAAATGAACAATAATACATAATAAACATTGGGCATAAATAAATACGGCTAACAATTATATACCAAAATAATCAATACAACATCATATATTCAGTAAACAAATAATACTTATTTATTTTGCATGCATATTAATTATTAAATTAAAAAAATAAATAATACTAATTGATTAAAATTACAAATTTAGTAAATTGAAGTAACTAAATTGAATTTTAATCAATAGATTTGTCAAAATTAGATTCAAAAGCTTAGAGATTAGAGGTTACATTTAAAAAAAATGAAGTTAAATATGACACTCGACTTAATTTATTTAACTGGATTTGGATCTAATTTGGTAAGATGTTAACATTTAGGTTTTAAATAAATGTTATTAGAGTAGGGATGTTAAATAGTAATATTGGAGCTAAATAAATAATCTAAAAGTTGAAGGGTCAATGTTGCTAAACAAAGAAAGTTTGGATATAAGAACCCCATATCCTCTTTGCCCTTTTCATTTGAATCATTTGGAGCTTGGGGAAAGAGAGATAATCTCGAATTAGAAAGAACTTTAATATTAGAGGTAGTTCTAAGTTTTAATCTATGATGCACCGAAACGCCACCAAGGCCGCCGTTCCCGTATCGGAAACGCGCCGGAAACGGATACTCGACGGAAACGCCTAGAAACGTTTCAGAATCACCATAAACGTTTCCGATGAAGTATCGGCGACGTTTCTTTGAGGTATCGGTAGATTGTTAGCGATTCGACCATAGTTGACACAGATTGAACCACCATATGCAAATGTAAATCAGAAAACCATGTAAGAAATAGTGCAGACGGAGAAATATGAGATCCATTAGCATAAGAGAGTTCAAAAACCTGCAAATGAGAAAATGGCGAGAAGAAGAAGAAAGAGGCAAAAGTGATTTTATTTAGGGTTGTGAAGAGTTAATCGAGCCGTTGGATTTGTGAGACCATGCCAACGTGGGCCTATTTTGTTTTACCATTTCAATACTGTTCCAAAAGTCACAAAAATGTGTATTGTCCGGTTTTAATTACATCAATATATCTATTTTGGAATTTGTTATATATATATATATATATATATATATATATATATATATATATATATATATATATATATATATATATATATATATATATATATATATATATATATATATATATATATATATATATATATATATATATATATATATATATATATTATTTGTCGTATCTCTACCGTATCCGTATCTTAAATTTTTGAGTTTTGCCGTTTCCGGTATCCGTTACGTATCCGTTTCCCGGTGTCGTATCCGTTTCCGTGCAACATAGGTTTTAATGGTGTTAAAAACACAAATTCATCGGGTGGAGCTTGTAAAGTATATTATTTAACAATTTCCTTGTCATTTAAGCTTCCAATACTTCTAAAATCTCATAGATTCAAACTCCATATGAACTTCTGGAATAACTTGAGTTTAGTGTATAAACCCATGTTCCTAACTTACTTCATAAAGCTAAAATGTAACATTTAAAGGTTTAGATTCACGATTGCTTACCTTCTGGTTGTGAAAAGAGATCTGAGAAGTACTCGGGATTGTTTAAAAGATCGTTAGCAAGTAATTAATCTCGGTAACCAATGTTACCTTATATAAGGTTAAATCAACATATAAAGATAATCCATGTTTATCCAGTTTTGAATTTGAATTAGATAGCGGCGCGGATGACTTACCTTATCGCCACTATCTTATGAATCAGGATGACTGAAGTCGTGTACCTGCTGAGGATATCCACGCTAAAAGCTTTGCTTAGTGGCGCAATAAAAACCAACCTTTTTTGTTTTTTTCTCAAGTTTCTCTTATAAAAGAGCCACCCTACACTTGAGGTTTGCTACACTAACTTAATGCTCATCAGTCTTAACTTATTCCAACAATAAAATTGCACAATGAATGAAAATGCAAAGTATACAAAGCACATGTTGCCACCCGAGTAGCCCCTAAGTTTAACATCTTCAACCAAACGAGTTATCTCGAAGCCGATCACCGGATGTACATAGGTTGTTCCGTATGGAATTCCACCTGTCCCACACGTAACTCATTGTGCGTTCCTGAGATAATGTACGGCTTGAGGCGATGGTCGTTTACCATAAATGATATTCCACCTTTTTCATCTTTATCTTACAATGCTCCATATAGCATGACATTTACTACCTCATATGGGCTTGTCAACTTGCTTTTCAATTTTCTGGGGAACATCTTTAACCTCGAGTTGAACAACTATACTCTTTTTCCTTTTTCAAACCTTTTCAGTTTCAACTTAGCATCGTGGAATGCTTCCATCCTTGACTTGTATGTAGCTACACTGTCATAAGCCTCATCTCGAAGTTCTTCAAGTTCAGACAGTTGGAGCTTCCACTCCTTTCCAGTTGTGTCGTATTCTGTGTTAACCTGTTTCACCACCCACATGGCTCGATGTGTTAATTCTACAGGTAAGTAACATCCTTTTCCATATACCAACCTACACGGGTTTGTTCCAATCGGTGTTTTGAAGGCCATCCTATAAGCCCATAAAGCATCATCAAGTCGAAGCGACCATTCCTTCCTATCAGGTCTCGTTGTCTTTTGTAAAATCTCTTTGATCTGTCGGTTTGATACTTCGAACTGTCCGCTTGTCTGCGAGTGATAGGGTGTAGCAATCAGATGATTTATACCGTATTGTTTTAAGAGTTTCTCAAACTTGAAAATTTTAAATTTTGACCCTCCGTCACAGATGTTGACTCGGGGAACTCCATGTCTTGTGAAAATATTTCGTTTGAAAAACTTGCAAACGACATGATGGTCGTTTGTTTAGGTTGCTTCGGCACATAGTCAAATACAACTAGACTGTAGACATATCCTAAAGAGGTTGGAAATGGTCCCATGAAATCTATTCCCCAGACGTCAAAGATTTCTACCACCGGGATAGGAGTGGATATGAGTTAGCAGCATCTGGTCCCTTTTTGAAATGTTCCCTAGTTGTTGACATTTACACTGAAGTGTTCCCAACATGCATAGGCATGGCAATGATTCGTCGTGCATGTGCTAAGAATTGTTTATGTCGTTGCCCAACTTTGAATCTCGTCATCCGTAATACATCTTCTTATCATCTATTCGGCCCAACTTTGAACAAGTCTGGATCATCCCAAATGATTCGTCATGCATGTGCTAAGAATTGTTTATGTCATTGCTTCGATCGGTGTGCTGACATTTTCCTTATGGCTAAGAAATTGACATAGTTAGCGGACCAAGGAATTTTTCTCAAAGAGAATAATTGTTCAGGGAAGGAATCCTGAATTTCTTCGTTTGATCTTGCGGTGGAAGGCGTGATAGATGATCAGCTACTATGTTTTCATATCCTTTTTGTCTTTTATTTCCAAGTCAAACTCCTATAGAAACAAGATCCATCGAATCAGCCTTGGTTTGGATTCCTTCTTCTCTAGTATATGTTGCACAACGCTATGGTCTGTGAAGATGAAAAAGTTTGATCCTCAAATGTTTGACTGGAACTTATCTAATGCAAAAACTACTGCCAACAACTCCTTTTTTGTGGTTGTATAATTCAACTGTGCAATGTGCATCCGAGAATGTTTCCGTGTAGCATATTATCATGGGTTTCTTTTCTATTCATTGTCCTAGTACCGACCCTGCTGCATAGTCGCTGACATCACACATAATTTTGAAAGGTTTTGACCAATCAGGAGACTATAGGATGGATACTTTGACTAGTTTCTTCGTTAGGATTGTAAACGCCTTCATACAGGCTTCATAGAAGACATATGGTGCATCTTTAATAAGCAAACTGCATGATGGTTTAGAGATGGCACTAAAGTCCTTAATAAATCATCGATAAAAACACGTGTGTCCCAGGAATGATCGAATGGCTTCGACAGATGTTGGCATATGAAGAGTAGATATAATCTTGACCTTGGCTCTATCAATTTCAAATCCTCATACGGAGACCACATGACCAAGCACAATTCCATCCTTTTACGATGAAATGACTCTTCTCCTAGCTTAGTACTAAATTTGACTCAATATATCGCTTAAGAACCTTTTCCAATTGTTCTAGGGATGACTCAAATGAAGAATTGACGATTGAGAAGTCGTCATGAAGATTTCCAACGAGTCACCCACCATGTCTGAGAAGATTGCGATCATGTATATTTGGAATGTGGCAGGAGCATTACAAAGATCGTCCAAGTGTGCATTCCACATGACTCGCACAGACCAAGACCAAAACATCATGCGTCCCGCGTCTGAAGTTAGTGGGCTTTTTTGAGTTTTGGAGCTTACACAGGCCGCACCAAATATCCTTAAGGCTTTCATGCGGCCCGCACACCTTAATAGTCCAATACTTGAGACTTATTTCTAAACACTTCTAGCCTTGCATAATTTTATACTCAACTTGTAACTTTCATAACTTCCTCATATAAGCTCCAATTTTCACAAACTTTATATGTAAAGAAAGGTGAGAATGTAAACTACAATCTACCATTACTGATGTTTTCATGAATCTTTTTGTATTTTTTTTCTATTTAATCACAATCATGGCCATACCTTCATTTTTATCAGTTTGGGTCACTTTTCATATTTTCATAACATCTTCATATCAACTCCAAATCTCCAATTGCTTCCATTATTTTTCCAGTATTTTCTTTTCCTTAAGTACTACATTTTTAATCATGACAAGAATTTTCCATTTCCTTTTTAATCTTGAGATAATCATCTACCAAGATGGATAAAAATGTTATTTATTTCTCATAACATTTATTTTTCCTATTTTACCCTTCTTCTATCCAACTTATTTCTACAAGACTCAAATAATTAAAAAGACATAATGAAATGTCTTAATCCATGTATTTTTATATTCCACACATTTTAACCATTTCGCCCTTCAAGCACTTAATAAAATTGGTTAAATACTAAACTTCTATTCAACATGACTTTTTATAGTTTAATCATATTACAAAATTTCACTTCATTACACCCGGGGAGACAAATAGAAGAATCCGGTGTGGCTGATCGTTGCTTGCATTTTCAGTTTTCATAGTTTATTTTTATATTTGATTGTAACCTGATGTAGACTTCCGTAGTTTATCACATTTATCAAATTTTGAAATAATTTTAAGATGAATGTTATATGTTTTTTTTAAATCCTGGGTCGTTACATAATTTTACCCCGATTTTTCATAAAACAGTCTGCAAGTTTGATGATGTTTGTTGTTACAAACTTTTAATGTATTTATCTTAATCTTAGTTTATTTTACTTGATCATTCACTAGTTAACCACTATTAAGCACTTAACAAAATAATGTTAGAATCAAAGTGTTTAAGGAGTTCATTAAGACCGTCTTAAGGGGTTAAGACAAGGCCATTAAGTTAACGACAATAAGACGACATTATAACCCACATAAAATCATGACTTTTACACTAGGGTTTTGTTTTGAAATTTAGTCAACCACGTCTCAAGTCAACACCCAAGGCTGAAAAACTTGCCTAACCACAACCACCACTCGGTGGTGGTGTCATGGTGGCAATGTGGAGGATAAACAGTGGTGAAAACCACACGCCAAAACCAAGTACAATACTGAAATAAAATGGACAATATTCAAGCTTTACAAGATCAATAACTGGAACAATATTACCAACTCTAAGCTAGATAAGTCACCCAACTACAGCCACGACACAATGGTGGTGGCTTGGTGGTGCAATGGTGACCACACGGTGGTTTAAATCCATATACACACACCAAAGTACAAACTAGCATTAGCAAGAACATCATCAAATAGACTTTAAGCGAATGTCATAGGGCTAGAAAACCAGCCACCTATGAGTAGTGGTCCTGTGGCGGCAACAAGGTGGTCCACCGACGATTAACAACCTAACACCCACAATGTTTGATGCTAGAAATAAAGTAACTCTAAGCTTAAAAGATTGAGACCGGTAGGAGTAGTTGCACTCAACACCAAACCACAACCACCCTATATGGTGGTTCCGTGGCGATGAAGTCGTCAGCCGACAAACCATGGCTGCCGGCAGTGGTGTTACTTGATGGGGAACAAAAAAAAAATAATAACAACAAATACTTACTCTTCAAGTCATGGCCAAACTCCCGCTACCATCTTCTTCCTGCTTCCTCTGGTACACTATAGACGACTTCACTCTCAATATCCCTCCCCCCTCGGTTTCTCTGTCTCACTACTGTTCTCTCTCTCTCTCCTCTTGGACTAGTGGTGCAACGACGGACAACAAGCAACATTGAGATGTGCGGCAAGCCAGGCACAACACTTGGTCGCACACTCCTCTCTCAAACCCGATTTACATGGAACAATTGAGATTTGGCAGCTTTGCCCCTTCCATTTACCCATAATAACATTATTAACCTCCTGAACCCAAAAGCCAACATTTAAAGTTTCTAAAATTCCCCTTTGATCCTTCATTAATCTATAACACTTTTTAGATTATTAAATCATTACAAATGATTATTTGTTTATTTATTTGTTATATTATATATATACGAACATGCGCTATGAGTTGAAATACGAAAAAAAATCAAGCGTTACACTAACATCTATCCTTGAAGATGCAAATCATATTAAATACCTAGCTCATACCTTTCATGGACAAGTGGCAAAATGATAAGAAAGAGGAAAGATGTCAACTTAAAACAGACGTTACTTTTGATCTACCAAGATTTTGGAGGCCTACATTATATTGTTGGGAAGCACTCGATGGGTTGGAGCTCCCAAAAAATGGTCGAAGGTAATTTGTCTACTCATTGTTACTAAAATCCTCCATTTAGGCTCTTAAATGTATTTTCCCCAAATTTGGATCATTTCCATATTTTATTGTTTTAATGTCATAATATATGTTTTTTTTGAATTACATTTTTTATATTTATTAGGAGCTTAAATAAAGGAATTTAATGACAATTTTAATTTCAGAAGTTTAACAATATCTGCCATATTTAGCTCCCTGTGTGTAAATGAGTTTTTAAGCCATTTCTAGACATCTTGAAGTTAATAATACAATTCCCTTCGAGTTTCTTGAACATTTTGATGTTCTTACTTCTATATATCATTTCTCTACTTCTACCCCCTATGGAAATGATTTTCTCATGAAGACATAAAATGTGTACCAATCATTACAACTCATGTGTTTCTTTACATCTCCAAATAAAATAGCATTTTAAACTCCATCACCTTTGCATAACATTTACCAAAAAAAAAAAAAATTAATACCATTAGTTGTATTACAAATTCATACTCAATTCCAAATTAGACTATTAGGCATACCAACACCAAGCACTCTTGGGGAACTGATGTGGCCATTTTTATGCTCGGGGTAGCTAGGGCACAACGCGCCCCCTTGTGGTCGGGAACCGAGATACTTTCTCTCTATTGGTGCTTGGGGGTACTTGGGCATACCATGCCTAGGTGTGGTTCGGGCACCAAATGTGGATAGGGGTGCGAGAAAAAACCAAAACCGAATAACCCGCCTGAGCCGAATAAGAAATGGGTTAAACGGTTTTGGTTTATCCGAGTATCGGGTGGCTTAATCAAGTATACCCAAACCATATAAGAGTATGCGGTTCGGTTATTGGGTAAGGAAACCCATTTTCGAATTACCTGATTAACCCGAATAAGGGTTTTAAATAAAAAACAGAAAAATTAAAATATTTAATTTGAACTCAGCTCATATCAAGGGTAATTTTGTTCGATTGCAAAGAATGTACGTTTACTGTTTTCACGCTCCACGCCTCTACCCTAAATTCACGTTTTCTCTTGTGGCAACCGGCAAGACTGCAGTCGCCGTTCACTGACTTCACTCCTTCGAGGCTCGATTGACGCCTCTCCTCTGGCGACAGGCTCTACCGGACCACCGCTCGAGCCGGCCAGCGCTCCACTCCACCATTCGGCGACGGCGACAACCACTTTTCAGCCTTCAGGGACACGATTTCATACACCAACGACAAAGAGCCATCAACTCGATTTCAGCAATCGAACCCAAAGTCTCAAACCAAAGGTAACTCCAATCGATTTTGCTGTTACATAGACTCGATGTCCGAAGCTGCATCTACTCGATTTTGAATGTCTGAAGCTGCATCTACTCGATTTCTGTAATGTCTGAATCATGAATTTTTCTGATTTTGAATGTCTGAACTGTGAAGCATTGACTCGATTTCTGTAATGGCTGAAGCGTAGACTCTATTTCTGAAGCGTTTTTAAAGCTATAATGGTTTGATTTTTCTGTAAAGTTTAGATTTTTCTGATTTTGAATGTATGAAATTTCTGTTATCATCAATAAACTGTTTGGGACTAGTATGAAGTTTTTGTTATTATCAATAAACTTTTCGAAGTTTGTAATTTTGAATGTATGAAGTTTCTGATTTTGAATGTATGTATGAAGTTTCTGTTAGACTGTTATCATCAATAAACGTTTTGAAGCTATAATGATATGATATTTGTGTTTGTATGAAGTTTATATTTTTCTGATTAGTGTTTGTATGAAGTTTCTGTTATCAATTAGTAATTGACAAGTTTCTATAAAACTTAAACTGAAAATTTCTGTAAATTAAATTATAATTGTGGTTTTTTTAAATTGATAGATGTCTTAATCAATTAGTTTGAGTGATGACGAAATAATAGATAATGAAAGCACCGCGAAAGCCAAAGACGACTCACAACCACAAGTGAAACGTAGGCAGACTAAGAAAAGATCGGATGTTTGGAGTCACTTTTCAGAATTTAATGATGATACGGGTGCATTGAAAAGCAAGTGCAACTATTGCTGTAAATAATACTTTTCTAGTTCTAGTAAACATAGCACTAGTAGCCTATTTTATCTTTGATGGCTTGAGACATCTTGGCGATTATCGTATCAACGGTTGCTTCCGAGTCGGTATTTAGCCCAAGCGGGAGAGTTCTTGATACATTTAGGAGTTCTTTAACTTCTAAAGTTATTGAAGTCCTCTTTTGTACACAAGATTGGTTCCTCTATTCAAGTCTAACCCCGATGTTGAAGAAGATTTCGATCGAGTAACATTACTTCAAGAAGGTACAATATACTAATTTTAATAGGTTACTACTTTATAATTATATACTCATTTACAATTGAATTGTTTTAACTCTATTCAACCTTTTCAATGTAGAAGTGGCAAGTGGAAGTGCGTCTAACAAAATCTAGAAGTTGTGGTCATGTTGGATTATGCTTTTATAATGTTTGAACTTTATTTTGAACTCTATTTTCCGTTTGTAATGTTTGAACTTTATTTCGGTATTTAAACGTTTGAACTCTATTTCCATTTGTAATGTTTGAATTTGCTTATGTAATCTTTGTACGAATGGAATGAATTTGTGTTTGAATGGAATTTTGTTGGAACAAAACTGAATTTGGATGGATAAATGGCTAAAAATGGAAAAACGTAATTCTGTTACCCAAATAACCCAACTAACCCAAATAACCCATACCCGAAATTACCCGTAATCATTTAACTCGTTACCCAAATAACTCGTACCCGAATAACTCATACCCGAATAACCCGAAAACCGAATTACCCGAACTTTATATGGTTCGGTTTCGGACGGTTTACCCACTACCCAAAAACCCGAATAACCCATACCAAATAACCCAAAAACCAAATTACCCCCCCCCCCCCCCCTCCCCCCGAATAACACCCCTAGATGTGGAGCTCGGTGGTGTGGGGTGTGAGCTTTGTACGCCTACCAGCCTTATCTTCATGTGGACAAATCATGTTTCTCTTTACATTTTTTAACCATAAAAGGTTTTGGTATTTAATAACCAGTTTTAACCATTTTCTTGCATTTGGCATCAAATTCACTTTGACTAATATATTTTAATCTAAATACGTAAATGATATCACTCCAATCCAAGTTCACCAAAAAGTCAACAAAAATGTCAGCTACTTTACACATCATCATCAACCTCAAAAATATGTAACTTTACTTTACACATCATCATCAACCTCAATAATATGTAACTAATAAGTAATTTCTGGATCTTCCAATGTTACATATACTAACATTTTATCTTCCAATCCTTTACATTTCAAGTACTAATTTAAACCATATTTTTCTATGGTTTAGAGATTACCTTGAAATTTCACCAAAACAGTAGAATAGATGGTGTTTTCCTTGACCATTGATGAAACCGACCATCATTACCACTTTCCCGTGGACTTTGCCATCACTCTTCTGCCATAAACAACTCAACTGTCATCGCACGCAACGACAGATGTATCCACGACCACTACTCCGTTCCCTTTCATGAAATTGGTCTACCCCTATCTTTCTTCCCCTCTCAATTTTTCTATTTCTCTCGATCATCTTACTCCCTCGTTTCCTCTATTTCCCTCTTAATCACAAGTCTCTATCTTTGTCCAGTTACCATCGGCATGCATACACATACGGTGTATCTGTGTGTTTTTTTGTTTCTACCCACCAAAGATTATTTTCTAAAGCTTGTTGTATGTATAAGCTTTTGAAAAAAGTTTATCTCCTATTGTGTTTGAGCTTTTTCATCCATAACTCAAAATATATGTGTAGTAACAAGCTACAACATAAGCTTTTTCATATTTTAGTTGTATTGTATTTCTTTTTAGTTTATAGAATACAACTAAAATAACTAGTAACCAATTACTAAGATCCGCAGATAAGCTTATTGAAAAGTTTTACTATAGTGGATCTATGTTAAGTTTTTTCGGTTGTTGAGGTGACACTTATCTGACATGAAAAAACTCGATGAAAATGCTTTGATATTGTGGATGTTCTAAATTCAAAAGGAAGTTGAAAAAGTTTTAAAATAATAAGCTTTCACAATACTTTTTTTCTTTACCAAATCATTTGATCCAAACATAACAAACTTTTATCGTTGATGTTTTTATTAAATTGATCATTAAGACGATATGATTTATAAAATAATAGTTGGAAATCGATATTGAGATGGACAAATATGACAACTCTATAAATCTAAAAAGTTATACGGTTTAATCATAACAATCTATTCATATAAATATCATAAAGTTCCAGGATCTATTCAATCAATATTATTTTAAAATGCTTAGGATGTTGTATTGGTAATTTTGTAAGTTTAGGCATCGTAAATAATTTAGCAAACGCTTAGGTTTGTTTAAAGCAAAAAGTTTGGTTCTAACTTCTAAGATACATGCTATATATATAATTGCAACGGTAATATCATAGAGAATGTTATATCATAGAGAATGTTAAAGCAAAAAGTTTGGTTCTAAGATACATGCCAAAGCACTCAGACGTTTTAAAAATGTGTTATCATATGCATGTGAACTGACATACAAATCCCAATGTCATCAATAGACAGAGAATCCGTATCGTTAAAAGTATGTGAATCATGCTAAATTAGTACATGTGATGTGTCGTCCAAGTATATTGTATTTGTTCGTGATAGTGATCATCAACTGTGATAAATGTTCACATCCCATGACAATAATTAAAAACAAAATCTTGCACTGCGTTTTTAGATTTCACATCGCTTGATTGTTTGTGAAACATGAATATACGAAATTTTACAACATGTTGAATATATGATGTTCTTTTGTAGATATTGCTTTCTCGTATGTATATGAATGTTTTAATAAAATCATGAACTAGATTGACATGGTCTCATACTACGTTTGATGTGCCATGATCGATACTGATTTTAAAGGTACAAAAACTGCAACTTTTGTCACATTCTAAAAAGTGAAACAATGTCACAAAAACTACAATGTTTTTCCTTCCCATATTTTGACAAAATAAGTTGAGACGAAACTAATATCAATGGATCAGTAATTGCTATATACACCAAATAGCTCGGTACCAACTTCATGCACATTAAGGCCCTTCAAAGAATGATTACCAGTTTTTCCATCTAAATTAGGGCCAGGATACCATTCATTTCAGCATACAACAAGCAATCTATGGCTTTTCAAAGAATGAATCAACACAAGTTTACTACATATTTACGCAACAATCTATGCAAGATTACCAAGTCATATTTGCAGGAGAAATCAATGGGTTGTGTTGTGCGTTTGCATTCTCTCTTTCAAAATCGTCAATCCCATGTACCTGCATATTCAGAACACCATCAATCGTCACAATTTCAATTCAAGAACACTTGAAGCTCGTTTTAGAAAAATTACCTGCCAAGCATCAAAACCGTAGCCTGTGGATTGGTCCCTGGTGAGACGGTAAAAGTGGAACCATCCACCACGCGAAGAGAATGAACGCCGGCGACCTTCAAGTTGTGATCCACCACTCTCCCTACCACGCATCCTCCGTGGTAATGCCATATTGTGCTCACGGTCCGGCGACAGAAATCGCGCATCTGAAAGTTACTCGTTAGGTCAACCGGCAAGGCAGGACCCACAAATCTGAAGTCCGTACCGGACCATTCCCAGAACTTGAAATCATCCATGGCCCGGCTTCTAAGCAAGGCTCCTATCTTTCGGGTCCCGTTCACACACCTTTCTAGATCCACCGGGTTACTGAAGTAGTTAAATCGCACAATCGGGTTGGTTCTCACGTCTGTGGACGCCAATCGAAGAGTCCCGGAAGAGTGCGGTCCGATAATCTTCTCCATGATGCTAGCAACAGTAAGATACAACGGAGAAGAAGTCGGCCGGAGGAAAACAGAGTATGCAGGTGATGAAAAAGGGAGAACATTGGAGGCTGCTTCAACATAAGCACCCGAATCGGTGATGCCCACCACCTGTATGAGAGATTGCTCCAGTGGAACCGGCGATATAATCGATATTCCGTTGCGAGGATTATCATACATATAATTTCCGACATATGGAGAATGACGTACGACGGGAATTCCCCAAGAAGAAAGATAAGGGCGTGGGCCAATGCCGCTCAGAAGAAGCAGCTGCGGGCTACCAATGGCGCCGGTACAGAGAATTACCTCGCCGTTATTCCGTAGCTTTGCACGATGATAGCCACCAGTCAGATCATGAAACACAACCCCAATAGCATACTGCCTGGACAACAAAGAATACGAAGGAGCGAACATAACCCTCTCAACGGTGGCATAGATAGCCACCTTGATATTCGATGAATTAGCCAAGTTTAAAAGATCAGCGGCGGTGTGTCTATGACCGGAGCTGTCAAACGTCGAGCCGCCGATCTTGGTACCGACGGAGTGATTTAAACTATAACCATTATAAGGTCCGACACCGGCTTCAATCAATCCGTCACGGACGGCGGTTTGCCACGTCTGTAACTGCGGACGGAACACGATAGCTTTCTCAACCCATTCATAAGATCGCTGCACCACATGCGTATCCCAATTGATCCCGGATCTTTTGTAGAAATCTTCGTCTGCTCGGCTATAAAATCCGGCATTAATGGCGCTGCTGCCGCCAAGAACGCGGCCGCGGGCGTTTGGGACGCCGTCCTCGGAAGTGAATGCTTGAGCGGGAGAGTCAAATTGGTCAAAGTCAGTGAGTGTAGGGAGGAAACCCTCACGCGTCATCACGTTAGAGTTAACGAAAGGAAGACCGCCTCTTTCAAGAACCAAGACACGGTAGTTTTTTGATAACGTCGCTGCCAGTGGGCAACCAGCGGTGCCGCCGCCGACTATTATGTAGTCATATGTTTCCTCCAGAGGAAGTTGGGTTGCATTAACTACGAATTCCATATAAGCTGGACCTGATATTCAAAGCAAATATTTAAAAAGTTAGATTGATTTGATTCATGATTCAAGAAAACGATTGCATAAAAATCTTGACTACAATTACAAATCTTTAGTTACTTTGGTGGTTGGATTGGGGTAGCGCGACACATAGTAGACCGAATAGAGTGCTAAGAACGATTAACGGAATGATTAGGGTTTTGGTTGACGCCATTTTTGGTGGTTAGGAGGTTTTCATGGGGGTTCTTGAAAGAGAATGGAAACTCATGACATGGGTTTCGTGAAATTGAGATTCGCAATTGACCCAATTGACCTCTATAAACGGAATTAAATTGATCAATATGACTGTGACCTTCTTCAAGTGGATTTACAGAGCAATAAGAAGAGGTTTGAATCAGAGAAGACGAAGAGGAGGAAGAACAGTTTTGAATCGGAGAAGACGGGGAATAGAACGGCTTTGGTTAATTGGTGGGAAATGTAGACGTTAGTCATGACGTTAATTTTGTGTGTTTATTCTTTAAATGAAACAGTTGATGACGCCGTTAATTCTTCCTTTCATTTCACTTTGAGCTATGAGCATTTTACAACCATGAGCATTATACAATAACAACCTATTGGTTTTTTTATATGATTTGGCTAAAAAAGATACGGATAAATAATAGATGGGTAAAATTCAAAAAAGACACTAATTTTTCAAAAAAGTACGATTTTGACACTGTGTTATTTTTTTTTTCAATTAATTCACTAACTTTTTAATTTTTCTCAATTAAGTCACTATGTTTTCAATTTGGTTTCAATTTTGACCACTTGACCGGTCAACCCGGTTGTCAGCTGACGTGACATGGTGACGTGTCAGTCTTGATGACGTGGCGCTGACATGGCATGCTGACGTGGCACCAAGGTGTCAAAATTGAAACAAAAATGAAAACATAGTGACTTAATTGAAAACTTTTAAAAACTTATTGACTTAATTGAAAAAACAATAACAGAGTGTCAAAATCGAAACTTTCTAAAAACTTAGTGTCTTTTTTGAAATTAACAAATAATGTATTAATTAGACTTATATAATCAAAATTGGTTCGATCCCAACGATTTTTTTGCTCACTTAAGATGAGCTTGTTTAAGGAACCAAATAATTGAAACCGATAATTGATTTTTAAAAACCACGAACCAAACCGTCACGCATAATTAGTTTTGGTTCCGTAGGAACGAAAAATAAACCGTTACATTTATTACTAAAATAATCGAAAATAAACTTTGCATTTACTTTTAGAAGCTAGAAAACGATTACTAACTTAATATTATTGACAAGATAACTGAAAATTATGTTTTTGAAGAACCGAGAACCAAACCTTATATATAATTGGTTCCGATTTTGTTCGGTTCTAACGAGTTTTTGCTCACTTAAAATGAGATTGATTAAGGAACCAAAATATCCGAAACCGATAATGAATTTAAAAAAAAAAAAAACAAAAACCAAACCGTTACACATAATTGGTTATGGTTCCGTTAGAACGAAAAATAAATCGTTACAGTTATTACTAATATAATCGAAAATAAATCGCTATATTTGGTTATTATAAATATTCAAACGATAACATATAGCTCACCATTTCGATAAAACAAATTTATTCTTATTTTATTTATTTTTCTATTTCTTATCAATTAAATATTTTAAAATGTTTATAATTATTTTTTGGACAAATTTCAAAAAAGACACTAAGTTTTTAGAATGTTTCGATTTTGACACTCTGTTATTGTTTTTTCAATTAAGTCATTAGGTTTTTAAAAATTTTCAATTAAGTCACTATGTTTTCAATTTTGTTTCAATTTTGACACCTTGGTGCCATGTCAGCATGCCATGTCAGCGCCACTTCATCAAGACTGACACATCACCATGCCACGTCAGCTGACAACCGGGTTGACCGGTCAAGTGGTCAAAATTGAAACCAAATTGAAAACATAGTGACTTAATTGAGAAAAATTAAAAAGTTAGTGACTTAATTGAAAAAAAAATAACACAGTGTCAAAATCGAACTTTTTTGAAAAGTTAATGTCTTTTTTGAAATTTACCCATAATAGATTTGTTAAATATATAATATCTGTGTCCAATCTTGGCTTGTGCATATGCTCTTTCTTATTGTACGTTCTCTATTTATTCTAATTTGCAAGAAATCAAGTTACGAGAATCAGTTTCTACATAATCTTAGGTTATTAGTGTAACTTAGTAGTATAGCTGTTTTCCTCTAATTTTTTTGTTTTATTGGAAGAAGTCAAAAACATACTTTTTATAATAGAAATGGTAAACGTATCATCTTAAATATTGAACAAGTTCTGAACAATTCTGTGAGGTTAAATCGTAGAGCAATAGAAATATTTTAAGGGTGTCATGTCTTAATAATGTTTCTTGTTGAATTTCGCACATTAACAATTAGGCTATACTGTATGGTGTTGCAGATACTGTCGGCATCTGATGTGGCGATCCATGCCGCAGACATGGACCACCCTGCATTAGCGGCATGCTCGGCGGCATCAACTTCAACGACGATAGACTGCAGCTTTAAATTGTAAACCAAACCCATTTATTCCTCCAACTAGTTGTAAAACCCGTGTATTACACGGGATGATACAAAAAATTATTAATTAAGAATATCTAAACATTAACAATTTTACATAAGAAAATTTGTTTGTGTATCGTGACATCTTGCTTTTGATTTTTACTATTACGACTTTGTATTTTGATAAATATTATTGATTATGAGAATGTTACCGGTACTAAAATGAAATTCACTATTATGATTGGAATCGTTATTTAAAATATTATGACGTCAATTGTCTCCTAAATCATTCTACACATTAAAAAAATAATATGATATTAAAAAAAAATTATTTTTGAAATTAAATGCTAACAATTAATTTTGAAAATGATTTAATTTCAAAAATGAATGATAATTAAACCGATCATTAATAAGTTAGAAACGTTTCAAACCAATTAGTTTTTTTTAATAAATTTAAAATTATGAGAAAATGACATGTGGCAAAATGAATGTGGTGATGACATGTGGCTTAGAGTTATTTATTTATTAGGATAGGATTTATTCCCTAAACGGCTAGAAACAATAAATATATAATCTTTTAAATTTTTTTCAACTATAAATATACATACAATCCTTAATAAAATTTCATATCAAACTCATTCGAAATCTTTAAAATCCTCTCATTTTCATACTATCAAAAAAAATGTCGGGTCCATATCGAAGAAAAAAAATTGGTTGATTAACGCCGGGTTAGTTATTCTAAATTCGATGAAAAAAGTTATCGATATTTTAGAAGAAGAAGACGATGAGGTTGAAAGTTCCATCGGAGGATGCGGGTTAGGTTGATCAGAAATCGTTTTGCTGCACACAACCTTCTTATTGGCACATTATTTCGACGATAATTGTGTTTATGGACTGTATCTTTTCCGTCGATGGTTTCAAATGGAAAGACACTTGTTTCTATGTATTGTCACTGACGTGACGAACATGTCCGAGTTCATACAACAACGTCGCGACGCGAGTAGTGCAGACGATTTTATTTTCATACAAAAATGTGCAGTTGCGGTTCGCCAACTAGCTTATGGTTCTATATTTGATTCTTGTGATGAATATTTCCAAATGTCCAAGCGGATCATACGTGAAAGCCTAGAGGAGTTTTGTAGGTGCCTCGTTGCTATATACGGTGCACGATATTTGCTCTTGCCTACGTTCAGTAACGTGCGGACACTATATATTCATCACACACATGTTCATGGCTTTCATGGCATGCTTGAGAGTTTGGATTGTCTTCACTAGGAATGGGGTGGTTGCGCTACTACATGGCACGAGCAATATACACGAGGTGATAAAGGTCACCGACCAGTCATACTTAAGCCTGTTGCATCACGGGATCTTTGGTTTTGGCATGCCTTCTTTAGTCCCACAGGTTCAAACAATGATATCAACGTTCTGGGCATGTCACATCTATTAGAAAACGTTTGCAACGGACCGACTCATAATTGTCCATTTCAAGTAAACGAATCCTCATACAAATACGAATATTATCTAGTAGATGATATATATCTTGATCATGTTGTATTTGTGAAATCTTTGACATGTCTTGGTGATCCAACACACATGAAATATAAAGTTTCTCAAGAAAGAGCTAAAAATGATGTCGAAAGAGCATTTGGAGCCCCCAAGAAGCGTTGACACATACTAAGCAAGTGTGTACGTCCCCGAGATAAGGAAAAGCAATATACACGTATGTTGAAAACGAAAACGCCTCCATCAAGTGTGCCGCCAATAGAACCTGGTAGCCCAGTGTACGTCCACATAAGATAGCTTTATAGCGTTGGCAAACATTATGAGCTACGGGCCGATTTGGCGGAACATATCTACCGAGTTAATCATGTCGATCTCAATATGCCTCCGGTAGGCAATACAAAAGATTTTCAGATTGAAAGCGATTTTATTTGGGTTGTAATATTTAAATTTAATGTAATTTTTCTTAATTTTATTTTATGTTTTTTTTTAAATTTTAATGTAATGTTTTCTTAAATTTAATGTTATGATATTTTAGTTTAAATGTTATATTTAAAATAACAATAAAATAAAATAAAATAAATGACATAGAATGTCATCCAACCCATACTAAAGGCATACAATAGTATTGAGAATGACATTATTGAGAATGACATAATACGTGACAACCAATGCCAATGAGTTGGATGACATCTATACCCTTTAGCCTTAGACATCCATATTGGGAGGCATATTCTTTTGTTAATTAAACACTTTTAAAAGCTTTCACAAGTTAAGATTTATTTCGTAAAATGCATCTTCTATGGCTAGCAAAAATTTTTTTTTGTTTAATTTGAGCTATTCTAAAAGCTAAAAGTTCAAGCTCATGAAGGTTTGTCGCCAAACACGTCTCTAATCTTATAAATATAAGAGTAAATTGCACTAGAGGTCCCTGTGTGAAACATCCCTCTCTTTTGGTCATTGGGAAACACAACATTTTTAAAGAAAACATTTCATGTATTTTGAAAAAAAAAAAAACAAAGTTGCGTACACTTATCAGTTCGTACGAGGAGCAATGGCAACAAAATTCCAAATACAATAATCCTAATGACAAAAGCAAACATTGTGCAAGTCTAGATAATTTTACAACTAGGAAATAGCAAGAAAGTCATCGAGCTTTATTCAGGTGTCCTACTACTTTATCCTGGGACACACATCAAAATAAATGTACTAGGTGAGATACATAGAATTTAGACTCTTTACATAATAAGTAGAAACATCTTAACACCCAATCACAATAAAAAATGCGTACGTCTTTATTAGCACATTTCTCGTCCACTTAGTCCGTTCTCGAACTCACGTCATTATGGGTTGCAAGGGGGAGCTACCCATGACTCGTGACGTGGTGGGGGATGAACATATTAGTCCGCCAATTGCTATTAAAAAAAAATCAGTCCGTCAATTGCTTATTTGGGCTACGTCATGGTGGTCCAAGCACGTCTTAAAGCATCGCCGGCATAACATGTCCCTATCACAATAGGTAGTTAGCTTGTTTGAAAATGGCAAGAATATCCAGAATATCAAGCCAACGTCTTTATGTCTTTATGGTTTTTTTTTCTTTCTGATAAAAATGTGTTTTACTATGTTTCACTTTAAAGCATTTCTCTTGTTAAAGATTGTATATTTAAGGCTTCTTCTTGAATAGTCTTGTTTATCGCCCGGTTTCTCAAGTAACTATTTTTTTATTTGAGTTTCTTAAACTGTAATTTAGGGTTTCCTTTTGAAATTGATTATTTTCTTACATAGATTTTCTTGTATAAAACTCGTATTGTTATCCTTTAACCTCCTTTTGCAGTTGTGTTCAAGTTTTAAACCGTTTAAAGGATTTAGTCCATACTAGTCATCTGAATACTATGTATTTTGTGGTTGTTTCCACTGTTCCACATCTATCCGTTGCTCAGTAATGATTCTTATCCTTTACGCATGTTAACAAGGGTAGTAGTACTAAAGGGAGCACACATGGGTGAACTATCGGTCATTTGATCACTGGCATATATGTATACGTTATTTTTAGTTTTTTTATATTGATTTAGTTCCAGTGGTTGGAAATGCAACCACCCGAACCGTTAAGGAGAAAAAAATCTTCGAATAAAACAACAACGACGCAAAAAGGTCCTAAAGTTTGGTCACTCGACGAATAAGTGGGTTTGACAAAAACGTGGATAACAAATTTCGAAGATGCCCATAAAGGAAATAGCCAAAGTTTTGGATGCTTGTGGGAAAATTTTTTGGCTCATTTTCACGAAACAATGTGTCAGAGAATTTACCGAAATAACGACGGGTTAACAGGAAAATGAAGAGTACGAAATTCAGCGACATCTACAACAACTTAACAAACCAACATCGAAGCAGCGAAAACGAATTTAACGTTTCAGTACCGCCTTAGAACAATCTGCTCGAGAGGCTGGCAAACCTTTTGCTCACTTAAAAGCGTAGGAGGTTTGCAAAAACGGACCGAAATGGGCTAGGACGACGGAATCATATGACTACGTTTCCGATGCCCAACACCTAATTGACCCCAACGACGATGGCGATGAATTTCTATTGGAAGAACCACTTCGCCGGCCGATGGTACATGATAAAGCAAAGCGAGCCGCCTCTTCCTTGTCAAACAAAAAAAGTTGACGAACAATATGAATCTTTTAGTAGAAAGTTTTGACCAGCATATTGAAATATACCAAGAAAAAATGGCATTATAGTGCGAGCAACAAATGTATTATGATTGACAACTTCTACGCTCGCCAACCGACAGATTAACCGGCCGAGACCTCGATGCACTTGAAGTGATAAACGAAAAAATTCGTAAAAAATATTTAGATTAATCTTTTATTTATTTTATGAGATGTTTTTTAATGTTTTTTATTGTAATTTCTTGTTTAATGTAATTTTTTAATTAATGTAATGTTTTTTTAAATTAATGTAATGTTTTGTTATAATTAAAAATATATATAAATTAAATGGTGTTGTGGAAATTAAATGGAGTCCTAGAGTGGTGATCATTTAAATAGGTTAGTCCTTGAGATTCTCATGAGGTGGTGGTACTTTTGGTGTTCTTGAGATGTCCCCATACCCCATAGCCTAACACGCATGCCATATTCCTCATGTCATACACTCTCTCAGTATCGATCACACACACACACACGCACACACACACACACTCTCTCTCTCTGTCACACACACTCTCTCTCTTTATCTCTCTCTCACTCTCTCCTCACATGCTCTCTATTTCTCTCTCATTTCAATTTCATATCGTTGCTAGTTGAGAAACATCACCACCGCCTATGAAACTCCCTCCCACCGGAAGCTTCATTAGAGAAACCATAAACCACCCCAACCATCAGAGATCCACCACTGCTACCTGCACATCTCCACTGAAACTTATAGAACTAACAAATCAACAATAAAGAAAGAACATCAGACCGGAAAGAGATAGAGAGATAGGAAATAGATCGAGATTTCTTAAATTGTTCTTGTTCAGCTCTCAAAAAGATCGAGAGCGTTCTTGTTCATCATATAAACACAACCGCCCCTTGTAACCACCACTCTCCCTCCCATCCACCGTCTTCATGCTCTCTAGTTATGTTTTTTTACTTCGGTTTGAAACCAGTAATGTTTTTCTGCTATGGTTTTTGAAATACGTTTATCAAAATCAACATCACTTAGGATCCAAAATCAAAATCGGTTACGTAGTTTAAGGTTTTAATTTCAGTAGCTGATTTGTGCATCAATGCGTTTTTTTAGGTTAGGATTTAATTTCTAGTTTCATGTTTATTTGTAGGATTTGGGGGGTTTTGATTTCAACATTTGATTTGAGCATTAATGGGGTTTTTGATGTCAACATTGAGCATCAATAATGGTAGTGGTGGTGGTAGACGGCAGTGTAATAGTGGTGGTGGTCGATGACAGCGATGATAATGGTGGTGTTCGACGACAGTGATGGTGGAGGTGGTCGATGTCATTGGTGGGTGAAGGTGATGAGTGACACGTCACAGTCGTTGATCGGTCAAAAATAGTAAATAAAAACTCATTATCCAATAGCTAGGGTAAGTATGGGTGACACGTCACAGTCGTTGATGCTTCTAGCAATCAAAGATCAAAACGAACATGAAACTTAAAAAGAAACTTCATTTATAAAATCGAAAACCAACAAATCGTTCTAATGACGATCCAAACTAACCAAGGAACTACACGAGCCAAATGATTACTCCTGAATTCTAAAACTTAACCTCAAATGACCAGAGAAATCCTTGAATGCGGGATACCCTTAGCACCAATAATTGATACAAAATCGGAAACTCAGCTAAATGCTTAAAAATACAAATCTAACCAAATCTATGTTAAAGAAACTGAAAAATAATAAAGATGAACTAAAAGGTTAAGAGAATTCTCGATGGATTGTTGTGGAACGTCGTCTGAATGCATCTATTTATAGTTGTAAAATCGCATAGTTCGCGTCGCCAACATCAGTATTTCGCGTCGCGATCATACACTTATCCCGTTATCTCGCTTATTTGAATTCCAAGCCAAGTTTAACATTTTCTCAAGTATTATATAACTTGTATACATCAATCTTAGAAACAAAAACCATGAAAAAAATGAGTTTCAAAATTGTGTTCGAGTTTCAAGTTTTGAAATATGGAAAAGTTTCTATATACTCATTTATGAATACGAATACGAATAAGAATATAAACACATACTGTAATGCAAGCGTTTTTTTTAATTATAAATAAATATGTTTTTAAAAGACTATTAATTTCTACATTGGTCAAGAATATATCAACAATGGTCAAGTCAATATATTGTTTTAGAAAATCACATCATCGCTGACGAGAGTTTCTTGTGGGATAAGATAATTAGGGCTCTATTTATCAAACTAATGCTCCATCACCAAATTCCAATCCAATACAAATAGATTATCGACAACTTTGATCACCTGTAGCTTCATCAATTGGTTTCAATCATGTGTCCCGACTCCCGAATTCTTCTAGTCTCTTATTGGTATGTTCCGAAAACCAGTTCATTCTCTCTCTGGAATTGGATAATTGGGAGTCTGTAGATTTTCGTAATTGGGGTTTTACGTCTAGTTAGCATTTTGCTCAATTTCAACTGAATTTGCATTTTATTGATACATTAAAATTCTAAGTATTTGAATACGTGATTATAGATAATCTGATTTCATCAAATAATATGGAAACATCGTTTCACAATCACTTTCTTGTTAGAAGATAAAACGGTACCATTGCAAGAAATTTGTTGAATTATGTATGTTAAATTTGGTGCTAACTAAAGTATACACACGTAGTCTTGGGTTTAATGTGCTTCTTATATGATATTGCTTAGCTAGTTCCTTTCAATATATATGATAAAGTTGCAGAAATCAGATTACAAAAATATTCTAGATTTATCATTTAATCAGGTGAAGGAGTTTTCCATCTTGCAAAGTTTGTGGTCAATTTCTTCTCAATCCACCATGGATCTCAACGATCTTAACAAAGTCTGGGAAGTCAAACCTCTGAAAAAGCCTCGAGAAGACGAGGCAAGAGAAATTCTTGAAAAAGTAGCAAAACAAGTTCAACCCATCATGCGAAAACATAAATGGAAAGTCACAATCCTCTCTGAATTCTGGTACTTAACTCTCTTCCATCTTTCTTTTTGCTTCCTCCATTTACGATTTCTGTTTTCATAATAAAATGTTCATTTGCAGCCCTCCCAATCCCGCTCTTCTTGGTCTAAACATAAATGGAGGTGCAGAGGTAAAACTAAGACTCCGTAGGCAAAATAATGAATGGGACTTCTTCCCTTATGAGCAAATTCTTGACACCATGCTTCATGAGCTTTGCCACAATCAATATGGCCCACATAATGCTGATTTCTACAATCTACTAGATGAAATTAGAAAGGTAAAAATCTTCAGTCACTTTTGAACTCTTCATATCCAAGACCTTTAATTTTACTTATGTTACAGGAATGTGAAGAATTGATGGCTAAGGGCATAACGGGAACAGGTCGAGGATTTGACCTACCGGGGAGACGATTGGGAGGGTATTCTCGTCAATTACCTCCATCAGCCCTCCGCCAGAAAGCCTTGTCTGCTGCAGAAAAAAGATCCCAAATGGGGACACTGCTGCCATCTGGCCCACATCGTCTTGGTGGTGACAGCAGCATGAAGACTGCCCTCAGCCCAATTCAAGCTGCTGCCATGGCTGCTGAAAGAAGACTCCATGATGATTTATGGTGTGCTTCTAATTCTAAATCTTCTCAACTTGAGGAACTTCCTGGAACTTCTGAATCACCAAAAGACATAACTTCTGGTGAAGCTTTACCATTGTGGGAATGTGGTACTTGTACGCTATTAAACCAGGTATACTTTTAAGCAATTTATTATTTAAACCACGTGTGGTGTTGATTGCAATATAATGATGAATCTGTGAATGATGTTGCAGGCATTGCTTTTGACATGTGAAGCTTGTGGAACCCCAAGAATGGAAGAGAAGAAGAGTACAAAGATTTGGTCATGCAAATTTTGTACTTTGCAAAACGCGGTGGGAAAAGATCGATGTGTAGCTTGTGGAGAATGGAGATATTCATACGGTCCTCCTACAGCTACTCGTGGACCGTATCTTGGCACATAAAGAAATTTCAAAGATTGATTTAAGTGTAATTATATTTTGGGGTGGATAGTGGTTTTGTATTATATTATTTACTAGAGTAAATTATGTAAATGATCTCTATGGTATACTCGACATTGAGTTGAGTAAAATGTCAAAAATTCACCCTACATCCAAAGGTTTCTTGCAATGAACAATGATGGTGGCTTTATGGTTACACGAACCATAGATGAAACTTGTTAGTCTCAAATGGTAGTTACCACAAGCCCCACAAATACACAACCACCAAGCAACAATTTGGTACTTGTAGATTAGTTTTTGGAATTGGGTATAAATGGAAACCATTAAATTATGCATATTGAATATGGTATCACATTATTTTCATGTTGTCACATCACATCAACTCAAACGTCAAACAATTCAAATAGGTAAATAAATTGTGTTTAACTTTTGTTACATAAATAAAATAAAAATGAAACTGGAATACTAAAAACTCATCCAAAAAGTCTGAAATACTTATATGAATGAACTTAAAACACGATTCTTGTTAAAGACATTAAACATAGTATAAAACCTAAACGGTTGTACTAGATGATTAATCATTTTGTGACCTACTGCAAACTCGATAGATCACTTTAACAAAGTAAACATAGCGGTTCATTCAACTGGTTAGTAATGGACAGTCCCATGCCATATCCCTATTCATGTTAACTTCTTTATTGTTTGCCTTCTTTTAATTTTGTTTTTGTAGCATTGTATGTGTATATAAATAAAAAAAAATAGAATACTGTTTCTTTTAAAACAAGTAAATAAATGGGAATAACTTATTGATGTGTATTAAAGTGCTTTGGAAAATATCCCTTTCTTTGGGGGAGATGTTTTGAGAAATTATGGAAATAACAATGTAGCATAAGAAAGTACGTCATTTGTCCTAAATTGGTCACCAATATTTTTTTTGTCCGATAGAACACTAAAGTTGTATTACACCGGTCAAAAAGGGTAAATACCCTAATTATATTTGGTTATCAGGTTAAATACATATGTGGCGCCAGTCTTCGTTGAATATATGTTAATTCAAACCCTAATTTAACACATTCAATGACTTTTTTTCCCTCTTACTGATAGCTACGATCCCGAAGAACATCATCACCATCCACTTAGGATGGACGGAGTAATAGAGGCATGGAGCGGGTTCGCTTGTGGGATGGCATTGGTACCGACGGTACCGCCGGTACGACGGTGGTACCATTTTGATGACTGAACCGTAGTGCTCGGGCTCATGTGGGAGGCTGGGTTGTGGGTTCACCATCTGGCCGAACCCATTGTTTTATTAAAAAAAATTGATCTTTTAAAAATTACCCTCCTCCTTTCCCTATAAATACCACCTCCATACCCATTAAAAAATTCACACCTTCACCATTCTTTCTTTCTCTCAACATCTCTCTAAACCCTTTCCTATTATTTTTTTAAAAAAACCATCTTTTTTACAAAATGAGTTCTAGTCGAGGCAACTCCAAAAAACGTGGTTCTTCCAAATATAAAAACCGTCAGGATGTCCCTCCGACCCATCCCCAAATTATCATAACGTCAACCAATATCCCCAATTCCAAGCTTATACCTAGTTCCAACCGGATTTCGGCCAATTCCAACCTAATTATCCCCAATTCCAACATAATTATCCCTAGTTCCAACAAAGTCCCGACCAATTGCCCAACTCCCAATATTATGTCCCTGACACTTCTCATTTTCGTAGACAAGAGGATGAGTCAAGTGACGACAAAATCGATCTCTGAGGATGAGGTGGAGGAGAAAGTGGAGGAGCAGGAGGAGGAGGAGGTGGAACCCGAGCAGGAGGAGGTAGTTCCAGAAACACAACAACCCCCTCCCAAGACCTCCCAAAAACGATATTACACCAATTGTGTGAAACGTCTTCCGTGGAAGGAGAACGAGGAGGTCGCCTTGGCAAAGGCTTATATTGGTGTTTCCAAGGATGCAGAATGAGGAGTCGTGGTGGAGTCATTTTGGGAGCACGTGTTGGTACATTTTGATGCGCTTCTTGGAGGGACGGATATGACACGCTCTCAAGTATACTCCAAGTGGAAGGACATGAAAGGAAAGGTGAACAAGTTCAATTGCATTTTCAAGGAAAAGTGCAACATGTGTGCCACACTTAGTGAGTACCAGAGAATCACCCGAAACAAGTTCCCACATATGGCATCATGGGAAATATTAAAAGAACAAGCGAAATGGCTTGTAGGCGAGGAAATGGAAATGAATTCCTCCAAACGAAGCAAGACATCCGACTCCAACCACTTCACGAACTCCCCTTCCGATGCACATTGTTCACCTCATCCAGTCGATGTTGAGCCGACAATGAAGTTGTTGGATTAAGGTGTCTAAGCAATAACTATAATTTAGAATTATGCTTAAATTGACAGCAGCACAGTCCTTTTGGGTTGCCCTCATAACTAGCAAAGGACTAGATGACTAATAAAGAGAGAGAAATAATGATTTATTAATATATTATAAGAATAATATATTAATTAGAAATCATAATATTTAATTAATAATTAATCAGAAATTAATTGGAATTAATTTTGGGATTAATTGGATTAACTAAAAGTGCATGGGCTGAATTGTAATTGTTCAATAGTTGGGCAACTGGAAATCTGGTTAACCTAATGGGTTAGAAGAAATCACAGGCTTGGAGCCTGGTGGATTTCGAAACCCATAAGGGTTTATTATGGCAGTGATAAGCAGATCATTTTATCTGATAAAAGTCTTATCATATCAGGATCTTAAATAAGGCAGTTATACTCCTTAGTGATTATCACCTAGAGACTATAAATAGAGGCCCCTGACTCCCCTATTTCTCATGCCAAAAAGGAGAACACCTCCTCCCTCTCTCTTGCTCATCTAGCTTGCCTAGTTCTTGGGTGTGAGCCATTAAAGGCACGACAATTGTGGTGCTAGCTTCCAAACGTCAAAAGGTATAAAATTATTCTTTTGTAATTTATTTTGGCCTTAGTTATAGGTTCAATTTAAGAAAAACATAGACCCTTATAAGGTTTATGTGAACTTAGCATTTTCGCTCATTGCTTGCACTAAAACTCATCAGAAGTTTCCCCACAACCGTCAACCCATTCCCGCCAAAGAAAAAGGAAAAATGTGGTTGGATCTTCATTAATTCCTGAGGGGTATCAGACCATCGTGGATAAGATATCCAAACTTGCAGAGACCACTGAGCTTGAAGCGAACAAGAAAGACATCTACCGTGCAAAGAAGATGTCTGTACTGGCAGTACAGGAGGAGGAATTGAGGAAGAAAGCCGCCCTCATTGAGCAAGAGATAGCATCGCTCAAACGGGCACGTGAACAAAAGGATTTAAAATTCTTTCTTCTCCCCCATGACCATTTGACCGGACCTCAACTGGCATTGGTTCTTGGGAAAAAAATAGTAAATAGCACAGATGTACGGTTGGGAATTTTAGGTTGTTTGTGAATGCTCTTTAGGATTTTATTTTCGTATTTAGGTTGTTTTTTTTTCGAATGTAGGTTGTTTTTTAGATCTTGTAACCGTGTGCTTTTAAATTTAATTTTATTTGACTATTTTTAATCTTTTATTGCATTTTAATATTATTTTGAATATTAAATTTAATGTTAAATTAATTTGTGTAATTAATTAATTAATTTTATAATAAAAAAATATGATGGCATCGCGGGTTCAGTGGGAACTGCTTCCATGGGTGTGGGATGGGGAAAGATGGAAGTGAGAGGAGAGAGAAAAACTTGATGTGGCAAGTGGGATGGGTGGGATGGGAATGGTTTACTCCTCCCACCCTTATAATCGAACAATGTCATCATCATATCGTCACAATGGAAACAATTGCCCATATATTGATGAGAACGTGGACACTCGTGCAACTATGGAAAGAATGGAAAGTAACATATATAATGGAGCTACAAGAACCCAGCAAGGAGATTCTAGAAAATTCTTCATTGGTTAGCATATTTTCTTTCATAATTTCGATCAACACCTTTACTTCTCCATTTTGAAAGTTTTTAGGGTTAAAAAAATCTGAGTTTAGAAAACTTGATTGAAAAGTGAAATTGATACACATTGGTACATTTGCCTTTCAGATTAATAGATTGCCAAAATGTAACTTGTTCTTATGGAAGGATGACAAGATGGTTGAAGGATATTACAAGGACAAGATACAGTCCATTAGAGAAGAAATATTGAAAAAATATGAGAACTTTTAGATTGGCAAGACTAAGAAACGACTAGCAACATTGGAAGAGGTGAGGGAAAATGAGAAGCAAGTATTCCAACAATAGTTGATGGACCTCAAGATTTAGAATACAGACCTCAAGAATTAGAATATAGACCTCATGAATCAGAATACTTTGCTAAAGGATAACCTGGGTTTTTCGCAAAGGGTCATTATGATCCTTGTGGTTTTACTTTCATGTTGGTTATTCAAGGAATTGGTGTAGTTGTAAGGGGATGTTCAAATGTATAGTTTTGGTGGTTGATGAACTAAAATTCCATCCAATCTTTTAGATAGTTTATGTACTTAGTCTATATAAAAGGGTTTATGCATTGTGTATGAAGTTGATAAGGGTAGTTTGTCCCAATTTGGAAATCTTTTTCGATATGTTATGTACTTTGTCAAGGTAGTTGGTGCCAAGGTGGAATTGTTTTTGTAATTTTGCAATTGTAAAAGTTGAACATTGCTGGCCTACTTGCAGGCCTTTTGTAATTATTATATTAATATTAATGGAAAGTACATGAAAAGAACTAAAGATTCCCTTCTTAATGCATTTATTGTCCACCTAACAATATTTATATTTGGAAAGTGTGTGTAGTCTACAAAGTGTAATAATAAAGTCTGCAATCATTAAGACGAAAACAAATGCATGGAAATATTGGGATTTGTGTTCAAAGTATGAGGTTCATAAGGCATGATTTTCGAAAATGGCAACGGAAGCTTATAACATTGAGCACAAACGTAACTAGTTTTTATGTTGGGTAGCAACAAGCGAGATCCAAAACTTCAAATCTCTCAAGATCAAGACTCAGCCAAATGAACACTCGACAGGTAAGCACTCGACCATGAAAATGTTGCAGTAAGAAATACAATAAGAATAAACAACCAAAGATCAACACAGAGAAATTCAAGTGGTTCACTCGATCGCGAGATCAAGCTACGTGCACCGGAAACTAGAGAGAATTATATATATATGATTTCTATATAAAATATACAAGTATAACCTACACTCAATCTTCCACAAACTTCACTATTGGTTACATGGAGATATATTATAGTCGGATACAGAATCCGAGAGTAATGATGGTAAATCTTTTAGCCATTGGTTTCTTCACTAGATCAACTGATGGGACAAGTCAGTGGAACATGTTGTGGCAAACCAACTCCTAACAACAACAGTCCTCGAAACTTGTGCCAAGGGTACACGTCACTTCTGAACTAGCATTACCCTTTTATCAACATCTCGAATCTCCCTAAACTCCACCCTCTCCTGGCCAAAATCCCTTCCTAAAAAGAGAGTGAAATCTGTCGATTGATGGATTCTTTCATCGCGATTCAATCCTCCATCTGATCCATGTAGAGATTCTGCTGCAAATTCCGAACCGGAGCGAAGACTGTTTCCTCGGTCCGAATGACACCTTCCTGCAGACGATCTTAAAGTAGTCTGTGATAATGGGGAACACCCTTGAGTCATGATACCTACTTTACATATGATCATACCTCGCATTGCATGATCTGAGTGAGGCGAGGCTTACATTCTCGGACGAAGGTAACTGATCCGGACAAAGCTCGACCTCCAACCGCACTGGCTTTCCTCGCCTCGGTTTGGTTGCATCACACAACCAATCTTCCTTCATCGTAGTGACTTTTGTTTGGATTAGGCTCCACATCCTTAACATTTAATTCCCACAAAAATATATTTGATTATATACATGTTAAAAATAATATAACAACATGAAGCATGAAGTAAATACAACCTTTTATGTCCTTCGGTTCAATCTCAAAGATTAAACATTGTGATGAAGGCAACAAGAACAACACCTTGGAATGCTAGCTCCTTGTTTATCTTGTTCCTTTCTCTTAAGCTTAGAAACCAAAACGAGTTATGGTTTCTAAGAGATGAGTGTGAGATCAAATCCACACTTGAACTTGCAAGAAGAAATTCTAGAGAGAGAGGTTTCGGCCAAGAGAGTAAGGAAGAGAACAACCAGTTTTTCTCAAGTTCACATGCAGTCCTTTTAAAGACCATGGAACACACTCTTCCAAGATATCGTTGTCAAAAGGTGAGCATGCAATAGACTAATGTGGAGGCCAAGACATTTCCATTGAACCTCTCTCTCCCTTGTGTTTGGCAGAGAGTGAAGAAATAGAGAGAAAGAGAGAGAGAGAGAGAGACAGAGAGAGAGAGAGAGAGAGAGAGAGAGAGAGAAAGAAGGAAATTCTCTCTCTTGATTTTTTTATACTTTATCAACCTATACTTTATATTTATTAAAGTATACAAATCATATTTGTTTCATAATATAAGTTTTATAACATATTTCAACCCCTTGAAATATATATTTTAAACATACACACACACACACACACACACACACACACACACACACACACACACACACACACACACATATATATATATATATATATATATATATATATATATATATATATATATATATATATATATATATATATATATATATATACACACTCAAGGGTGGTCGTAGCGGGTAAGACTCTCGCCTCGCGTATGCGAGGTTGTGGGTTCGAACCTTGCCGCGTGCAAGTGGTAGCCAAAGATATTAAAGCTCCATTTGTAGCCTCTGTGCTAGCTGTTGTTTGTGTACCCGGGGCTGGTTTACCCAGTCAGTTGCCTGCAGGACGTCACTTACGGGGTGGGGCGTGGCTTGCGCCAGGGTTTGCCGATTGCGTGTGCGGGTCTAGTCTCTGTGCAGCATCTACTTGGAGAAAGGGAAGGTTCAACGGCATAGCGACCGAACAGTCCCACATGTACCTAGCTAGGCTGTAGTATATTACGTACCTGTGTAATAGGATTTATCCCTACTTGCAATATATATATATATATATATATATATATATATATATATATATATATATATATATATATATTCGAGATATGTATACTTTATATACATAAATCATATTTATTTTAACACTTAAAATAAATATGTGCTTAACAAACTTATTTTAATCATTGAAACCCTTTTAAATGATATAGATGATTATATTATCATTTGGACTCTCTTGTATTAATTTATACCATATGACCTAATTCTAGATATCATACCATTTTACACATAAAATGATAAATATAATTATTACATCATTCCATCATGAATCCAATTCATTATGATTAATACTCATTAAGGTGTTTAACTTCTTGTTGGTGTGATCCTTTAGGATCATATGTTATTAGCAATATCATTCATAAATCATGTTTGTGCATCTAAGTCTAACAAGAATGTGTGACAGTTTGTGGACCACTTATATTGTCTTACATTGTGGTCCATACAAATCATTAAAAAATAAACATAAGGGACCATATCAGTCTTTTTCTTTGTATGTAAACTTAAACATAAGGTTGTTATACTACATTTCAAAAGTGGTAGCCGATTTCAAGTTACTTGCGCCGAAAGCATATTTCTGGGGTTTGATACCTTTCTTGATGAGTCTTGATACGATATTAGGTGAACGAAAGTCCAAATTATCACTCATCTAGTGGAATCGTGCCCCAAAGCATAAATCAAGCATCACGTAATCAAAAAATCCAAGTCGGTAGTCGAGATCTCCCAAAATCATGAAGAACATGACATTGTGCGGTCGAAGCTATCTCAAAACCAATAATTGTTCTTGGTTTTTGCAACCCAAGAGAAAAATAAAAGGAGAGAAAGTGAGAGGGGGAGATAGGGAGAGAGAGCATGACTGAGGGGAGAGGTGGCGGTGGTCGACGACCAAAATTGGTGGCGGGTGGTGGCTTTCTTGAGGCAGAAGCAAAGTGAGAACACACACACACACACACACACAGAGAGAGAGAGAGAGAGAGAGAGAGATAGGGGTGGGAGGGTCGAGAGTTAGAGAGGGGTGGAAAGAGTTAGGGTTTTCTCAATTGCTTGCTTCTATAGCTCCACCAATCTTCTATTTATAAGTGAGGAATCCCTATCACTTTGAGATGCTTATCAATGTGGGATTCCTCCTAGTCTTATTTTTCAAACAAGTGATAATCCTTATCACTTATGAAGTTTGAATTATTTCTTTTAAGTCCGTTTTTGTTTCTAGTTAATTTACATAAAAATGACAAATTAACAAACTAGTCCACTTAATTCCACCATTGACAAATTTGTGCTTAATCATGCTTTATATGGAACCTCAAAAGGACAATACTATTTATAAAAATGTTTCATACTTGTTGAAACATTGTGCATTTTTCTAACACCAAAACCAACATGCCTCATATAAACGAATGTTTTACCATTTGTTCCATAAGTATCAAAATGAAACCTACATGAAACGTTTGAAGGTAATACACTCAAAGTAGGTTATACAAGCAAAATCATGATCATTAAAGGTAAATGTGATACCATTATTATAAGAAAATGGATGGCAAAGAAATACCCTTTGGCAAGTGAGTTCCACCGTAGGATTAAGGGCATCGGGGTTGGAAATTGACATTATTATTGCTTCGCTGCTTCTTGCGCTTGATCCCCACAGTACTTCAAAACCCTAATTGTTGTTATTCAGTTCTTAAGAAGAAAGAAGAAAAAAACACCAGCTTTTAATCGTGAAATATTCATGTGGCCGCACTTTTTTTATCAAAATTAAATGTCACGTCAGTGATGCTACCAATTGACTGCTTCACATTGGGTAAAGTGGTGTGACCGAAAGGGATAAGGCAACTTTAGGCTGGGGGGAGCAATCCCTTCGCTAACGTTGGGGAGATGCTTGGCGAGAGCGAGAGCAAGTGGAGGAGGTGCTGTTTGGCGAGGAGGAAGTGAATGTTGAGATGGAGGAAGTGAATGGTGGAGCAGCTTGGCGACCTCGCTGAAATATCGACGAGGGGACTTTGGCGAAGGCGAAGGCGAGCTTGGCGGAGCAGCGTTGGCGACCTTGGCGAATTGCTTGGCGAGGGGGGTTAGCGAATTGCTCCCCCCAGCCTTAATGATCTGCCGGATATAAAGAAAATATTGGTGAGCAATTCGAAACAAAAGACAAACTTCCTTTTTCCCGAGAAATTATATACATTTTTGTTAGATAAAATTAGTTAAAATAAATGGTATAAATCAATTTCTTTATATGATTTATGCATTGTGAAAATGATGCCGAGTTATCCGAGAAATGGAAATGCAGTTGGTGAAGGTTGAAGGATGTCGATTGCTCCATTTAGCCAGATGACCTTTTCCTACGTACCATTATTGTTTTTTTTAATTGGAAATAGACTCGGTCCAATTGTGGATGCATAAGCTTACTCAGATTAGAGCCCATGAACATATATAGTGAATGAAAACTATCATTGTTTGTAAATTACATGACAAATCTGGATTTTCGAAATTCCATGTGAAGTGAACAAATACAATATTGGTAATAGTATTAAAGTTGTTTTTAGTTTAAATGCTCAAATATTGGCCAAAATTCTACACGAATAATTTTTTGGATTCAAAAGATTTTCAACCATTTATGAATTATGATATATTTTATATTTTGGTTAGAAAATTATTTTACTATTCAAGTGAAGATTATATTATTATGCACACAAGGGATGCAGTGGAAGCTATTGTTATTGCCTAAAGAGTTTCGAAATCAGACAATATTTAGGATACCATTTTCAGTAAAAAATAATATATATTTTATTACATTTCCTGTTAATTTGAATATTGACTGTTAAGTGATACAAAACACGTGCTTTATAACAATATAAATAAGAAATATATTTTATATCAATATCAAAAAGCGGATTCACTAATATTCAAAATTATATAGAGTATAAAGACAAAAATATTTATATAAAGAAAAAACTTATTTTATAACAATATAAAATGGATATAAAATTATATAGAGTATAAAGATAAAAATATTTATATAAAGAAAAAACTTATTTTATAACAATAACAATATATATAGGGTTAAATTCATATGAGATCATTAGATTTCGTGAGACCGAGAGACACAATAACAATATATATTTTCGTATTTTTTATTCAAATAAAATAAAATAAAATAAAATAATTAACTTTTTTTTTCATATTCTAGTAGAATATTACACTATTCTGTGTAATATTAGAATATTACACATCCAGCAACATTCCACTGAAATATTTTTTCAAAATTTTCTGGTTTTTTTCGATTTTATTATTTTTCTAGGTAGAATAAATAGCGAAAACTATTAGAAATTTTTTTTAAAAAAAATTCTCATTATTTTAACCTATTTTAATTTTTTTTATTTTTTGATCTTTAAAATGAGTGGCTAGGATTGCGTCTCCCCGTCTAACAAAATTTACATGGTCTCATTTGAATTTATATATATATATATATATATATATATATATATATATATATATATATATATATATATATATATATATATATATATATATATATATATATATATATTCAATGAAAAATTATATCATTATCCAGATAAAAGGGATGTTCTCAATAGAATTTATATCGAGTTTTAAATAATACAAAAAACATATGATATCAATAAAAAATATACTTTGTTGCGATATCAAAGAAAACAAATGGTGAGACCAAAACAAAGTTCATGCCTAATATATTTCGGATCAAGACAAATTTGTGATATGAATAAAAATGTAGTGGTATTAATGATATATTTGGATTTGTATCGGCATTACATAATAAAAGTTATGATAGTAAATCCGATTAATCAGGTTAAATTATTTATAACAGAAAATTCTTTTAAATAAAATATCAATAAATAAATATTGTAAAAATGAGACGTTGTCAATGATATACTCGGATTTACATAGAATATTACGCAATACAAACAATGTATTTTATAACGGCATAAAGAAAAAACAATAATTATTAACGATTTGTAGAAAAATGGATTTTGAGATAAAAAAAATATTAATAAAACTAACACAATATAAGTCATTATAGAAATTCCAGTTAAATAGCTTAAATTAATTATAGGATAAAATAATAAAACGATAAAATAATAAAACTAACACAATATAAAAAATTTATGGTTCATCAATGTTATAAAATATGTGTATTATTCGATACAAATTTATGTCATTATCTAGATAAGAAAATATGGTATCTGATGTATCACAGATTGTTTGCGATTAGAGACTCAATAAATATCGTGGATCTTCTTCGTATTATCCCTAAAAAATCACCACGGGCATTAGATGAAATTTAGGTGATGCACCGAGGAGAATGCACCGATGGTTAAATTAAGAGTCTTAGAGTGGAAACTATAATCTATACGTAAATAGAGTGAGCTCTTTTTTTTTGTCTATTTTACCTTTCTCGTTCAATCCTTATATAAGGGTAATCTTGTATTCGATAGAGGGTTGTACCTTCGCTTGTTAGGGCAGTCCTTTGTGGATGTCGTAACATCATATTCATCAAAATGTTTGATTATGTGTTAGTATTAATCACTTTCGAGTCGTACCACTATTGGGACTATTTGAGCACAATACATTGTACTAGCAATGGCTACTAGGGGCACGTTATTTTTTGGTAAAGATATCTAGATTTTTATCAGGCATCGTTCCCAGACCTGATGCTAACAAGACTAGACATGAGTCCCACCCTCCTCCTTAGAAGAAAGTCGGCTAAGGTTTGTTCACCTTTGGTTAATTGTTGGATATGTTTACCGGACCATTTGATGGATGTGTGGCAAGTTTATTACAGTGTGGCATATAGTCGGACTATCATATGTTATTAAGTCTCCCTAGTATGTAGTGGGGATCTGGTCAGACTCCAGGCCATTGGTTCAAACTCTTACATTTCAGTAAACTATTTCTGATTTGGACTTCAGCGTTTCGACTTGACTACCTCCATTGTTTGATTCACACTTTTAGTTTTGCTACATAGAGGCGAAAACCAGCTTTTAAGACTGTTTTATCGCCTTCTTAGGAAGATACAAAACTGTGATTACCTCTTATTGTAACGCACCGTTTTCATTTGATTAATTATGTAATTATGTAATTATTTTAATTCTATTTCATGATAAAGGATAATTTAATTATTTTAAATCATAAAAGTAATAATAATAAATAAATATAAATATGTATATAGTTTAGAAAATAGTTGAGGAACTAAGGTTGACATTTGGATGAGCTTAGATGTTAGGAATAAGTGGCATAGAGTCTAGTGTGTCTTTATGACAAATCTTAGGGACTATAATTAAAAAAATGGATTTTGGGCATGGATTAGCTTGGGCCTAGAGCTGAAAACAGGGTTTCTCCCTTCCCCACTGTGCTTCACGAGTTCTTAGAGCCCAAGACACCCTGTCCCTCCCCTTCATGTAAGTACACCTTAGGCACCGTTTGGTTTGGTGGAATCCGATGGAATTGTAACCCAATTCTTTCGAAATGTTATGTTTGATTCAAGTTTTAGGAGGGAATTGGATTTCTTGGTTGGGGTCAAATTCCATTAAAATGAAGGAAATTAATTTCATTGGTCGGTGAAGGGAATTAAATGCCTTGAAGGTGAGAATTTGTTTGATTAAAATTTTGCCATTGACTAAACACTTGAAACACTTCGATGCAGTAGTTCACGTCGTCGTCTCTCATCTTCCCCCACCCCCGCCTACATCGAATTCTCCAAATCTTGGCAACGTGCATCTGACATTTTCCAACATCACTAGGTCAGTCACTCACATATACAGAAAAACACACACACACACACATACTCTCTCTCTCTATCTTTCTCTCTCTTTCCCTTTCTCACTCTCTCTATCCTTAATCTCTAAAATCAATTTATGTTGTTCAACAGAAATCACGAAGCAAAATCTGTCGTTCGAAATCGATTTCTGATTCTCCGACTAATCAACCGATGTCGATTTGAATTTGGGTCGCCAATGAGTTCTCTCTCCCTGTTTCTCTCTCCAACTAATCATTATTGGTATCTGTCAACAACTTCCCCCTCCCTCCCAATCATTATCGTTGAATAGGAAACCGATTTTAGATTTATGATTTTTGAATTGTTATTCTATAGCTCATGATGGTTTATTTCTTCAAGAATTTATCCGTTAGTTATGCAAACAACAATCTGGTTCGAAACGGTTGTCTTTCATAAATTTCATCATCATTTTGTAGAACATTATCAACTTTGCCTAAGATTTCCCGCTTGGATTGCCATTTATCTCCAAAATTGGTATTTGTTAGTTTGCCTACAGGAGTTCTATTTCATAGAACACTGAACTGCAACAGAGTTATTCAGATAAGGCATCAAACTTCTTGGAATTAGTAAATCAAATTAATTTGAATTACCCTAAAAGGGAACCTTCTGCTAAAGAGAATACAGTAGATAACTCTTTTACTGAACAAAGATCATATAAAGATAAGAACGAAATGGAAAGAAGGCAGAATTTGTCATTTTACATAGATTGCAATTGCATTTTGGAAGGGTAGTATTATTAGTTGGGATGTTTATTAGGATGTTAATTGGTATATTAGGTTTTTAAGTTTTTGGTATCTTCGATTGGGATGTACCGAAAGATTGTTATGTTTTTTTGCTAACGTTATTGTAATGTGTATTGAAATGATTCAAATACACATCACAATATAAGTTATGATGTTTATAAGTTATCTAAGTTATGATGTTTATTAGCATGATATTCGTAAAGTGATTTTTTTATTCTTATCATTTACGTAATATTTCTTAACCATATAAGTTATAGAACAAAGTAAATTTAAACCAAAAGGAGAAATCTGTCATTTTGTATAAGATTTCTTTGCATATAAGTTGGAAAACAGCGTAAAACTAAAACAAAAAGCAATAAGGAAATTTTTTTAATTTACATAGATTGCAATTGCATTTCCTTCCAACCAAACATAATATCGAATTGGATTCCAATTCCATTTCCTGCCAACCAAATAGAATATGGAATTAGATTCCAATTCCTCACAGATTCCAATTTCGTGACATATTCCAACCCCTTCAGAAACATTCTGCAAAACCAAACGCCACC